>JAGDYQ010000145.1:1977253-2310713 GCA_021962125.1 Bulinus truncatus | reverse complement strand
TCAGTATTTATAGTTTCGCTTGGTATAACTATTAGCTTTCAAGTTCAGAAAAATCAATTTTGATTTGATTAGATTACGTTGGGAATAATTCTATATTATAAATCAAAAGAAGTAAATATTGTATCTATTATTTTTCTTTCATATCTCCTACCTGTTGGAGGTTTAGCGAAAGGCACACCCAGGTAAGTGTACACTATACTGTCTGTACTGCTTCCTACAGCAACCCCCCTTACAGGTCCGTACTTTGTGGGCGTTACAGAGTAGGTCTGAGCCCCAGTGAGTACTATCAGCTCACACAGAAATAAGACTAAAAGAATGCAAGGACTAATACGTGTAAACAACATGTTGCCTGGCTACAACTCAACTTGTAGTACGGACTGACCATTCAGATGAATAGATGACTTATTTATTATTGTTTTTTCTGCTGTGTCACTAAAGCGTGTTTGTTGGACTTTTAAGATATTTGTAATCTGTTTGAGGTCATGGGAAGTGGACACGTGTAGTTAGAAGGAACTGACACAGACTGTACTTAACAATACTTTTTTAATCAGAAACAGATTTAGATCGGTTAAGGCTCCCAGTAGCAGCAGAAAGTATTGTCTTATTAAAAAGAAATGCGTGAGAAAGTTGTAAAGGTACAATTATCTGAGCACCTTAGCAATGGGGTCCCAGGGTGCGTACCCGTTGCTCAGAACTGCCTCTGCTTTTAATTTTTTGTGTTGACATAATTAAATTACTTGAAGTGACCTCCACAGTGTAATCATTCGTTATCCAGTTTTATGAATACTTCATCCATCAAAATTCTATTTAGTTTATTTGTTGTAAAAAAAAATGAAGATCATAACATGTTCGTTTTACAATTTGACAAATAAAAAAAGTTACAACAAATAAAACATGTTTTTTTTTAAACTAATCTTTTATTTAAATGCACTATAAAGTAAAAGAAATAAATCCTTAGAATACACAAGTGTGTGTAAAAATTAGAATGACTAATAACCTTACGTATTTGTGCTAATAACAGTCTAATTTACACTTTGATTAAACAATGTCCTACAAATTATTTTTATTTGAACAAACCAACAAAACGTCTATTTACAAATATCAACACGTATGTTTTTTCTCGGTGTACTCACTCTCCTTCTTCTCTCTATTCATATAACACAGTCTCACTGTTGTCCCTCACCCACTCACAGTATACTGTCACTCACCCACTCACAGTATACGGTCCCTCACCCACTCACTGTCTCACTGTCCCTCACCCAACTGCCTTTTTTAAAAAAAAACAGTCGTGAATCACAGGTCAACTTAGCCTCACCCCAACAAGTGTAAACTATACCTTATGGACGTACTGAAACATTTCGATAAGTCCAACAAGAGTCGCAGGTAAAAGTTGGACACAGCTGTAGACGTCGTTAACAGTTACTTCATTATAATGAATACATTTCTGAGTCTTAGATTTAACTTCACATGCAGGTAAAATTTCTTGACCGTTTGGGGGGGGGAGGACGCTGGAACTGACGATACGGAGACTAGGACAGTCTCTGATATTTTTTGAAGTTAAGGACCTTTTATCCAATTTATTAAATGCATTTAAACGCTTTTTTTTCGTAATTTTGAAAATAAATAACAATCAATACTATGATTTTGGAATGTTTTTAGAGGTAAAGTATCAATAATATGTATCAAAATAATTTTAGATCACGTAGACTATATATATATATATATGAAAAAAGTAAAAAGTTAGCTTTACATAATAAAATGAATTACGATCAGCAAGGAAAAAGCTGTTTATATAAGTAACATTTATACTCTGAGGAATGTATTACTAAGAAAGTTACTTCAACCATATGAAAGGTAGTTTAAGAACTGTAAAACCTACTTATGGGCCACCCTATATATCTATAAAATTATTTATTTTGACCAGTTTATTGGCATGTGTCATGTGATGATATGTATTATATTAATAACACAGTCATTACGAGTTGCTCACTTGATGCTTACCGAACTTATCACTTTCTTTTTTAAAATTCTTACTGTCTCCCTCCCATCCCTGTAACTTGTTGCCACATTAAGTATAACCGTGTTGTGTGATACTAGGAAATGTAAGACAAAAACTAATGGCTGGTTCCGAAACATATCCAAAATAAAAACTGTTCAAAGTATTTTTGTCTATTTTGATTCAAAAAAATATAAAAACATGACAAACAAAAAGAACAATTCTAATTCTAAATTATTTCAATTCTAATTCTAAATTATTTCAATTCTAATTCTAAATTATTTCAATTCTAATTCTAAATTATTTCAATTCTAATTCTAAATTACACCAGTTCTAATCAATGGTCAATATATGATGCTTGTGTATATGTTTTAATTGCCTTTAGGCGTGGATGTAAAGGGCAATAGCCGTGAAAACTGATTTTAAAATAAATTAAAATATCTGCTACTTCCCTTGAAATATTTTTTTTAAGCAATCTGGTTAATTTAACGCAAAATACTTAGTTGCATATAGAAGTAGAGTTGCAATTTTGAATAGATAGATTCTCAAAATTTGTTATTACAAATTTCAATTTTGTCCCGACCCATCCTGAAATTCATTTCCGACTCAACAGTGGGACGATACCACACCTGAGGGCCAGTGATCTAGTTCAAACTGGATACGTCCTTATAACGTTGCGGCAAATATTATTGTCTGTGCGCAACCTAAAGGATGCATGGTCCGAATGACTGAAACATAGGTGTGTACTGACTGCAAGTAGTGTGGGCTCGTGGGCACGTCAAGTTGTGCGCTCGCACCTGCGCACAGCTCAGAAGAAAGACTGGTGACACTCGTAGCATGGGTTCGAGCTCTTCGACCATCATCGATAACGAGTCAAAGACTCTTCAATTTATATGAGTCAAAGACTCTTCAATTTATGTGAGTCAAAGACTCTCCCATGATGTGATTCAAATACTCTTCCATGATGTGATTCAAATACTCTTCATTTGATGTGAGTCAAAGACTCTTCCATTGATGTGATTCAAAGATTCTTCATTTGATGTGAGTCAAAGACTCTTCCATTGATGTGATTCAAAGACTCTTCATTTGATGTCAGTCAAAGACTCTTCCATTGATTGAGTCAAATACTCTTCATTTGATGTGAGTCAAAGACCCTACAAATGATGTGAGTCAAAGACTCTTCCATTGATGTGAGTCAAAGACTCTTCCAATGATGTGAGTCAAAGACTCTTCAATTTATGTGAGTTAAAGACTCTTCAAATGATGTGAGTCAAAGACTCTTCAAGTTTATGTGAGTTAAAGACTCTTCAAATGATGTGAGTCAAAGAATCTTCAAATTTATGTGAGTCAAAGACTCTTCAAATGATGTGAGTCAAAGACTCTTCCATTGATGTGAGTCAAAGACTTCCATTGATGTGATTCAAAGACTCTTCAATTTATGTGAGTCAAAGACTCTTCCATTGATGTGAGTCAAAGACTCTTCAAATGATGTGAGTCAAAGACTTCCATTGATGTGATTCAAAGACTCTTCAAATGATGTGAGTCAAAGACTCTCCAATTGATGTAATTCATTACTCACTCAAATGTCTTTTTGATTGGTCAGAACCTAACAAAATAAAAAAAATCACATTTCAGTTTGTTTTGTCTATGATGCACTTTGTTTGTGTATGATGCACTTTTATCTTTGACACGCCACTGTACAGCGGAAAGGAATTTTAAAACGTCATATGTTTACGTAGTAGAGGGAATTCCCAGAAATGCTAATCAGACACCTGCGGCCCGTTTCTTACATGGCGTAATGGTTATTTTTAAATACTGAAAGTAAACAAACAGTGCAGACATTGCAAACTGAAACTAAAAACCCATCTATAAAATGAATGCAACAAATTCTTAATACCTAAAGTATTCCACAGCTTTAAATTATAAAGCCGTAAGAATGTAAGTATAGTTCTTATTTTGTTTTTTTTTTACTGTTGATTTAATATTGCTTTAGTTTGCATAAAATACATCGCATTAAAAAGCCCTAAAGGTATAAAAAATGTATTGTTAATATAAAACAAAGTAAACATGTTTGTATAAATGTATATAATGATAATAATGCTTTTTTTTTTAATTATGCGATTACATTTCGTCAGTTAGTGTTTACGATATGGCTTTTTAAAACTTTATAATGATATCCGATTCTTTCATATGAATGCTTTGGATTAGTAGATATTTAATTAAATCATGAGTTAGGTTAAGTATATTCTTACACGTAAAATAATCTTGCGCGAAATATTTATTGAAAACTTGCCTTAAATCTAACGAAATAACTGTAGGTTATTTTAATTTTTCTAGCACAGTGTAGCCGAGATATTGTTTATGAAACAATATTTCTATTAGTTATGCAAGATCAGTGTTTTAAGATATAAATTTTACCCCACGGAGATAATTATGAAACTATGACAGTATATTGATTAATGAAACTATGACAGTATATTGATTAATGAAACTATGACAGTATACTCATCCATGAAACTATGACAGTATATTGATTCATGAAACTATGACAGTATATTGATTAATGAAACTATGACAGTATATTGATTAATGAAACTATGACAGTATCTTGATTAATGAAACTATGACAGTATATTGATTAATGAAACTATGACAGTATATTGATTAATGAAACTATGACAGTATATTGATTAATGAAACTATGACAGTATATCGATTAATGAAACTATGACAGTATATTGATTCATGAAACTATGACAGTATATTGATTAGTGAAACTATGACAGTATATTGAATTAAGAAACTATGACAGTATCTTGATTCATGAAACTATGACAGTATATTGAATTAAGAAACTATGACAGTATTTCAATTAACGAAACAAAAGAACTGGCATTAATGATGACGGCGATGTAATTATTGCGACTGGTATTCAGATTTTGCATCATTGTTGACAAGATAGCTACAGTAGCCTTAAGTTTTACTGATTGGCTTTTATTTTAAAATTGAGAGATAAAAATTTTATCCTACAATAAATATATAATTTTTTTTTCAACTTATTAAACAACAGCATAAAAACAACATTTAACCAGTTTTCTTGCCATAAGAATGAGTTCACACCTAAAGAGGATGTATGGGTTCTTTCGTTGTCCTGACTGCCACAAGGAATGGGAAAGTTCTCATGTCTATTGTCCTGAAGGAACATTTGAAGTAATAATTTATCTTATTTTAACAATGTTCAGAATAAATGTTTGTCATAAGCATACAAAAAAAAATAGTTTATTTATATCAAACTGCAGCATAATTATCAATGTTTGGTTTAGACGGATATTTTTGTTTTAAAAAGCTGACAAATTTTACTGATAAACATAAAACGCTATTGAAGTAGCTGCAGTGCGCTTCACAGATTAGAATTCCAGTCTTCGCGTAACATAACTTATAATCTCATTCTTAATAATAGAATAGATAGTTATACACATATATATCTATGTATTTATCTATGTATGATCTATCTGTCTATATATTTAAATATCATCATCATCTATCTGTATGTCTTTTTTCTTTATGATACACACACACACACATATATACATCAGTGTTGTTCAGTTAACTATAACTAAAACGATAACTAGAATGATTGACATTAGTTAACTATAACTAAAACTAAAACTAGCAAGAATTTTTTAACTATAACTAAATAATAACTAAAATGCTTGCCAAAAAAACTAATAATAACTATAACTAAAAAGACTTTCATAACTAATCACATGAAAGTTTTATAATTTTTGATAGCTGTTTTCAAAGTAGTATTTTTCTACCCAAAATATATGCAGGATCTAAATCACTTCAACGAAAGATAACTGAGCATTGGAATGAAGGAATTGTTAAACTCAAGGAACTGATTTCTGCTTCTCTTAAAAGTCATAATCTGTCTCGATGGATGGTCCAAAACAAACTTGTCTGCATCTTTTTGGGTGTTTCTGCTTGTTTTTTTGATTCTGTGAAGTTGGTTGTTAGACACGCAATGCTACAACTTGTCCAGCTGCAGTATCCACACACAGGAGAAATGTTGGCTGAAGCTCCTACATCAGTGCTTGTTGGACTGGAACATTACATCTAAACAAGTGTTGATGATTGTCACTGACAGTGGAGCCAACATGACCAAAGCCATCCGATTGCTAAATGAAAGAGGAAAATGGCTGACCAAGAATGTGACGATAATGATATCAGTACAGAGGCAGAATATCTTTCAAATTCGGACAATGATGCCAGTTATGCTGAAGGAAGTGACACTGATAAAGAAGTAGAAGTCAACATTGATCCTGTACCGGCAGACTTTGTTTACTCAATTGAATTAGAAGAGTTAGACAAATCTGAGTCATATGCCGTATCCTAGAATGGCGTGTCTAGCTCACTCGCTTCAGCTTGTGGTGAAAAAAGCATTCAATGATTATGACAGCCTCCTTACTAAAGTTAGACACATGGTTGGAAAAATTAGAAAGTCAAGTAAAGGGATGAAAAAATTAAACAACGATGTGGCAAAGTGCTTGTCAGTGATAACAGTACCAGATGGAACAGCACTTACCATATGATATCTCGCTTTATTGAACTCAAAGCGTGTGTTACTGAATTACTGGCTGAGATGAAAACTGACACACTGTTGATTAGCGAATGGATGCGACTACAAGAATTGTCTGATCTGTTGAAGCCGTTTGCTGTGCAGACTGATAAACTTCAAACAAGACAGTCAATCACTTTCTCCTATACTGCCTGCAATTATCGAGCTGCAGTGTTACCTACAGTCTTGCAAGGTATCAAAGTCGTTACATCAACCATGCTGAGAGATATGAAGACCAGGTTTAGCTGCATTATGAATCCAGCTGCTGACAATTTCAACCCAATTACCAGCAGCAGCATGCCTTCTAAATCCATCGCTGGCAGTTACTATGATGATAGAAGATGAAGAAATGATAAAGCTGCTTGAGGCTGACAAAAAATACATAATAAACGAGGTTTGTGCGACTTAATTTTACTCCATCAGACATGCCAAAATTGCTATGTATTAATTATAGTTGTGTTATGTCATTTAGCTCACTGCTATGAAATTGAATCTACTATCTAGTTCTGTAATAATGGTAATGCTATTATTGGTAGTGGGTGGTGGCACTGGCATGGCATGTTATATAAAGTACACAGTTTTTGAATAAAAACTGACAATAATGTAAATGAATAATAATCCAACAGCAATTTGTGTTAGGTTTATTTTTGAGGTACTGGTTGCAAGTTGGTATAGACTAGTATAGATTTAAATACTGATACAAATTATTATTCTAATTTGAGCTTGTCAGTTGCCATGCCGGTAACCAGTATGTGTAAAAGTACTATATAGTTATTTGTCAATCACCTGATTGACTTTTACTATTGTGCACATTATATACAGGTTAAACAACAAAGAACAAAATCACCAGATGAAATTCAACTGCAGCAGCAGAGTATTCTTCAGATTCAGTTTCCAAACCTGGCAATGAAACTTTCTGCATCTGACAGTGCCACACCTCATCAGTTGCAGATGTCAGAAATTAATGTGGCCACCGGCATGATCAACAAACAAGTACATTGCTGACATCCAATGCAATGCAATCAAAGACAATGCCATACCATTTTGGTTGAGAAGCTAGCTGTCCGAAGTCGTACAGTCAACTTGCACCTATGGCTCTAGACCTATTAGCAGCACCTGCTTCTCAAGCATTTGTTGAACGGCTGTTTTCAGTTTGTGGGATGCTGACCACCGGGAGGAGGAACAGAATGGAGAAGTCGCTGGAACTGAGAGTATGGCTGAAAGTCAACAGTGACTTGCTGAACGAATTAGGCAACAATTTGTTTGATGTAACAATTTGAAATAAAGCAACTTGAATTTTTTTATTCAACTTGGAAGTCACTTTTACTACTGGTTTTTACAAACTTAAAAGTTTTCAAGATTTTTTTTAAACTTATTTTCTGTTCACTTCATGTGTAGTGTGATAGTGTAGTGTGTGGTGCAGTGGATGTTGAAATTTAATTGGCATGTCTCTGTCGTATGATGGGCATTTGAAGTTTTGCAGTGCTTACGAAAATTATTCAATAACTATAACTATAACTAAATAATAATAAAAATGATTGATGAAAAAACTAACTATAACTATAACTAAAATGAATTTAAAACTATAACTAAATAATAATAAAAATGATTGCTAAAAAAACTAATCAAAACTATAACTAAAATGATTTTAATAACTAGAATATCACTGATATACATATATATATATATATATATATATATATATATATATATGTATCAATGTATATCTATCTATCTATCTATCTATCTATCTATCAATCTATCTATCTATCTATCTATCTATCTATCTATCTATCTAACTATTATCATATATCTATCTTTCATCTATCTATCTATCTATCCATCTATCTATCTATCTATCTATCTATCTATCTATCTATCTATCTATCTATCTATCTATCTATCTATCTATCATCTATCTATCATCTATCTATAACTATTATCATATATCTATCTTTCATCTATACATATCTATCTATCTTTCATCTATCTATATCTAACTAATTATCATATCTATTCTATCTATCTATCTATCTATCTATCTATCTATCTATCTATCTATCTATCTATCTATCTAACTATTATCATATATCTATCTATCTATCCATCTATCTATCTAACTATTATCATATATCTATCTTTCATCTATCCATCTATCTATCTATATATCTATCTATCTAACTATTATCATATATCTATCTATCTATATATCTATCTAACTATTATCATATATCTTTCATCTTTCTATCTACCTACTTATCATCACCTATATTTGTGTCTATATATATATATATTAGGGTGATAACAAAAAAAATATTTTTATGAAACCACTTGCAATCGAGGAACTTTTATGTGTAATTTAAGAATATCAATTTCATTTTTGATTTATTTAAAAAAGTTCCCCCTCTCCCCATTTATCGGAAGAAAAAAAGTGAAAAATATTTTTTTTCCAAAAAAAAAAAGGACTGAAGTTTTTTTTTTAGCTTAATTCAAAGAGTAGTAATATTAACTAATCAATTTTTATTAACAAATAAAGATACAGAACAGTTAGTAATATGAACAGAATATACAAGAAATGTGTAAAATATATTGTTCATATGAACTTACAGATTAAAAAATTCAAATTTTCTCGATTTCCATGAAGTTCCTCCATCAGTTTTACATCACGTTTTTGCATTTTACCCCACTGATGAGTGAGGTAAATAGTTCATTGAAGTATGCTGTTGTAGTGTTGCAAATGAATCAAGCATTTGCCCATTCATAGCAGATGAAGTTGCAAGCAGGAGCGAGGATGTTGCGCACTCTGGTATCGAGTAAATGCTATAATAGTATCATAACTCGCATGCTGAGTTCCATCTTGCCTGGTGTAAATTGGTAGTTTCTTCCAGCTGATGCTGAGGCCAACGTGAAGTTGTTTTGTAATGACGATATGCTGACGTAATTCATAAAAAGTACTTGAAATCATCTGACCATCCAGGGTTCTCGCATGTGCTAACATCATCATCTACAACGAGGCGGTATTCAGCCTGAAGAGTGACATAGTTTTAGTGTTGATTTGTCAATGAAGAATAGTTGAGTTCTTAGTTTGCTCGTTGGGTTCTTGAGACAGAAATTGGTGGCCTTAACATGTTTCAGTGAAGTCAGTACATGGTTGCTTTGACAGTCAATATATTGTGGCTTCGAAAGCCCTTGCCAGAGACATCTACATTTAAGAGTACAACGGGTTTTATTTCGGGTTGGTCCTATTTTCAGCTTTCTTCACCTTGATACTCTTCTTCCTTGCACTCTTTTACACATCAAACTGGAGACAATAGGGTTCTTGCTTTGAAGTTTTTTGAAAATTTTGGTTTTCATTTTCCAATCCTTCAGAGATTACTGTTTCTTCCATTCACTGACTTGGAACCAGCATCACATGATCTGTTCAGCAATGGTTGCAAGAACGTCCTTGCTTTATGTGCTAAATGTTGCTTTTCAGTACCTATGCAAACCCGCTGTTGTAGTGCTTGCTCTTTGGTATTTCGGTTTGCATTAAGAAGATGACGTGGAAGAATAGGTTGACGGAGTCGAGAGAAGAAGCAGAGGTTTCAGAATCCAAAGATTCTGAGACAGTTGTATGTGTTTATGTAGGTTGTCGAGACAGTTGTATGTGTTTGTAGTGAGGCTGTGAGACAGTTATTGTGTGTTTAGTATAGTTTGCGATTCTGAAAGAGCTGAGCGAGATTGAGTTTGGATAGTCAGTTCGTTTTCTTGGTGGATTGATTCTAAAGGGCTTGTTTGACCATTGAATAACCAATCTTTCTCCATCTCTTCAACTTGCCTCTAGGTGAAATCTTGCATCCTCTTGCTTTTCCATTTTCATTGACGTTGGTGACATCAAATAACTTGAAAGTGTTGGAGTAAATTTATCAAACGTTTCTTTTTGTTTTGTCATATAAATCAAACAGACAATTGATTTTTCTGATTAGTGCATGGATACGTAGTGGAAAGTCTAGAATTTCCCTCAAAGTACGATTTCTATCCATAATAATAATTTTGATTCGATCCAAGTCGCCGTTTCTGGCTATTGAACAAAAGTAGTTTTCAGAAATTTGACTGATTATGTGGGCATCCATGTGGATTGTTTAGCTTTTTCAAATAGAGGAATTCTTGGATCCCTATTCTGTTTAGAAGATGAGGGTGAGATAGCCTGTTTATAAACAAATGGAAAAACTGACTGGAATGTGCTTAAAGACTCAGTCTAGAAAGTCATGTAAAAAATTCAGTGTGAAAGTAAAACTGATGAGTCAAACTGCTTGCGCGATATGTGAAAACAAAAAATGAAAATACAAGAGAGAACTTTTTCTCAATTAAAAAAAAAAATAATGTTGCTACTGTCATCTACATACAATTGTTCCTCGAATGTAAGGGGTTTCATGTTGGTTACGAAAAATAATGAAAATTGTTATCACCCTAATATATATATATATATATATATATATATATATATATGCCTGTTGATAAAGTTGTATTTAAATGTGCTGATATTGTAATCGATACTTACATGAACACAGATACGTTGCTCTTGATTCCAGGCAGCCTATGGTCAACAGTGCAAGTCCTGTCTAATCATGTGTAACCCATACCGGGTTGAGAATCTCGTCTGCTCACAGTGCGGACTGGAGCAGTGCCTTTGTGAATCCAAAGAGCGACACGTCGACCCCAACAAGTCCCATCGAATAGACCTGTGTGGGAAATGTCAGTCTGGTCAGCCATGTGTGTTCAGGGGCTACTGAGGCTATTTATTTTTGCAGGACATTGTCCTCTCTCACGCAGGTCATATCTTCTTGGGACGGCCATATTGTTCACAATGAACTTTTGGAAAAAAATTTGTATTGTACTAAAGTGAAACTTTGTATTGTTTAGAAGTAAAGTAGTGTAATGTATTTAATAAGTAAAACCGTATAGAAGTGACTGTGTAGATACCACTCCAACCTCCCACCCCTCATTACCCAACTTTCTTTCCCAAAATAAAAAAAAAAATCAGAACGTAAAGCTTGTGAACGGGGTCAAAGTTTACTTTATTGTATAAAAAGCTGAAAACAAATCTCTGTGTATAATGTTGGTGCTATTATTTTGTCAACATGTGCTAAAATAGTTTTTGTAAATAAATAAAACAGCTGCTTTCACAGGCGGAATTTACGAACGGGCCATGCGCTTGGGGCCTCAACTAGTTAGTGACCCACGTAGTCCAAATTTTAACCCTTCAATAAAGGGGCCCTATATTTTCTTTTGTATCTGGGGCCTCAAAAGGCCTAACATATGTATATGTGTATATATATATATATATATATATATATATATATATATATATATGTGTGTGTGTGTATGTGTGTGTGTTTAAATAAATATGTGTGTGTGTTTGTGTTTTAATTATTATTATCAGTTTCTTTTTATCAATATTATTCAAAAGTTGTATATTAATTTAATTATGTTTTAAAATGTAAACATTGAATATATTTATTATTATTCTTTCTCAATACAATATTTCATTACGTAAGCCTTTTGCCTTTATTTTATTTATTTCATTGACTAATTGAAGTGTAAAAAGTAAATCATTTGGGAAAGCAGGAACTGAGGGGTGGGGGAGGGGGGTGGGGGTGGCGAATCCAATAATCTAAGTTCGTGTAGTAAGCTAATCTCCCTTTAATTTCCCAAGGTGTGTGTGACTTAAAATATTGATTGAGCACAACAAAAAGGTATGCCCTTCTAAACTCCGTTTGCACGCTTTGTCCTACCTTGTGCACGCTCTGTTTTACCATGCGCACGTACTGTTCTACCGTGCGCGCCCTCTGTTCTAAATGTGCAAGCTCTGTTCTACCGTGCGCCCCATGTTCTAAATGTGCAAGCTCTGTTCTACATTGTGCAAGCTCTGTTGTACCATGTGCACACTATGTTCTACCGTGTGCACGCTCTGTAGGCTACTATTGTTTGCGCGTTATGTTCAACTTTTTGCGCTCTCTGTCCTACAGACTTTGATTGTTAATAATCTTTAAGAAGCCAAACGGTTTATAAATTAAGCTTCTATATTTAATAATTCAAAGTTGTTCTTTAACACACAATAGCAATTGAAGAAGCAATTGAAGAAGCTGTCAACATACTCACAAACTCCACACCAAACAGCAACATAGTCATACTCACAGATGCCAAAATAATTATACAGTCTCTGCAGGATTCTCACTACACTCAATTAACCCAGCTCAGAACAGCTCTACATAAACTAACCAAAAACACAAAGGAAACAGTTCTGCAATGGATACCAGGACACACCAAAATAAATGGAAATGATATTGCTGACCAATTGGCAAAATCTGGCAGCAAAGAAATGCAAGTAGATGTCCCTCTAAATGCAGAAGGAATGAAAAGCTGTATAAATGAACAAATCCAACAAAAATGGATGAATAATCACCCAGATCACGACAAAAACGACCCCTATTATAATCTTCCCAGACAAGCTCAAAATATTATCTTCAGATTCAGAACTGGGCACAACATACTAAGACAACACATGTTCCGAAGGCTAGGCATTGAAAACAGTGAGGACTGCCCATGTGGGATGTCTCCAGAGAATGCAGAACATGTTCTCCAAACATGCACTTTACATGACACAGCTCGCAACAGGTTCTGGCCACAGATGACCTCCTTCAAACAAAAACTTTATGGGAGCGAGACGGACCTGGATGCCACCGTGCAGTTCATTATAACTATAGGCCTGGTCGTTTGAAATCCTCCATGTCCACATATCGAGAACAAAGAAGAAGAAGAAGAAGAAGAAGAAGAAGATACAATACTTTCTGAAAAAATAATTACAAGTAAGAGAAAAAAGAAATTTCTATGGAAAAAGTTAATATCTTTGTCAGAGATATGTCAATTTACTAATACACTCAAATCTGTTAATAGTATTAAATTACTATCTCTCTCAAAGCTGTTATGATTACACTCAAAGCTATTATAACTCAATGTTGTTCTTAGTATTAAAAAGAAACAACATTAAAACAAAACATACAGTTTTACAAAATATATTATATTTATTTTATTTTATAAGTTCTTTAAAAACTTCTTTCACAAATTCTTTCATAAATTCATAACTTTTTTTTTTTGAATTCCTCCATTCACATAAAACAGGATAAATCTCCTGACATTATCATATCATATATTTGATATCGTCCATACTGATTGTCCGTCTGGTCAAATTTTTTTGATGAATAATTTTTTTTAGAGTAAAGTATGCCAATAATTACTTGAAAAATAAATGACATATATATATATATATATATATATATATATATATATATATATATATATATATAATTTTTGTGCCTATTTGCCCGATATTTTTTACCTAATATAATTCCCACGTTTAGCGCTGTCTTTTGATAGGAATAACCACTCCTGCGCCCCCCCCCCACTCAACCTCTCCCCACTCCGCCTCAGTGGGGTAGCGAGGGGGGGCATCATGCCCCGGGCGCTGCTCACATAGGAGCGCTAAAAAAAGTATTGTGCCCCGGGCACGAGTTCAGCTCACTACGCCACTGCTCCGCCTCTCCCCTACCCCCCCCCCTTCGCGTTAAGTATGACTCTTGGAATGACATTCTTTACATTTCTATTTGTTAATTCTTTCTTCTGACTCGCAACAATTTTATATACATAAAAAAGAAAGTGTATAATTTCATTGTTCGGTCATCCGAGAAATTTCGATTATTTCTAATTTAAAAAAAAAAAGGTTGAAATATTTCTGTTTTACGACAAATAGGTTTTTTTTATTTTTGATATTCTCTTTCAGTTTTTTTGCTTTTGTATACGCAAGTCTGTCTTCATATGTTAAACAAATTGTAAACATATGAAATAGTTTCCAGCAATACACTTAAGAGAATCAGAACTCTCTAAACTAAAAGTTCTGAAAACAAACTATTTTCCAGGATTTCTTGCTATTTCTTTATTTTGTGTAATGCCCGTGAACTCTATAAATAGAACATGAATAGTCACGCTGCAAAATTGTATGAAACATTTCATTCACGTCCACTGTCAGACATGATATAGTCAAACTGGCCACTAATTCAGCTCCCCTCCCTCTCCGACTCATGAGTAAGAATGCAAGTCTGCGCAGAGGAGCACATTTGTTATAGTGATTACTAACGATTAATATTAGTGACAATAGCAAACTGAAAACTAGGTTAATATATAATATTATAGATTTTTTAAAAGAATTAATTAAATGGCCTCATTCGATTATTCATTCGTCTAGTTGATTTGGGTGATATATAAAGGTACACAAAGTTATTAACCATTATTTACTTGACAACAACGAAATCTACGTTAAGTAAGGCAAGTTTAAAAGATATATTTACTGCTTTTGAGAAATAAGAGATATCGATTATCGTTTTCAATCAATTTACAACATGGCGTCTGCCATTGTGAAGAAAAAATTAGTCAGAAAATATGGATTTTTCAAATGCACAAAATGCAAAAATGTTAATACTCCTTAAAATCACTCACGTCTATTGTAGTCGAACATTACAGTTAAAATAAGTCATTTTGTTTCAATTTAAAACACATTTAACCACAATGTCGTTGTTTGATAACAACAATTCAAAAACTATTATTACATTCTTTCGTGTTTTTTCTTAATCTAATTTTTTCAAGCTTTTCTATGACTATTTGTTCATAATTCTCTCTAAATTTTAAATCGTGAACAACGAAAGCTTCAATGTAATATTTTAAAAAAAAACTTTCGGATCGTAATTATTTCATATTGATCATTCCAATAGACAATAACGAATTTTTCATCTTTATAATTCTTGTAAAATTATGTAACTAACTTCTATTTTTTCATTTTTTAATCACTTAGTTCTGTTTTTCTTATTTGCATAATATTCTTTTCAATACCCTTGCATAGTTAAGTATATGAAAAGAGTAATTCGCAGATAGAAAAAAATAAATATGGATACAGTGATATTTAAAGCGCAGTCCATATTTATAACGCATTATATATGTCCAGTTGGTTAAAATCCTCATAAAATCCTCATATAATCCTCATAAAATCTTCATATAATCCTCATAAAATCTTCATAAAATCCACATAAAATCCTCATAAAATCCTCATAAAATCCTTATCTTTATAACTAATCATTTTTTTTACATCGTAGAGAAACTCTAAAACGTAAAATAAAAAAAGGGTTGAAATTACGCGTTGGGTTGGGGAATAAAGTGTAGGCTGGTAGAAAATTAATTGTTAGTTTCTCATAATAGAGCTTTGTTCTATATCACAGATAAATATAGTATCTGTTCTATTATCTTGCCACTAAAATTGTAGTAAAGATGAACCACTGGTGTGTTACGGGCTTATTTGGAGAGGGTTGTCACAAATTTTTATATACACTATCAATTTTATCTTTTGTTATTTGTAGATTTTTTTTTTGTGTGCAAAAAAAAAACTATTAAACTTTCATCGAAAGTAACATGTCTAAAATGATTGAATATCTTTGTATATTAGACATTAATTGATAAATTAACTTGCAGCTTATAAAATATAAATTGACGACTAATAATTAAAATACAAACCCTTTTTCGTTCATTTATAACTAAAAGGAATGTGTTATATAAATATAACACACACACACACCGGTCAATCTTATAGCTATAGGTCTAAAATATTCCTAATTAAACTGAGCTACTAGCGAGTATCGATGCTTTATTCTGATCCTACGCTACTGTTAAAAAAAAATAAAATAATCTCAAACCCATTTATATTTTTTTTCTCTGCGTAGGCAAAATATAAACAAAGTTGTAAAGTGTGCAAGACTTACAACGATCCATATAAAACAGAAGACATCAAGTGCAGCCAGTGTGGTTTGGTCAAAGTTGAATGTAAATGTAAAGTCTACGGCACGAATTACGAAAGGAGACTCACAGAGATCTTGACGCAAAGCTCTGTCAGGATCCTTGCACCACCTCACGCTACCCCTTCGGCGACTATCGCGATCAATTGACGTCATATTCGGACAATTTCACAGAGATTTGTATAATGATTTTAATGATGATTTTGACGATGACCCATACAATTTCGATGATTTGGCTGCAAGTTTAGCCGAGGAAAACGATTATGATGAACATGAACACAATCGTTATGATGAAGATGAATACAATCATTATGATGAAGATGAACACAATCATTATGATGAGGATTACAACAATTATTATGACTATGAAAACGATGACGATGATTGACCATCCGTCCTCTGCAATAGTTAGTAGAAAATCTTTTAATATCTATTAAATTATTGAATCAAGTTTTGATACTTTTGTGAAATCTTAAACTTAGTGTGATATTAGTTGTGTCCTCATATCAGATGAATTAGGTTTAGAGACATTGGAGATTTCATATAGTAAAAAAATTGGTTTTAGACATGATTATGTTTTACACTTTTTTTGTTTTGTGTCTTTTTCGAAGATTGCATTTCTTCAAAACAGTTTACTATGATCTATTTCGTAACTATATCTACATGTTGTGCAGGCTTTGAATTAACTCTTAATCGACGGCAGGTTTTTGGCATTTTTTTATTACCAAACAGGTGTCCTTACTTTTGGACTATCTTAATCTGTTTCCTTTATGAGCCCATATATATGTGATATATCATTTTTTCTCTCTTTGAGTAGGCTTTAAAACTGTGCAAACTTATCTTTTTGAAAATGAAGCAATCATATTTAAAAAAAAAAGAAATTTAACAAAAAAACAAAATTATTATTTTTTTAAAGTGTACAAACAGCAATAAGACCAAAAAACATATTATTAAAAACAAAAACATTTTTCAGACATTTTATTCAATCTACATATTTTCTGAAATGAAATGTTCAGTTATCAATCAATTTCTTCAAAAATAAATGTTTGGTGGCTTTTTATCAAATACCATGTTTCCTTTAATTATTCACATAAAAAATTTAATTTTAAAGAAAAACGCAAAAAATGTAAATGAGAAAAAAGTTTTTCATTCAAAATAATGTACTAGAATGTTTTTTGCTACCGCTCACTTTTTGACAAATTTAAGTGAACATTATGAAACATCTTTTTGCTCGCCTGTGTCGTGAGGCTACCTTGTGTTTTTTCTTGAAAAAGTTGAAAAAAATGTTTTTTTGGTCAGTTTTGAATGTTTTTATATATATTTTTTTGATTTAGTAATGTTAGTTTCATTTTTGTCACTAGATTTAAGTTCTTTTTCCACTAAATAATGAGAATCTGAGTCCATTTTAATGTAGTCAAAGTGACTGACAAAACGTAAACAAATCAAAATGGCCGGTCAACTGATAGTGTTATTTTATTTGTGAGAAATTGTAGTTAAATAAAAAATAAATAAATATTTTTTATTAGAAAGTATTTAGAATGCATTTTTTTAATAAAAATATAACATTTGTAATAAAAAAATATTTAAAAAAATATTATTTTTCATGGTTTGACTTTATGGATCACCAGAGTCACATTTTATTGTATGCCGTTTGTTGGGAGTTAACTAGAAAAACTTACTAGTGTAATAATTCAACAGATTTAGTCTGATATATAATGAAATTAACATTTAATGTATTAAGATATATTTGTTGTTTTTTAATGATATTTTTAAAATTATGGGAGTAAATGTATAAAATGAATTTAAACAAGGAATGCGGCTACAGATCAACCAGTTTGACCAAAAAAAAAAAAAGAATATGTTGCGTCCAGTGAAATTAAGTTACTTTCTATAATAATTTTAATTCACCCCGCATGACTTTTCTCAAATTGAGCAGGTGTTTCAACAAGTTTATTTATAATGTACCTGCGTCAAAAAATTAAAATTTATGTAAAGCCATAGAATATGTTTCTGCTACTTTTGTTTCATTGTATTTTTTTACATGTTATTAAATAAAAAAAAAAAACTCGATCATCAACGGCTCAATTTATAATATGATTGTTATTTCTTCTGCTTGATAGATAGATTAATTTCAAACATAATAGAAACGATCCCAGATTTAGTTACAAGATTTACTGACACAAAAACCAAGCAACCCACAGAAAGTGAAACTAGTTATAAACTTATATGACAGTTACAAAAAAAGAGAAAGAAATCTGAGCATAAGAGCGCCCCCCACCACCATACCTTATGTGGAAGCAGGGCCGCCTAAAGGGGTGGGACCCGGATACTTTTCAAGGGCCCCTGCCCCGAATATTCGCTTCAAAATAGCTTGATAAACGGTGGGTGTGTTTGATCAGCGATGTCCTCGTTATAGAGATATTCAGTGCCCTCGTAGATGAGACAGACAGGTTGTTGGTGAGATATTCATGTTCCCTTGTTGTTGAGATAGTCATGATCCCTTGTTGGTGAGATAGTCATGATCCCTTGTTGGTGAGATAGTCATGTTCCCTTGTAGGTGAGATAGTCATGTTCCCTTGTTGGTGAGATAGACAGGGGACCTTGTTGGTGAGATAGTCATGTTCCCTTGTAGGTGAGATAGTCATGTTCCCTTGTTGGTGAGATAGGCAGGTGCCCTTGTTGGTGAGATAATTAGGTTCCCTTGTAGGTGAGATAGTCATGTTCCCTTTTTGATGAGATATTCATGATCCCTTGTTGGTGAGATAGTCATGTTCTCTTGTTGGTGAGATAGTCATGTTCCCTTGTTGATGAGATAGTCATGATCCCTTGTAGATGAGATAGTCATGTTCCCTTTTTAATGAGATATTCATGATCCCTTGTAGGTGAGATAGTCATGTTCCCTTGTTGGTGAGATAGTCATGTTCCCTTGTTGGTGAGATAGTCATGTTCCTTTGTTGGTGAGATAGCCATGTTCCCTTGTTGGTGTGATAGTCATGTTCCTTTGTTGGTGAGATAGTCATGTTCCCTTGTTGGTGAGATAGTCATGTTACTTTGTTGGTGAGATAGTCATGTTCCCTTGTTGGTGAGATAGTCATGTTCCCTTGTTGGTGAGATAGGTGCCCTTGTTGATGAGATAGACAGGTGCCCTTGTTGGTGAGATAGACAGGTGCCCTTGTTGGTGAGATAGTCAGTGGCCCTAGTTGGTGACATAGCCAGGGTTCCCTTTTTTTTTTGTTTGGGGCAGTCATATTGAAAGCTCTTATGTATTGATAAAAGAAATAAGAAAAGATTCAGACATTGGAAAGATACCAGAAAAATTCAACACATGTATCCAACAGATAATTGATTGACTTCCTAGGCACAGCTCACACTTTGAAAAAGAGCAGACCATCTCCATCAAATAGATTTAAGAAACACCTTATAGTCCACACAGGTCAATAGCATTTACTCGGAGACTAGTAATAGCTATAGAATCAGTGTTTTTTATGTCCATTGTTTAACAAATAAATTCACACCAACGTTATGCCACATGTATTTAATTTTAATTACAGTGTTACGTGCTTTAAGAAAATTACAACAACACAAGGCGTAGGTTCAAAAATATAACAAAAAGGTTTAATAAAAACACAAGATGTCCATTACACAATAGAAACACGGAACAAATCGCTACAGTCCACTGTTCATAAACAACAGACACAATCGCCTCTGGTCACTTTAGGCCGCCGAACTCATCTGACCTCTGGTGAACCAATCTCCCTGTTTTTTTTGTTCTCTCGCCGGAAAAAAACAAGTCCAACTCTTCACGTGACAGACAGTCCTAAGTTTACTTTTTTTAAGATCTGGTTTTCTACCACCCGGAAGAAAATAAGGGAGATTATAACAATATTTTGTTCAACAAATTCAAAAAAAAAATGTAAAATAATACTAGGAATCAGAAAGAAATTAAAGTCGGCTAAAGGCGCACAAGAAAATCTTGGATTCCCTCTTGGCGGTTGTCTTTCACATGTTTGGTTCCGAATGCCCGCCCAGTTTTCTCGCCAATATATCCGCCCAAGACGTCGCTGCTTTCCAATGACAATAAATCAGAATTATAAAAGTATACCGAGCTAATGACCTTGACCTGAGTCATAATCGTTCACGGTTACGTCAGTCAGTCCTACGTCATCATGCAATGATCTGGGTCCAGGATTTGGTTTATCTTCATCACAGTCATACCTATAGATATATCTCAGGTCATAACTTATAACATTTAGACCAACGGTGACCAGGTTACACTCTCCGATCCCCTCATGCGGCCGATCCCCTCATGCGGTCGATCCCCTCATGCGACCGATCCCATCATGCGGCAGCGGCCGATCCCCTCATGCGGCCGATCCCCTCATGCGGTCGATCCCCTCATGCGACCGATCCCATCATGCGGCAGCGGCCGATCCCCTCATGCGGCCGATCCCCTCATGCGGCCGATCCCCTCATGCGGCCGATCCCCTCATGCGGCCGATCCCCTCATGCGGCCGATCCCCTCATGCGGCCGATCCCCTCATGCGGCAGCGGCCGATCCCCTCATGCGGCCGATCCTCTCGTGCGGCCGATCCTCTCATGCAGCCGATCCCCTCATGCGGCCGATCCCCTCATGCGGCAGCGGCCGATCCCCTCATGCGGCAGCGGCCGATCCCCTCATAAGGCCGATCCTCTCATGCGGCCGATCCCCTAATAAGGCCGATCCTCTCATGCGGCCGATCCCCTCATAAGGCCGATCCTCTCATGCGGCCGATCCCCTCATAAGGCCGATCCCCTCATGCGGCCGATCCACTCATGCGGCCGATTCCCTCATGCGGCAGCGGCCGATCCCCTCATAAGACCGATCCTCTCATGCGGCCGATCCTCTCATGCAGCCGATCCCCTCATGCGGCCGATCCTCTCATGCGGCCGATCCCCTCATGCGGCAGCGGCCGATCCCCTCATAAGGCCGATCCTCTCGTGCAGCCGATCCTCAAAAAATGAGTGTGCTACAGTAGCTAAATGATAATTTTTTTTTTTTAGTTTATCACTAACTGTTGTTAAATTGATTATAATTTGGCCCTGGATATATAAACATTTTATTTATTAGCTAAGACAAAATTGCGGCTTTCGTCCATCTCATAAATGGACATCCTCTGGACTAGAATAAACGTTTAAGCCGATCGCGGCAGTTCTAACGAATATATTTTCTTAATTTTCTGCCAGGCAGTAGAAATAAGTGAAGTCAATAATTTTTTCTAAAAAACTAAATTAAATGCTACTCACAATATAAGACAAAAAATAATTTTTTGCTTTCCTGTTTGATTGCAATATTTACAATAAATTAACACAAATAATACAACAAGATTTAGCACAATATATATATATATATACAGTACCGTAGCCAGAATTTTGTTTGGGGGGGGGGGGGGCTACGGCCTTGTACATACATATATATATTTATATTATATCGTGTAAAGTAAACAAATTCACATACAATATTTAATAAACGGTTCAAACTGCGTTTATGAATTACATTTATTGAATTACATTTAATGAATTACATTTATTGAATTGTGTTGTTTTTTTTTGTATAGATTGTCGATTTCTTTCTCATTGATCCACTCTATTGAGACAGCTACCTATAGACAGTCGATTTATGTGTGTAAGCATTGGATAGTCTAACATTGTATCAGTTCACAGAAAATAATAACTAAAAGCAGACAATAAGCAGTCGGCCGAGTGGTGTAGACACTTGACTGTCAAAAATGAGAGTCCCTTGTTCTTTCCTCTGTGAGAACCAGAAAATTTCATCCAGGTGAAGTTTTGTGCGAAGTCCCCCCCCTCCCCCAAGTCCACTAGCATTTAAATGGGTAACTGACATTAGTCAGGGAAAGCAAGGCGACTGGGCGTTGTGCTATAACCACACAATCCCTTTATATGCCGAGGTTATAGAAACAGATGAATTCTGCACTTCATCTGCCCCAACGGCCTATTTGGCTAGGTGAACTTTTTTTTTCATATAAATTGAACAACTGTAAGGATCAGATAGTAATGTCTTTGATCCTATAAATAACTAATGTTGCGGTATTTTTTTTTCTGTTTCCCTTCTCTAATTGTGACCACACCCGAGAGTATAACGGATATGGAGGCACCACGGGACTCATGGACGGACCTTTCTTCATGACCAGAAAAATTTCACTGGTACTCACCGGAGCTCGAACTCGGGACCATCAGGTTGACAGTCGCGCGATATGGAGGCACCACGGGAGACATGGACGGACCTCTCTTCATGACCAGAAAAATTTCACTGGTACTCACCGGAGATCGAACTCGGGACCATCAGGTTGACAGTCGCGCGATATACACAACACGACCATCATTTAACACACAGCATTGGTTGATAGGTTCCGTTCAAACAGTACGTAACTCAATACTGATTAACATTACCAACTTTTTACTTTATACTAGATAAAAAAAATTCAAGACACACACCAATATAACCATTCTTATGGACACACTAGGGGATCATTTAGGCCCCCCCTTGCCGGGGCCCCACTTCGAAATACTGATTCTTATTAAAGGAATTCCAAAGAAGCCCCGATCGTTTCTTTTGCCTGTTAACCCCAAATATCGTTCTGTCTCTGCGTAACACAGCTAACCACGTATATATAACTACCTCAACTTTCTGTAAAACGGATTATAAAGAAAAACAGACCCCCCCACACCCCCCCCCCCCACCCCCTGGCCCGCATGCGTTAGACCATACGTGAACTTACCCCAAATTACGTCTTTCATCAGAAACATTTTTGAATAAACATAACAACTCTTAAAATAAATATGTTAGCCTATCATAACCTATGCTTAGAACATTATCTAAATAAATTTACCCCAGTAATCATTATGTGTCGTTCTTTTACATAATTTTGACCATAAACATTTATCGCTATTCATAATCTGAATCATAATAATATTCTTTGGCACCAGCATCATCATCATCATCATCGTCATCTTCATCATAATGATAATCTTCAATATCATCGTCATCTTCATCGTCATCTTCATCATCATCTTCATCGTCATCTTTATCGTCATCTTCATCATAATCATCATCTTCATCTTCATCGTCATCATCATCATCGTCATATCCTTTAGAGGTACCATTGGGGTGGGACGCCCAATCACAGGGTATTTTACCTTCCAGACACTTCTGGCAAAAATCTCCTCTGTGAACATTCCCTGGCCCACTTCTTGGAACTCTCTCACAGTGGCACTCATCTTTAAAATGTCCACAGTTTCTGCACTTGATTGGCTCCGTCCTGTACGGATCGTAGAAACGTTTGCAGAGTTTACACTTCTGTTTGTATTTCACCTGTCGATGAGAGAATTACTCTCAATTACGTTTACTAATTAACGGTATACAATTGAGGCGTGAAGTGGCTACAAGAGCGCATTAGGATTAGCTCGTCTCTCATTGAATAATTATTTTGTTTATTATTTATATTCTGGTATTTATACTACATAAAAAACCAACAAGTGAACGCGGCTGTCGTTGGCATTATGTTGATTATGTCATGGCCTACTTTGTGTAAATTCTATATCAGACAAAGATATCTTGTGTATCTATCGGTCTAGCTCTATATACTTGTATGTATCTTTAATGTCTCTCTCTCTCTCTCTCTCTCTCTCTCGCTCTCTCTCTCTCTATCTCTCTTTTCTCTTTCTCTCTCTCTCTCTTTTCTCTTTTTTTCTCTTTCTTTCTCTCTCTCTCTTATTTCTCTTTCTCTTTCTTTCTCTCTCTTTCTCTCTCTCTTTCTCTCACTCTCTTCTTTCTCTCTCTCTCTCTCTTTCTTTCTCTCTCTCTCTCTCTTATTTCTCTTTCTCTTTCTTTCTCTCTCTCTCTCTCTTATTTCTCTCTCTTTCTCTTTCCTTCTCTTTCTTTCTTTCTCTCTCGCTTTCTCTCTCTCTCTCTCCCTTCTCTCTCTCTCTCTTTCTCTCTCTCTCTCTCTGTCGCTCGCTCGCTCGTTATATGCACATAAAATGTTGAAAGTTTACGATTAGGATCAGAAATTGGTTAAAATGTTGTTGTTTTTTTTCAAAGTAAAGTTAACAGTTGAAATTGAAATAGACCGTAACAAAGTGAAGAAGTGTACTCAAATCAATTGAACACAACTGTTATAAAATAGCTCTCCGTTACAGGCAGCAAATAATGTTGCGAATCATCAATATTTAAAAAATGAAGATAGAATAATGCAGGAATATAATTATCTCTTTTTTTTTTTATTTAAAGTAGTAATTTTTTTCTCTGTTTACCAGTTGTTCTTACCCTTAAAGTATCTGGGTCACAATAAACGTGAACACTTTGCCAGGAGTTTTTGCAGTCTCTGCATCGGAAAAATCCGAAGTACCTCACTAGCTTGTTTTTCTTCTTATACGTCCTCATTGCACTTGCCATTATGTACTTGCTCTCCTGTTTGGTTGATTATATTAATTCGAATATTCCGAACTATCTCATTCAACAAAATATTCTTTTTAGATATTTTGTTAGCCCAAATTGCTGACCCTTTTATATCAAAATATTGTTAGATAATAAACTAAGTCTTGGAGAGTACCCATCACTAATAATGACGTCGGATTTAAAAGCAGATGGTATTTTGCTCAGACAAGTTCCCGATATACCATTGTCTTATCAGTAAACATTGAATATTGATCAGTTCATATTGTATGTAGGCCTACTGATAAATAAATCGAACTAAAAATAATCATTTTCTCTCGCTTTAAACGAATTAACACAAAGATGAAATAAATATTTTGACTCTAAGATTGAAATTTTTTTAAAATTAGATTTTGCCTAGTACTTGTTAATCATGCTCTTGTGTCAGATTTTGAGAATTATATAATATGATTTATGTGTCCCCTTTTAAAGACAATAATATGGAAATATATGGATCATTGGAGTGGTCGGAGCAGGGGATCTCTCTTTCTTTCATCAAGGGTTTCTTTACATGTGTGTCGTAGAGATTAAAACAGTTGATAGAGTGAGCCGCCAGATGTTAAAGTGTGAGAACCACTTCAAAGAACTTATCTAATCAAATATTTACGTTTGATCTGTAAACATTCTCTATAAATAGATTGACCTACTTTTTTGTTGTTTCACTTTCCCGGTCCCTTTTTTTTATTAATTTCATTATAATAAAACAAATAGTGAAACATACACGTATTTCTAAGAAACACAATTTTACATTTGGTATTATGATAATGAAAGAGATAAGTCATTACTATCTACACACTAATTATGTCATCCGATGTTTGTTTGTTTGGGTGTTCCATCTACACGATGAAACACCCAGTAGGTTGTGATCTGTGGTCTCAACACCCCAGTAGGTTGTGATCTGTGGTCTCAACACCCCAGTAGGTTGTGATCTGTCGTCTCAACACCCCAGTAGGTTGTGATC
This sequence comes from Bulinus truncatus, assembly GCA_021962125.1. NCBI lineage: Eukaryota > Metazoa > Mollusca > Gastropoda > Planorbidae > Bulinus > Bulinus truncatus. The sequence goes on along the minus strand of JAGDYQ010000145.1, from coordinate 2,284,772 downwards.
TGTCGTCTCAACACCCAAGTAGGTTGTGATCTGTGGTCTCAACACCCCAGTAGGTTGTGATCTGTGGTCTCAACACCCCAGTAGGTTGTGATCTGTGGTCTTAACACCCCAGTAGGTTGTGATCTGTGGTCTCAACACCCCAGTAGGTTGTGATCTGTGGTCTCAACACCCCAGTAGGTTGTGATCTGTGGTCTCAACACCCCAGTAGGTTGTGATCTGTGGTCTCAACACCCCAGTAGGTTGTGATCTGTGGTCTCAACACCCCAGTAGGTTGTGATCTGTGGTCTCAACACCCCAGTAGGTTGTGATCTGTGGTCTCAACACCCCAGTAGGTTGTGTTCTGTGCTGTCAACATAAACAATTTTCATCATTCTCATTAACAGATTTTTTTTATTTTAATTTCACGACTTCAAACTATATTCAACATATATATATATATATATATATATATATATATATATATATATATATATATATATATATATATGTATATATATACATTCTGCTTTCAAATCAAAATGTGATTACAGTAATATTATCAAAAAGTCACCACATTCAAATTTTTATTTTCAATTCAGATCTATAGAATAATTTAAAATTAATTCAAACCAATAAGTTTGATTTTTTTTTTGTTTTGATTTATATCCATTTTGTTGGTCGACATCACAACCACGGTCAAGGGGCTTTGTAGTATTTGTGCAGGACCGTAGGCATTTTTGCATTTTAAATTTCTATTACTGTGTATTTGTCGACTAATAGCACTTTACAATGTTTAAATGACTCTTAAGCTACTATGGGCTTGTAGTCTACTGTTGGGCTTGAAGACTTATGTACTTTCGTACGCACCCTCAGAAGTGTAGGTCTACTACAATGCTAGTTTCCTATTTTAAGCCCGTGGGCTACAATGGGCTCATGGGATACAGTTAATCGTGTATCTGCGTGATCGTCGAACACTGTAATTTGTATTATTGTGGGCTGATGGACCACTATTAATCGTCTTTCGGGATCTCTTTGAACACTGTTATTTGTGCTACTGTAGTCTCCCAGGATACTCTAAGCTCTTGTGCCAATTAGACAACACTTACTAATAGACTACTAAAAGTGCATAAGTTCTTTTTGAACTAAAAGGATTCAGCTATCAATATTTTAAGTAATTAAATTATTTAATTTTTTTTTAACTTCACGGAACAAAAACTAGTTGACGAGAGAAACATTTTATTTCAGTCTAGCAAAAGCTCTTAATCAATGATTATGAATAAAATAAAAACATATTACACTACAAAATATACATATATAATAGCATATTTGTACATTTTAATTGAAATAAAGTACCCTAAAAATACAAGTTTATATGTTGAGAAGTTACCATAAATCACTACAAAATCTGGATGATTGCAATTTTACAAGAACATGAACAAAGAAAATTTTAAAAATTAAAAATGATTTAAGGAAAATCTATAAAGACATTTGCAAGAATAAACCTACAGCATTAGAGTAGAAATGTAGATCTAATAGAAAGAGAGCTTAAACTCGGTCCAATATTAAAAACTCTGATTCGATTGATTAAAAAATCTTGAAGTATTAGATTTGTCCCTTTTTAACACATGTTGTAACAAGAGACTGGCACATGTCTTTTACAACGATCACATGAACTCGACGAAACAGATCAGGAAAATCTAAAGACGTCAAGTCAGACTTCTGGACTGAAGTAAATATAGACTCCCTTACAAACACAAACAGATCCTCAATGTAGACCAATGCACCAATCAACGTGCAGTTATAATTAGGAAATGTAGTCACGTGTTTTAAAGTGACTCCGCCTCCATCACTTTCCACACAGACGTATAGTTTGGCATCTGATGTCAAGAAATACAGTTTGTCTTCCCTGTGAAAAGAAGTGATGTCCTGTGTGCACAATCGTTCCAGGGAAACATTCTCCCTCCATTCTTGTCTAGTTGTGTCATAGATATTTAATGTGGCCGTTTTCTTGAGGTTGGCACAGATTACAAGGATCAGTGACTTGTAAGGTGTGGCATAGATTATCTGCATTCCGCTAGGTACAGTTGTCATCTTCTGTAAGTCGGTACAAGTTGCAGGGTCCCATTCAAAAATAGTTCTGGTACTGAGATGGACAACAAATATCTGCCCTCCTACTGAAAAAGACATTAAAGTCTGATGCCTCGCTTGAAATCCCCACTCCTGTGGATGCTCACAATAAAAGGCCTGAACATTGGCGACTTTACGCCATTTGCCGTGCTCCAGTTGAAACAACGACAAAGAATCTTTATCATCGGCTGTGTAGCCAGACAGATAGACAACTCCTTTGTGTATATTAAACACTCCGTCGTGTGCTAGTTCAGAGCAATGTGCTATATTAGTCATTGTCCTAGTACTTAAGTTGAATACCAGGATAGATTTCAACAAACCCGGCTTCAAGACGACGTCCTCCCATTGGCTAGATTTCCTGTGACATGCAAACGCTGGCCAGTAGCTATTTCTTATACCCGAACTGTACATCGATGCCTTAAAAATGAGGTCACGGGCCATTCTGTTGTCTAATAAGTGAAGGTGCTGAAACAAGTCAATAAGATAGTCTTCGTTTAGTGAGGCCAGTCTTGATTCTGACAGCAATGGTACCAGAAAGTCATCTCTTAAGACTTCATTCTCTGAAGTCAAACATTCCAAGTCTCTTGATGAAATTATCTCCATGTTTATTGTCTCTGAAAAGTTATCCTCATGTAAACTGTCCTCTTCAGCTACTGAATGACTGACCCACTTTAATATGGTGTCTACAACGTTTTCCTCTCGGATGGTCTTGAGATTAGCATCCCGTACAATGCTCAGCAAATCTTCACCGTCAAGTTCCATCAAACACTCGCTGTCTTTGAACTTGTCAAAGTTACACTTGATGTACTCTAATATTATGTCCACACTCTTGTAATCAAGCAACTTGGCGTGCCACAAATACTTGTGACAATTTCTCTCATTGACTGTCTCCATGGCAATTTTTCGACACGCCAAGAGAATGAAATCTATCTGTAGAAAATGAGCAGCCTTCCAAACGTCCAGAAAGTTTTCCTCATTAAGTTCATTTTCATGGTAATAAAGAAATCTGTAAATGACCCTGAATGTTTCACTGGAGATGTCTTTAAAGTTGACGCACTTCCGGTTTGTCTCCTTCATGTCTGAGTGGAATAGTACACGGCAAAATGGAGAACAAGCACCTAGAACAAATCGATGGCAGGGAAAGATTTTGTCTCCAGCTTCCACCAAAAAGTCGCTGAATATTTCATTTCCCTCAGTGACAAAATTTTTAAAGCAGCACAGGAGATCTTTGGTGAACTCCATAGCAGCCCTAAACTCTAGAAGACAAAAAAAAAACAAAGTAAAGAGAGTGAGTTATACACTACATATATTGGACTGGTTATGATAATACTCTTAAACATAAGTATTATATTTATTTGTTTATTATCTAGTACATCTGTCAGTAACTGATGTTCCGCAGACGAAATAATACATTTGCTTTCCAATGTTAGTTTTATTTATTTATTAAAACATTTTAAATCGTCGCACGCATTTGTGGAAAATATCACGTGATAAATGGTCCAACTAGAGTTGTCTTTTTCACTATCATCAATAAACAGAAAAATGTACAATTTGATGTCATTTGAATAGCCTATATTCTTTCATCATAATGTGGGCCTTTGTGTTTGTGTACAACTAAATAAATTGTATTAATTATTGTTTATTAATTAGGACGTAAAACTATAACCACAGAATGTGTATTAAATAGAATATACAGATCATCAATTATGATACAACTATTTGTTGTATATAAACAATATCTCCTTCCCCTCCCGATACGCACCATTTTCACCTGTAGTCCCTTCCCTGTATACATGGACATTTATATAAACACAGAAAGTCAAACATCGTTCTTGTTATTATAATAATCATAACATTCGATATAACTGACTTTAAATATTAATACATTGACATACATATACTGGCATATATATATACTGACACACATATGTCATTAGTCTACATAAAGACCTAAACTTCACACTATAGACCCATATATATGTATATATATATATAACTTAAAACTAAATTTTGGACTTTTTCTCTTTTATGGAGAAGCTAAAATTTGGCCCCGCATAGATTCTACAAGACAATATACGTTAGCTAATATCCTGTATAACTAGAAAGCTAATATCCTGTATAACGAGAAAGCTAATATCCTGTATAACTAGAAAGCTAATATTTTGTAGAACTAGAAAGCTAATATTTTGTAGAACTAGAAAGCTAATAAAATTTAATATGTACATAATCTGAAAGTGTATGGATGAAGACAAAGTGTCAAATTAAAAGGGAAGCACAGCTCTAGTGTTCACTGCACAATATTGCAGTATTTATTTCAATATATTGAAATTACACTCGCTTTTAGAAATAATAATATTTATACGTATTATTAAAGGAATTTTTTTTTAATATTAGGCTCTCGTTGTGTACATTTTAGTTTTGAAACAATTAAAATTACTATTGCATGAAGTACATTGTAAAATAGGCTAATGAATGTTACAAAGACAATGACTAGTAAAAAATTTACAAACTTGCAATCTTTTATGCCATTTCTATGAGTACTTGTTTATTTTGACTTAATTTCGAATTTTTTCCATTATAAACATCAAAAAAAAATTCAGCTCGTAATTCTACAAAATGTTAATTCACCGACTGGAATTTATTGAGCCTTCTCACCCAATAAGAAATTATCCTAAAATGACTTACAAGATTCGTGGACCAACCCGGCCACATTCAAACAGAAAATGAAACCAATAAAAAGTTTTAAAAAACGGCAAATTTAATTTTTTTCAGAAAATAAGCAAAAAAAAAAGTCATTAAAAGTTTAAAATAATTCTATAAATCATATAAATATGTATATTATTTGTTATTACTTAAGCTAGAAAATTGCGCGAGTAAAGTATGTAGAGTATGATGTGTTTTACTTTAGTTAGTAAACAGTGATAAATAAATAATTAATCTATAGATTTAAATGGGCACACACCCTTATGTTTAGTAATGTTTATTTTTATAAATATTTGTTTGATTTTAGAAATTATAATTAGCAATTTGAGTGTAATTTAATATAAACTTATTTTCAAAGGTTTAATTTTTTTTTTATTATTTTGTAATGATATCTTTACCTAAATTAACCTCCGCTATTAAATGTAAAAACAGAAGACATTCCAAATGAGGTTCACCACTCTATCTATGTTACAAACATGTGACATGTACCGAAAATGATACTATTAGATTAATTGTAAAAAACATAATATCTTACTTGTTTGACAAATTACACTCGAGTAATAATCCAAAATGAACACACACACGTCAACACTTGTCTACAAGTGGCTTGAATCACTGAATCGTTGAATCACTGAATCATTGAATCACTAAAACATTATCTGAGCGTAGAGGCAATAACTAAAAATGACCCATAGTCATAATTTCGCCCGGCTTATATCCTGATGACACAAAAGAGGGTAAGGACACGCCCACTTCCCCGAAGGTTTTAGGTCACCATATTTGCAATAAGCCAAACACCATTTGCGCCTTACGCCACCTGGGTGATCACAATAGAAAATGAAGACCCATTGTAGACCAGGCTACTAAAACGGAGAATCAATCCACATGGGCTATTGTGTAAACCCAAATATTGTTGTCCAAACACTCCTTACTGTATCAACTAAAGAGTTAGACGGACAGCTTATAACAATAAAATTAGATCACATTGGACGTTGTGGTTATGTTTGATAAACTTTAAAAAAAAAAAAACTATTTACTTTGTTATCAAACATTATAATTCTCACAAAAATTTTTGATTGAATATCAACATTATAAATAAAGTTCGGTTTTCGAAATACAATTAAAATTCAGAAAGTGGGTGTACCACTTACAAAATGTACAATTAAACAAACATTTGTTTTCTCAACTCACTTGCAAAAAAAAAACACGACAAAATAAAGTTAAAAAAAGTTTCTAATTTTATATATATATATATATATATATATATATATATATATATATATATATATATATATATATATAAAGAGAGAGAGAGAGAGAGAGAGAGAGAGAGATGTCCTCCCTTCTACTTTGTTGATATACAAACATTTAGTTTCTACAGGGCCTCCATGTCTAAGGGCTCCCTGCTCTAGTTTACATCAGGCTTTACAAGAATGCTACACAAAACCCATGGATGCAACTTTTTTTTTTTTCAAATGTTAAATGTTTTACGAGGGGAGCATCGGGTGGAAGGGATGGGAGGGAGGTGTCAAATTCACGTGACATAATTTCAAATGAAATTCTGCAGACTTAATTATACTTTAATGTTATTGCACGCCATTTTTAGTTTTCATAAATACGCTCGTATCAGTACATTGTAGGATCGCGTGAGATAAAAGTTACTGGGCGAAATGCAATGGCTATGTCGGTGTACAATAATTATTAGTTGCACTATTACCATGTCCAAAACATTTCAAGTCTACATCTACGTTTTCAAAATGAGGCATTTAAAAATAAAAACGAAACCATGTGACTTACTGAACCAATAATATTGGAACGTATTAATAATGATAGAGAAATCAATCAAATACCATAGATGTCTCACAAACATCGATACCGACATATGAGACGTACATTAGATACCACGGTAAGGTGTAAAGTATTCAAAACAGTAGAACTCGTGTGTGATGTGGTCTGGTATGCAGCCCACTCTTAGGGCTCTCGGTCCTGCATCTGATAATCACAACAGGCCTCGAAAACGACATACATATTAGGCCCAGAAATACACTCCCACAAGACCCCCTCGTACTGCAAAGTCAGCCTTGCGGAAATTGGATCCATTGAATCTGATAGAAGAAGGTTAAACTTTATCAATATTTAAAAATACTTTGCAGACATTCTTTGCCGTTCTTTCGGACATGAAAACTAGTAGAATCCAACATTGCAAACTTATGCCCCCCCCCCATAAACCCAAGAACGGCCCTGTTTGCAGATAGGACTGGTATAATACAAATTACGTTCTGATAAAACAGTGCGATAACATTTATAATGAAATTACGACAACAATGTTTCTATCATATAATGTCATACTATTTTTCCCTTGAATCATTGTTCATCATGATGAAATGTGTTAAATGAAATTTATTTTCTTTAATTTCAAGATTATATATGGATGTTCAAGTCTTCTAAAAGTTAAATACGAGTATTTTCAAAATGCCACTTTAAAAAGTCAGAAATTATAGACTACAGGCATATCTTATTTTTTAAAAGTAATTGATAGGGATAAATTTACATTCTGGTAATTAATTTTATTCAAGTAAATTTATGTTGAATTTTTAAAAATATTCCACCATATTTCTAATGTTACATTTAAATATTATTTTTTTTAATCTTTTTCTGTTTCTAAGAGATTTTATTTGATGTGTTCTTATTTTGTATGTTACTTGTTTAAATAATTCAATATTATAATAAAATATAGATTACGTCTTATTAATCACATGTCTTGTTGCTGCTATTAATTATAATTTTTCTCGTATTTCAATCGCTATCTTTTCAAACTAATGTTCAAATGTAAAGTTCCCTTATATCTAAAAGGCCGTCGGGGAAGATGAAATGTAGAATTCATCTGTTTCTATAACCTCAGCATATGAAAGGATTGTGTGGTTATCAAAACGCACAGCTCTCTGCAAATCTCAACGAGGATCAAAACCAGGGCTCTCATATTAGCAGCCAATCATCCCAACCACTCGGTCATCGTCCCCACATACATTTGTATTATGAATGTTAAATAGTCATGTTCATGACATTAAATACTAGGCTGGAAGTTGGTTAGAAAAGGTAAGGGGGTGGAGGTAAATCCGCCGAAAAATATGCGGCGCGCCTCATTAGCCGCCGTATTTCGTTCGCCGTTATATTAACTGTCGCATTACTTAATATTGTTGCACATGACCTTGCTGACCATATCAGCTCTGTCTTGAAAAGCTTTTCTGATGATCACAAAATACAAGCTGCCATGATGGTGCTGCAATAATGATAAAGGCTTCAAAGCTTTTGAAGGTTGACTTTTATCAGCACTTTACAGCACACGTATTGCACCTTAATACTACCGACAGTCAATAAGATAGTCTTCGTTTAGTGAGGCCAGTCTGGAAGCAGACAGCAATGGTACCAGAAAGTAATCTCTTTGGACTTCATTGTCTGAAGTGAAACATTCCAAGTCTCTTGATGAATTTATCTCCATGTTTATTGTCTCTGAAAAGTTATTTTCAGGTAAACACTCCCCTTCAGCTACTGAATGACTGACCCACTTTAATATGGTGTCTACAACGTTTTCCTCTCGGATGGTCTTGAGATTAGCATCCCGTAAAATACTCAGCAAATCTTCACCGTCAAGTTCCATCAAACACTTGCTGACTTTGAACTTGTCAAAATTACACTTGATGTACTCTAATATTATGTCCACAGTCTTGTCATCAAGCAACTTGGCGTGCCACAAATACTTGTGACAATTTTTCTCATTGACTGTCTCCATTGCAACTTTTCGACAAGCCGAAAGAATGAAATCTATCTGTAGAAAATGAGCAGCCTTCCAAACGTCCAGAAAGTTTTCCTCATTAAGTTCATTTTCATGGTGATAAAGAAATCTGTAAATGACCCTGAATGTTTCACTGGAGATGTCTTTAAAGTTGACGCACTTCCGGTTTGTCTCCTTCATGTCTGAGTGGAAGAGTACACGGAAAAATGGCGAACAAGCGCCTAGAACAAATCGATGGCAGGGGAAGATCTTGTCTCCAGCTTCCACCAAGAAGTCGCTGAATATTTCATTTCCCTCAGTGACAAAATTTTTAAAGCAACACAGGAGATCCATGGTGAACTTCATAGGAGCCCTAAACTCTAGAAGACAAAAATAAAAAAAAAAGGAATGAGAGTGAGTTTAATATGATGATGAGTATAAGATTAGGTCTGTTATTACATACGAGTATATGTATTAGCCACGTATTAGAGTACAATGTTTTGGCCATGTATAACATACGAGTATATATTTTTTTTTAATTAAATTCACATGCTAATCAAACACACTTTGAAAGTGGTAGTATAAAGGATATATTTAGTGGCTCACGGAAATGAAATTAAAGATTACAGTAGTCCGTGATGTCTTAAAATTAATTGACCGCTGGTCTAGTGGATGGAACATACGACCACTGGTCAAAACATGAAAAATTTAGTATTAATGTACTACTTTGGTTGCTATGACCTATAAACTCTTAATTATTAAATCATTGTTCATCGAGGTTGTAGGCTTATTAGGGCATCTCAATCTGACACGTACACTGGTATGTTTACAACTGATTGACGAATGATGACTAGGCTATTTCCACCAGCTGAATAAAACACTCTATTAGACATTGACTTATTGTTTCATATTAACCAATGTGGTCGTGCCAGTCAGTAAACGAAAAAATAAACAATGACCAAATCTTGTCTAAAACAATTTTTTACTCCCCAGCACCTGGATTAAGCTCTTAATCTCGCCAGTGATATGTAGATAACAGGAAGTTGTCAAAACTAATCCTCTCCCCCCTTAACACGTGGGATCAAAGTATCTTATCCAGTCCCTCTTGTACAATCAATTTAATCCAATGTGACCAATGATCTAAGAGGAGTTGTCTTCTCCAAAATATGAAGACTGGAGTTGATTAAAATTAAGGGAAGCTGATGAAGCACATAGATCCACACGGATGGTCATGTGGTAAAACGCTCGACTGTTGACCTGAGGGTCACTGTTTCGAACTCCGGTGAGGACCAATGGATATTTCAGGTCATAGCTGAAGTTTCCGTGGTGCCTCCATGGCCATTGCCATATCGGCTATGGTAGGGATGAAAGAAGAGCACCACAAAACCGTCCCATTTTAGTGGTTTATAGGATTTCATCTCATCCTTACAGGGGCGTCACACACATAGATCCACAGAATGTACACACATAGATCCACAGAATGTACACACATAGATCCATAGAATGTACACACATAGATCCACAGAATGTACACACATAGATCCATAGAATGTGCACACATAGATCCACAGAATGTGCACACATAGATCCACAGAATGTACACACATAGATCCACAGAATGTACACACATAGATCCACAGAATGTACACATAGATCCACAGAATGTACACATAGATCCACAGAATGTACACACATAGATCCACAGAATGTACACACATGGATCCACAGAATGTATACACATAGATCCACAGAATGTACACACATAGATCTATAGAATGTACACACATGGATCCACAGAATGTACACACATAAATCCACAGAATGTACACACATGGATCCACAGAATGTATACACATAGATCCACAGAATGTAGACACATAGATCCACAGAATGTACACACATAGATCCACAGAATGTACACACATAGATCCACAGAATTACACACAAAGATCTATAGAATGTACACACATAGATCCACATAGAATGTACACACATAGATCCACAGAATGTACACACATAGATCCACAGAATGTACACACATAGATCCACAGAATGTACACACATAGATCCACAGAATGTACACACATAGATCCACAGAATGTACACACATAAATCCATAGAATGTACGCACATCCACGTTTTGGATAGTACAATAGGCTATAAGTAAACAATCTTTTAAACACCGACCATTTCCATTTATTGAACACTTTCATTATAAATAATAACTTTTCTAGTACACAAACATTGTCAAACATAGCCGTTGAGTTTTCATGTTTTTGGCAATAAAATCTGACTGCAAACAAATTGCTTTAAAAGTATTAAATATTCAGAATGTGTATTTGAAATTACGTAGATTTGTGTCAACTACCGACAATCAAGAAAATGACGTGGGTAACACTCTCATCTCCCTGTTTGTCCCAATCAACTCCCTTTTGTGCCCCCCGAGTTGCCTCCATTGGTAAAAGTACTATCGGGTATGGTGAGGATAAAAGAAGGGCACTACAAATCTATTCCTATAGTGGTTTATAGGGTCTAAGAGATAAACATCTCATTCTTAGAAAAATCATGCTGGGGACTAGAGACACTGCCACAAACTTAGTTGTTGTAACAGACGAGTTAATAGGGAGTATAATGAGTGGTATGAGTAGACTGTAGCAGGACAGACAACAGATGAGTGAAGACAACAGATGAAGGAAGACAACACATGAAGGAAGACAACAGATGAAGGAAGACATCAGACCTTACAAAAAATATTTTTAAAAAGTATGACGTCATTTTTGTTCTGATTCAGTGTACGTTTGAAAAACTGAGACAAATATGTCATGAATTCAAATAATAAAAGCTTTAGCTTTTAAAACGTGTACAAGAACATGTTGATGATTGATTTCCATATTTAGCAGTGAACAATGGCATTTTGTATGAAGTCGAAAAATTTAAATTCTACAATCCAGAAATTGCATAAGATGTTCAGATCAAGCATTGATCCACAAAGCCAAATAAAACAATTTAATATTTTTTTTTAATAATAGTCAGTGTTATAGGACAAACTGTTGTCAATAGGACTGCATCATCTCGTATTGAATATAATAATGATATTATCAACATTTATAATGATATTATCAACATTTATAATGATATTATCAACATTGATAACGATATTATCAACATTGATAACGATATTATCAACATTGATAACGATATTATCAACATTTATAACGATATTATCAACCTGTGCCTGTGTGCAAATAAACAATAAACTAAAACTGTAACAAGGTTTATGTCGCCCTTTGAGCTATGTAAAATGTGTCCGTACTTTACATATCATTCGAGTCGTGGGGTAGCAAAAGTTTAAACTCACACATGGCGCAACAATAGTAATGTAGCATGTTAGGTTTGGCTTTCTAATCTCCGTCATTAATTAAATGTGCAAAACGAGGTATACATATCACAATTCACACTCTGTTCTCTATACCTAGCGAACATGAACTCTCTTAGAAATAAATGAATGCAATATTAATAATGCTGAAAGACTTACTTGTTTTAAACAAATTACACTCAAGAAATAATCCAAAACGAACACACGTTAACTTGTGATCTGAATGACTAAATTGTAATCCAAACAGAAGAATAGCAGAAATGTAAGGACTTGAGTAAAGGCAATACTAAAAATGACCTATTGTGGTCACTTTACCCGGCTTATATCCTGGTGACCGGACAAGGCGGTGCGGGAAACACCCACCTTCCAGTGGGTCATTACGCCCCGTATTGGCAGTAATCCCTGAACATCGGTGTCAACGTCACCTGGGTCATCGTACAAACAATATAGACCAGGTTCCATTCAGATGTAGAAAACAGAACACACCTTTGATAGACCCGTCCCCTTCCTTTCTACACCGCTGATTTCATTGTGATGATAACAACATGGTTGTCATGGTAACAAAATGATTGTCCACAAAAACTGTATAAACTAAGGGTAAATATTTACACCGTCACCATATAAACAATGCAACTAAACTACACTGCAACCTGTGGGACGACTGACATCGGCAGGGCCAGTTTAGACCGATCAAAGAGTTTTTCTCTCCATCGGGCCCCGAGGGTCAGGAGGCTCGGAGCAAGAGAGAAATTTACAAGTAATTTGACACATTTGTACATCAATAAACAAAACTAAGAAATATAAAAAAGTCAAAGCTGATAGCAACAATTATGTTTCACTGTTTATTTTGGTACATTAGGATTATCTCTGAGGTCTGTACCTGAGTAGGGGCCCTTGCGATTGGCCGACCTTCAGAATACGGGGCTTAATTGAAAACTTTTTAGGGGTCCCCTCCAACCCCTTACCTTTTCTAACCAACTTCCAACCAGGTATTTAATTTCATAAACATGACTATTTAACATTCATGATACAAATGTATGTGGGGAAGATATTTAGTGGTGTAAATGCTTGGCTCTAACATGAGAGCCCTGGGTTCGATCCTCGTTGAGAATGGCAGACAGCTGTGCGTTTTGATAACCACACAATCCCTTCATATGTCGAGGTTATAGAAACAGATGAATTCTAGACTTCATCTGCCCCGATGGCCCTTTAGATCGAAGGGAACTTTACATTTGAACATTTGTTTGAACAGAAAGCAATTGAATGAAATACGAGATAAAATTATAATTAAAAGCAGCAACAAGACATGTGATTAATAAGACGAAATCTATATTTTATTATAATATTGAATGATTTTAACAAGTAACATACAAAATAAGAACACATCAAATAAAATCTTTTAGTAACAGAAACAGATAAAAACAAGCAATTAAGTCTGTTCCATTCTGGGCACAGGACGTGTTAGCGCATTTTCGTGTTATGTATCAGTACGTTTGTTAGCTTTCAGTAAATATTTGTAAATTTTGGAAATGTTTATAAATTCAATTGTGTAATGCATAAATCTGTAAAAAAAAATTATAAAGACGTTTCTTTATATTTGAAAAAAAATTATTGTCTCTTAAATCTAACTACAAGTGGTTTGTGGTTACTGAAATAGGACTCATAATTGAAAACATTCTAAATTATAGTCATTTAATCGTCCGAAAACTCCGTCAATTGTTGCATAGCTCTGAAACTTTCAATTAAACTCAGAACACAAGCTTACTATTTCATTTGATGAGTTTTTTAATAAATCTTGGTGAAACTACATGCTGCAGTATTTCACACCAAATGAATGGGTTATTGAACGTACAAGGTGTAAATATAATATATAAGCCCCTTAGGAGCCCTGAAGCCTGGCCCTCAGAGGTCCTATCGCAAAATGAACTTTTGATAAACACATGGCAGGCCAAGACCTACAAAATGATATATACATCATGGGTCTAGGACTTAAAGTTGCTGAGATATAGCGCTCCTTTATTAATATAGCTTATATAGTAAAAAAACGGTACTAATGCCCCTTTTACGGCCCTGAGAGGTCAGATCGCGAAATGGAAAAAAGTCATTTCTTGGCAGGCCAAGACCTACAAAATGATATATACATCATGGGTCTAGGACTTATGGTTGTTGAGATCTAGGGTGATGACGGACAGACAGACAGACAGACAGACAAAACGGGGACAATAGAGCATTTTTTTTTTCGAAAATGCTCTAAAAATTAATAATATTTAAATGCACCATTAGAAATAAGGTGGAATAATTTTAAAAAATCAACATAAATTTACAAGAATTAAATTAATTACCAGAATATAAGTTTATTCCTATGAATTACTTTTCAAAAAAAAATAGGCCTATAGCCTACAATATGTATAATTTCTGACTTTTTAAAGTGTCATACTCGTATTTATATTTTACAACACTTGAACATCATAATATATTAAATTGAAATTAAAGGAAAAAAAATCCATTTAACACATTTCATCATGATGAACAATGATTCAATGGAAAAATAGAATGACATTATATGATTGAGACATTGTTGTTGTGATTTCATTATGAATGTTATCGCACTGTTTTATCAGAACGTAATTTGTATTATAGCAGACCTATCTGCAAACAGGGCTGTTCTTGGGTTTATGGGGGGGGGGCATAAGTCATTAAAGTATCCTATATTTACATAATTGTTTTTTTAGGAGTTTTTACTAACAGTGGCATCGTTTGCGATGGGGGATTCTCCTAGTTTACTTGTCCGAAAGAACGGCAAATAATGTCTGTAAAGTATTTTAAAATATTGATAAAGTTTAACCTTCTTCTATCAGATTCAATAGAATCCATCTTCCTCAAGGCTGACTTGGCAGTACGAGGGAGTCTGGTGGGAGTGTAATTTTCCGGGCCTAATATGTGTGTCGTTTTTTAGGCCTGTTGTGATTATCATAGATGCAGGGTCGAGAGCCCTAAGTGTGGGCCTCGTACCAGACCACAACATACAAGAGTTCTACTGTTTTGAATACTTTACACCTTCCCATGGTATCTAATGTACGTATCAAATGTCGGTGTCGATGTTTGTGAGACATCTATGGTATTTGATTGATTTCTCTATCGTTATTAATACGTTCCAATATTATTGGTTCAGTAAGTCACATGGTGTCAAAATTTATTTTTTAAATGCCTCATTTTGGAAACGTAAGTTTAGACTTGAAATGTTTTGTACATGGTAATAGTGCAACTAATAATTATTGTGCACAGACATAGCCGTTGCATTTTGCCCAGTAACTTTTATCTCAGGCGATCCTACAACGGACTGATACGAGCGTTTTTATGTAAACTAAAATGGCGTGCAATAACATTAAAGTATTATTTAGACTGGGCGCATGAACACAAACATCCAGACCTTATAACATAATCTAATTTATATAAATGAAAACCTGTTTAAAATAATTTTACTATTTTTAATATTGAATCAATAGACCTTACATGTATTACATTCTATATAATGAGTGTAGGTTATACAACACTATAATTAATTTTACTTTTATTGTTAACATTTGATGATTCTAATACTGTAATACAAACATTCACATGATATAAAATTCATGCGTCCAACGTTTTTCGTTTTTATAAAAATCAGCTCTTATAAAGTTTGTTACTATTATCATGTTAACAATTTATTCAAAAATTATTTTCTGCTTTTTAGTACGCAAGAAAAACGTTGTTTTTTATAAAATATTTTTTTATGATATAATTTTTTTATTGTTATAAGCTGTCCGTCTAACTCTTTAGTTGATACAGTAAGGAGTGTTTAGACAATAATATTTGGGTTTACACAAAAGCCCTTGTGGCTTGTTTCTCCGATTTAAAAACCTGGTCTACAATGGGTCTTCATTTTCTATTGTGATCACCCAGGTGGCGTAAGGTGCAAATGGTGTTTGGCTTATTGCAAATATGGTGACCTAAGACCCTCGGGGAAGTGGGCGTGTCCTTACCCTCCTTTGGGTCATCAGGATATAAGCCGGGCGAAATTATGACTATGGGTCATTTTTAGTTATTGCCTCTACGCTCAGATAATGTTTTAGTGATTCAATGATTCAGTGATTTAATGATTCAGTGATTTAATGATTCAGTGATTCAACGATTCAGTGATTCAAGTCACTTGTACACAAGTGTTGACGTGTTTGTGTTCATTTTGGATTATTACTCGAGTGTAATTTGTCAAAAAAGTAAGATATTTTGTTTTTTACAATTAATCTAATAGTATCATTTTCGGTACATGGTCACATGTTTGTAACATAGATAGAGTGGTGATCTTCATTTGGAATGTCTTCTGTTTTTACCTTTAATCTTTCTTCTTCTTTACACTTAAAATTGCAAATTATAATTTCTAAAATCAAACAAATATTTATAAAAATAAACATTACTAAACATAAAGATGTGTGTCCATTTAAATCTATAGATTAATTATTTATTTATCACTGTTTATTAACTAAAATAAAACATATCATACTCTACATACTAAACTCACGCAATTTTATAGTAATAATAATTAATATAAATATTTATATGGTTTAATATTTTAAACTTTTTTGTAACTTTTTTTTGTTAAAAAAGCTAATTTCCTAAAAAAAATAAATTTGCCGTTTTTTTTAACTTTTTATTGGTTTCACTTTCTGTTTGAATGTGGCTGGGTTGGTCCACGAATCTTGTAACTTAGTTTAGGATATTTTCTTATTGGGTGAGAAGGCTCAATAAATTCTAGTCGGTGAATTAACATTTTGTAGAATTACGAGCTGATTTTTTTTTTATGTTTATAATGGAAAATAAATGGTATAAAAGATTGCAAGTTAGTAAAGTTTGTACTAGTCATTGTCTTTGTAACATTCATTAGCCTATTTTACAATGTACATCATGCAATAGGAATTTTAATTCTTTCAAAACTAAAATGTATACATTGAGATGAGAGCCTAATATTTAAAAAAAATAATTCCTTTAATAATACGTATAAATATTATAATTTCTTGAAGCGAGTGTGATTTCAATATATTGAAATAAATACTGCAATATTGTGTAGTGAACACTGGAGATGTGCTTCCCTTTTATTTTGACACTTATGTCTTCATCCTTACACTTTCAGATTATGTACATATTAAATTTTATTAGATTTCTAGTTCTACAGGATATTAGCTTTCTAGTTCTACAAAATATTAGCTTTCTAGTTCTACAAAATATTAGCTTTCTAGTTCTACAAAATATTAGCTTTCTAGTTCTACAAAATATTAGCTTTCTAGTTATACAAAATATTAGCTTTTTAGTACTACAAAATATTAGCTTTTTAGTACTACAAAATATTAGCATTCTAGTTCTACATGATATTAGCTAACGTATATTGTCTTGTAGAATCTACAAGGGGGCCAACTTTTAACCTCTACATAAGAGAGAAAAAGTCCAAAATTTAGTTTTAAGTTATATATACATATATATGGGTCTATAGTGTGAAGTTTAGGTCTTTATGTAGACTTTTGACATATGTGTGTCAGTATATATATGCCAGTATAGGTATGTCAATATATGTATGTCAATATATTAATATTTAAAGTCAGTTATATCGAATTTTATGATTATTATAATAACAAGAACGATGTTTGACTTTCTGTGTTTATAAAAATGTCCATATATACAGGTAAGGGACTACAGGTGAAAATGGTGGGTATCGGGAGGGGGAAGGAGATATTGTTTATATACAACAAATAGTTGTATCATAAATGATGATCTGTATATTCTATTTAATACACATTCTATGGTTATAGTTTTACGTCCTAATTAATAAACAATAATTAATACTATTTATTTAGTTTTACACAAACACAAAGGCCCACATTATGATGAAAGAATATAGGCCATTCAAATGACATCAAATTGTACATTAGTCTGTTTATTGATGATAGTGAAAAAGACAACTCTAGTTGGACCATTTGTCACGTGGTATTAAGCACGTGATTTGCTTTTTTTTCCACAAATGTGTGCGATGATTTTAAAAAATGTTTGAATAACTACATAAAACTAACATTGGAAAGCAAATGTCTTATTTCGTCTGCGGAACATCAGTTGCTGACAGATGTACTAGATAATAAACAAATAAATATAATACTTGTGTATAAGAGTATCATCATAACTAGTCCAATATATATATATATATATATATATATATATATATATATTGTATACCACCAGGCCATTACATTTACTCTAAAGCCAGGCTAATACATATACTCGTATTATGTAATAACAGACCTAATCTTATACTCAATTTCATGTTAAACTCACTCTCATTACTTTGTTTGTCTTCTAGAGCTGAAGGTTGCTATGGAGTTCACCAAAGATCTCCTGTGTTGCTTTAAGAATCTCGTCAATGATGGAGATGAAATATTCAGCGACTTTTTGGTGGAAGCTGGAGACAAGATCTTCCCCTGCCATCGATTTGTTCTAGGTGCTTGTTCTCCATTTTTCCGTGTACTCTTCCACTCAGACATGAAGGAGACAAACCGGAAGTGCGTCAACTTTAAAGACATCTCCAGTGAAACATTCAGGGTCATTTACAGATTTCTTTATTACCATGAAAATGAACTTAATGAGGAAAACTTTCTGGACGTTTGGAAGGCTGCTCATTTTCTACAGATAGATTTCATTCTTTCGGCTTGTCGAAAAATTGCCATGGAAACAGTCAATGAGAGAAATTGTCACAAGTATTTGTGGCACGCCAAGTTGCTTGATGACAAGACTGTGGACATAATATTAGAGTACATCAAGTGTAATTTTGACAAGTTCAAAGACAGCGAGTGTTTGATGGAACTTGACGGTGAAGATTTGCTGAGCATTGTACGGGATGCTAGTCTCAAGACCATCCGAGAGGAAAACGTTGTAGACACCATATTAAAGTGGGTCAGTCATTCAGTAGCTGAAGAGGACAGTTTACATGAGGATAACTTTTCAGAGACAATAAACATGGAGATAAATTCATCAAGAGACTTGGGATGTTTGACTTCAGAGAATGAAGTCTTAAGAGATGACTTTCTGGTACCATTGCTGTCAGAATCAAGACTGGCCTCACTAAACGAAGACTATCTTATTGACTTGTTTCAGCACCATCAGATAGTAGACAACAGAATGGCCCGTGACCTCATTTTTAAGGCATCGATGTACAGTTCGGGTATAAGAAATAGCTACTGGCCAGCGTTTGCATGTCACAGGGAATCTAGCCAATGGGAGGACGTCGTCTTGATGCCGGGTTTGTTGAAATCTATCCTGGTATTCAACTTGACGACTAGAACAATGACTAATATAGCACATTGCTCTGAACTAGCACACGACGGAGTGTTTAATATACACAAAGGAGTTGTCTATCTGTCTGGCTACACAGCCGATGATAAAGACTCTTTGGCGATGTTTCAACTGGAGCGCGGCAAATGGCGTAAAGTCGCCAATGTTCAGGGATCTTATTGTGAGCATCCACAGGAGTGGGGATTTCAAGCGAGGCATCAGACTTTAATGTCTTTTTCAGTAGGATGGCAGATATTTGTTGTCCATCTCAGTACCAGAACTATTTTTGTATGGGACCCTGCAACTTGTACCGACTTACAGAGGATGACAACTGTACCTAGCGGAATGCAGATAGTCTATGCCACACCTTACAAGTCACTGATCCTGGTCATTTGTGCCAACCTCAAGAAAACGGCCACATTAAATATCTATGACACAACTAGACAAGAATGGAGGCAGACTGTTTCCCTGGATGGATTGTGCACACAGGACATCACGTCTTTTCACAGGGAAGACAAACTGTATTTCTTGACATCAGATGCCAAACTATACGTCTGTGTGGAAAGTGATGGAGGCGGAGTCACTTTAAAACACGTGATTACATTTCCTAATTATAACTGCACGTTGATTGGTGCATTGGTCTACACTGAAGATCTGTTTGTGTTTGTAAGGGAGTCTATATTTACTTCAGTCCAGAAGTCTGACTTGACGTCTTTAGAGTTTCCTGATCTGTTTCGCCGAGTTCATGTGATCGTTGTAAAAGACATGTGCCAATCTCTTGTTACAACATGTGTAGCAAAGGGACAAATCTAATACTTCTTGAAATCATTAGTACATTTTAAAATTGTCTTTGATCTTGTTCTAAACATTTTTAAATGCATTGAGCTAGGTCTGATTTACTAAATATTTTAAAATGAATAAACCAGAGTTGTTAGATTTATAATGTATGTTACAAATATATTTAATTTTACTATTTTTTTTTTTATTTGTATAATTTATTTGTGAGATAACGATAACCCTTTTATAGACTCATTGTTTATGCCTTGTTAACTTGTGTTTGTAATATTTCATATACATGTATGTTTAGAGCTGTGTGCATGTTAATAATATTTGATTGTAGATGGTACCCAATGCTCATGTTAAAACTAATTGATTAATTTGCGGTAGTTATTTTTGTTTTGTTTATCAATAGAAAAATAAATTTTTACAATTATCTTAAGAGACTCGTTTTTGTTTTAATTAAAATGTGCAGATCGAAACTTCTGCTAGTTACTGAATATGTCACATTCGTAGAAAACTGTCACATGCTTACAGATATGTGTCAACATCATCACTACCTCATGCATGCCCCAGTTTCAAATGAGATTTTTTTTAAAATCTTAAGTCGCATTTATAAAGACTGAACAGATCATCGGGTACAGATGAAGTAGAGTTCTGTATCCACGTCTATTCTGTGTGGATTGTGTAGCTAGAACAATGTCCAGCCACCTTTACTTTCCCCAACAAATGACGGCTACACATTTTAAAACTGGGTGGAGTTTAGGACATCGATTCCCCCCCCCTCGGGCTGTTAGACCCACATGGTGGTCAAATTAGGGTAGCCATTGGCCTGTTTGGCAGTTCTCTTATGCTGATAAAAAAGTTCAACTGAGTTAAAAGGGGGGGGGGGGGCATCGAATGGATTTCACCTGACTTGAACTAGAGACCTTTCGGTTAGTAGTCGAGCGTTCTACCGATTCATGTGCATTTTCTGAAATACATTCTAACGCTAAAATTAAAACCATACTAAATATTTATTAGTTAAAATATTTAGAGCTGGGATGTTCTATTCAGCTAAGAATAATAAACAAACAGTATAGTCTAGAATAATAAACAAACAGTATAGTTTGGAATAATAAACAAACAGTATAGTTTGGAATAATAAACAAACAGTATTGTCTGGAATAATAAAAAAAATAGTCTGGAACTTGGACTGTTTTATTAGTTCGCTTACTTAACGGCTTCAGTTAAAGTTGATTTAATAAATTAGCTGCCCCCATAATCCTGTATTACTTCAATGTGACCAAGAAATATAAAAGGCTTGGTGCCTTTGACCACATGATCAGAGGCGGATATAACTGCGGCGCGTGGCTACGGACCTGAAGGTGAGGTCCTTACAGACAATTTTACACCTCCATTTTATTACACTTTCTTATCAAAGGGCCCTTGTTTTGACTTTTATGTCCGAGGCCCCAACCAACTTTTATGTGTCCCTGTTGCTCATTAAGAATAATAGACATGAAAAATCATGGTAAAATGAAAACTGAACTGACCAATCATGGTCATTCTTTTTTCGCTGATTTATTGCCCCAATGACACGTGGGACACTCCTATATATGTAGTAAGCCCTCCATATTGTATCAGCGCCACCTTTGGGGATTATAGAGACAGTAAAACACACTTTGCAGATGTTCTAGTGAAATGGAAAAACACAAACAACAATTGGGCGTTCAACAAACTCTACACCACTGATGAAATGTGTTGCCATGGTAACAACATGGAAACCTAGTGTATCACACATGACACCGGTCCAACACACCACATTGTACAAACGCAAAGATCTGTCCTATACAATGAAAATAAAAGTAGATGACCCGTTGTACACGGGACCTCGGTGGATGGCCAAATATGAGTCAACAATAGCCCTAGAGACACTACAAATAGTAGTCTGATTTACAAATAAAATATAAAAGTTATTAGCAGCAATTTGCAGGTCACTGTCTTATGTGTTTCTTATTATTCCAGTCCGTCCAAAAGAGCAAAAAAACAAAACTACAAATCCAACATAAGTTTGAAAAGAGGCGCGAACAGAAAGAAATAGAAATAAATCTTTGCGGTTGATCTAACGCAAGGGAAGCAACAAGTTATTTCTAGTATTTCGGTAGCTTACTGCCCTTTGTTTAAAGTTAATCTATTACAAGGGAAGTCAAGCGTGAGGTCATTCCAGCTATAACATATGAAAACGAGAGGAGGAAAAAGAGACTGGGAGCCCTAGAGGAGGAAAGAGAGACTTGGATCCCGAGATAAGGAAAGAGAGACTTGGATCCCGAGATAAGGAAAGAGAGACTGGTGTAATCTAATTTTATCGTTATAATTTATCATTCTAATTCTTTAGCTGATACAGTAAGAAATGTTTGGTAACAACATGGTTGTCCACATCACCGTATAAACTCCAGGGTAAAAATTGACACCGTCACCATAAAACAATACAACTAAACTACACCGCACCTGTGGGACGACTGACATCGGCAGGGCCAGTTTAGAACAATCAAAGGGTTTTTCTCTCCATCGGGCCCCAATTCTAGGGAGGCTCGGAGCAAGACTATTTAACATTCATGATACAAATGTATGTGGGGAAGATGACCGAGTGGTGTAGATGCTTGTCTGCTAACATGAGAGCCCTGGGTTCGATCCTCGTTGAGAATGGCCGACAGCTGTGCGTTTTGATAACTACACAATCCCTTCATATGCTGAGGTTATAGAAACAGATAAATTATACACGTCATTTGCCCCGATATCCCTTTAGATGTAAGGGAACTTTACATTTAAACATTTGTTTGAACAGAAAGCAATTGAAATACGAGATAAAATAATAATTAAAAGCAGCAACAAGACATGTGATTAATAAGACGTAATCTACATTTTATTATAATACTGAATTATTTAAACAAGCAACATACCAAATAAGAACATATCAAATAAAATCTCTTAGTAATGGAAACAGATTTAAAAAATAATAATATTTAAATGCAAAATCAGAAGTAGGCTGAATATTAAAAAAAATCATAAACTTACTTGAATTAAATTAATTACCAGAATGTTTTTCCGTATCAATTACGTTTTTAAATAAATAGACCTGTAGTCAATAATATGCATAATTTCTGACTTTTTAAAGTGTCATTTAAAAAAAAAAATACTCGTATTTAACTTTTACACTTGAACATCATATATAAATTTGAAATTAAAGAAAATAAATTTCATTTAACACACTTCATCATGATTCCCATAAGCTCCCACATATTCCCATTAATTCCCACATGTTCACATAAGCTACCACATATTCCCATAAGCTTCCACATATTCCCATAAGCTCCCACATATTCTCATAAGCTCCCACATATTCCCTTAAGCTCCCACATATTGCAATTATGTCTCATATATTCCGAAAGCTCCCACATGTTCCCATAAGCTCCCACATGTTCCCATAAGCTCCCACAAATTCCCATAAGCTCCCACATGTAACCATAAGCTCCCACCTGTTCCCATAAGCTCCCACATGTTCCCATAAGCTCCCACTTGTTTCCATAAGCTCCCACATATTCCCATAAGCTCCCACATATACCCATAAACTCCCACATATTTCCATAAAGTCCCACATGTTCCCATAAGCTCCCACATATTCCCATAAGCTCCCAAATCTTCCCATAAACATTAACATATTCCCATAAGCTCCCACATACTCCCATAAGCTCCCACATATTCCCATACGCTCCTACATATTCTCATAAGCTCCCACATATTCCCATAAACTCCCACATATTCCCCTTAGCTCCCACATATAACCATAAGCTCCCACCTGTTCCCATAAGCTCCCACATGTTCCCATAAACATCAACATATTCCCATAAGCCCCCACATATTCCCATACGCTCCTACATATTCCCATAAGCTCCCACCTATTCCCATAAGCTCCCACATATTCCCATGATCTCATACACATTCCCATAAGCTCCCAAATATTCCCATATGCTTCCACATATTCCCCTAAGCTCCCAATATTCCCATAAGCTACCACATATTCCAATTATGTCTCATATATTTCCAAAAAGTCACATATATATCTCATGCGATCCTACAATGGACTGATACGAGCGTGTTTATGAAAACTTAAAATGGCGTGCAATAACATTAAAGTATTATTTAGTCTGCAAAACTCCATTTAAAATTATGTCACGTGAATTTGACACATCCCTCCCTTCCCTTCCACCCGATGTTGCCCTCAAAAAAATTACCATTTGAAACAAAAAAAAAAGTTGCATTCATGGTTTTTGTAAATCCTTTTTTTAAAGCCTGATGTAAACTAGATCGGGGATCCTATAGACATGGGGGTCCTGTAGAAACTAAATGTGTGTATATCTACAAAATAAAAGGGGGGACATCTCTCTCTCTCTCTCTCTCTGTATATATATATATATAATTAGAAACTTTTTTGAACTTTCTTCTGTCGTCTTTTTTTTTTTTGCAAGTGAGTTGAGAAAACAAATGTTTGTTTAATTGTACATTTTGTCTGTGGTACACAAACGATCTGAATTTTAATCGTATTTCGAAAAACCGAACTTTATTTATAATGTTGATATTCAATAAAAAATTTTTGAGAGAATTATAATGTTTGATGACGGATGTAAATAATTTTTTTTTAATTCAAAGTTTATCAAACATAACCACAACGTCCAGTGTGATCTAATTTTATTGTTATCAGCTGTCCGTCTTACTCTTTAGTTGATACAGTAAGGAGTGTTTGGACAACAATGTTTGGGTTTACACAATAGCCCATGTGGCTTGTTTCTCCGTTTTAGTAACCTGGTCTACAATGGGTCTTCATTTTCTATTCTGATCACCCAGGTGGCGTAAGGCGCAAATGGTGTTTGGCTTATTGCAAATATGGTGGCCCAAGACCCTCCGAGAAGTGGGCGTGTCCATACCCTCTTTTGTGTCATCAGGATATAAGCCGGGCGAAATTATGACTATAGGTCATTTTTAGTTATTGCCTCTACGCTAAGATAATGTTTTAGTGATTCAATGATTCAGTGATTTGATGATTCAGTGATTCAATGATTCAGTGATTCAAGTCACTTGTACACAAGTGTTGACGTGTGTGTGTTCATTTTGTATTATTACTCAAGTGTAATTTGTCAAACAAGTAAGATATTTTGTTTTTTACAATTAATCTAATAGTATCATTTTCGGTACATGTCACATGATTGTAACATAGATAGAGTGGTGATCCTCATTTGGAATGTCTTCTGTTTTTTACATTTAACCTTCTTCTTCTTTACACTAAAAATTGCAAATTATAATTTCTAAAATCAAAGAAATATTTATAAAAATAAACATTACTAAACATAAGGATGTGTGCCCATTTAAATATATAGATTAATTATTTATTTATCACTGTTTATTAACTAAAGTAAAACATATCATACTCTACATACTAAACTCACGCAATTTTGTAGCTTTAGTAATAATAATTAATATAAATATTTATATGGTAAATCGAAATATTTTAAACTTTTTGTAACATTTTTTTTTGTTAAATAAGCTTATTTCCTAAAAAAATTAAATTTGCCGTTTTTTTTAACTTTTTATTGGTTTCACTTTCTGTTTGAATGTGGCTGGGTTGGTCCACGAATCTTGTAACTTAGTTTAGGATAATTTCTTATTGGGTGAGAAGGCTCAATAAATTCCAGTCGGTGAATTAACATTTTGTAGAATTACGAGCTGAATTTTTTTTTTAATTTTTATAATGGAAAAAATTCGAAATTAAGTCAAAATAAACAAGTACTCATAGAAATGGTATAAAAGATTGCAAGTTAGTAAAGTTTTTACTAGTCATTGTCTTTGTAACATTCATTAGCCTGTTTTACAATGTACATCATGCAATAGGAATTTTAATTCTTTCAAAACTAAAATGTATACATTGAGAGCCTAATATTTAAAAAAAATTAATTCCTTTAATAATACATATAAATATTATAATTTCTAAAAGCGAGTGTGATTTCAATATATTGAAATAAATACTGCAATATTGTGTAGTGAGCACTGGAGCTGTGCTTTCCTTTTAATTTGACAATTTGTCTTCATCCTTACACTTTCAGATTATGTACATATTAAATTTTATTAGCTTTCTAGTTCTACATGATATTAACTTTTTAGTTCTGCAAAATATTAGCTTTTTAGTTCTACAAAATATTAGCTTTCTAGTTATATAGGATATTAGCTTTCTAGTTCTACAAAATATTAGCTTCCTAGTTATACAGAATATTAGCTTTCTAGTTATACAAGATATTAGCTTTCTAGTTATACAGGATATTAGCTTTCTAGTTATACAAAATATTAGCTTCCTAGTTATACAGGATATTAGCTTTCTAGTTCTACAGGATATTATATTAGCTAACGTATATTGTCTTGTAGAATCTACACGGGGGCCAAAATTTAGCTTCACTATAAAAGAGAAAAAGTCCGAAATTTAGTTTTAAGTTATATATACGTATATATGGGTCTATAGTGTGAAGTTTAGCTCTTTATGTAGACTATTAACATATGTGTGTCAGTATATATATGCCAGTATATGTATGTCTATATATTAATATTTAAAGTCAGTTATATCGAATGTTATGATTATTATAATAACAAGAAAGATCTTTGACTTCCTGTGTTTATATAAATTTCCATGTATACAGGGAAGGGACTACAGGTGAAAATGGTGGGTATCAGGATGGAGAAGGAGATATTGTTTATATACAACAAATAGTTGTATCATAATTGATGATCTGTATATTCTATTTAATACACATTCTGTGGTTATAGTTTTACGTCCTAATTAATAAACAATAATTAATACTATTTATTTAGTTTTACACAAACACAAAGGCCCACATTATGATGAAAGAATATAGGCCATTCAAATGACATCAAACTGTACATTTGTCTGTTTATTGATGATAGTGAACAAGACAACTCTAGTTGGACCATTTTTCACGTGGTATTAAGCACGTGATTTGCTTTTTTTTCCACAAATGTGTGCGATGATTTAAAAAAAATGTTTGAATAAATACATAAAACTAACATTGGAAAGCAAATGTCTTATTTCGTCTGCGGAACATCAGTTGCTGACAGATGTACTAGATAATAAACAAATAAATATAATACTTGTGTATAAGAGTATCATCATAACCAGTCCAATATATATATATATATATATATATATATATATATATATATATATATATATAAATATATATATTGTATACCACCAGGCCATTACATTTACTCTAAAGCCTAGCTAATACATATACTCGTATGTAATAACAGACCTAATCTTATACTCAACTTCATGTTAAACTCACTCTCATTACTTTGTTTGTCTTCTAGAGCTGAAGGTTGCTATGGAGTTCACCAAAGATCTCCTGTGTTGCTTTAAGAATCTCGTCAATGATGGAGATGAAATATTCAGCGACTTTTTGGTGGAAGCTGGAGACAAGATCTTTCCCTGCCATCGATTTGTTCTAGGCGCTTGTTCTCCATTTTTCCGTGTACTCTTCCACTCAGACATGAAGGGGGCAAACCGGAAGTGCGTCAACTTTAAAGACATCTCCAGTAAAACATTCAGGGTCAATTACAGATTTCTTTATTACCATGAAAATGAACTTAATGAGGAAAACTTTCTGGACGTTTGGAAGGCTGCTCATTTTCTACAGATAGATTTCATTCTTTCGGCTTGTCGAAAAATTACCATGGAAACAGTCAATGAGAGAAATTGTCACAAGTATTTGTGGCACGCCAAGTTGCTTGGTGACAAGACTGTGGACATAATATTAGAGTACATCCAGTGTAACTTTGACAAGTTTAAAGACAGCGAGTGTTTAATGGAACTTGACGGTGAAGATTTGCTGAGCATTGTACGAGATGCTAATCTCAAGACCGACAGAGAGGAAAACGTTGTAGACACCATATTAAAGTGGGTCAGTCATTCAGTAGCTGAAGAGGACTGTTTACATGAGAATAACTTTTCAGAGACAATAAACATGAAGATAAATTCATCAAGAGACTTGGGATGTTTGACTTCAGAGAATGAAGTCCTAAGAGATGACTTTCTGGTACCATTGCTATCAGCTTCTAGACTGGCCTCACTAAACGAAGAATATCTTATTGACTTGTTTCAGCACCATCAGATAGTAGACAACAGAATGGCCCGTGACCTCATTTTTAAGGCATCGAGGTACAGTTCGGGTATCAGAAATAGTTACTGGCCAGCGTATGCCTGTCACAGGGACTCTAGCCAATGGGAGGACGTGGTCTTGATGCCTGGTTTGTTGAAATCTATCCTGGTATTCAACTTAAGTACTAGGACAATGACTAATATAACACATTGCTCTGAACTAGCACACGACGGAGTGTTTAATATACACAAAGGAATTGTCTATCTGTCTGGATACACAGCCGATGATAAAGACTCTTTGGCGATGTTTCAACTGGAGCGCGGCAGATGGCGTAAAGTCACCAATGTTCAGGGCTCTTATTGTGAACACCCAGTGGAGTGGGGATTTCAAGCGAGGCATCAGACTTTAATGTCTTTTTCAGTAGGAGGGCAGATATTTGTTGTCCATCTTAGTACCAGAACTATTTTTGTATGGGACCCTGCAACCTGTACTTACTTACAGAAGATGACAACTGTACCTAGTGGAATGCAGATAGTCTATGCCACACCTTATAAGTCTCAGATCCTTGTCATCTGTGCCAACCTCAAGAAAACGGCCACATTAAATATCTATGACACAACTAGACAAGAATGGAGGCAGACTGTTTCCCTGGATGGATTGTGCACACAGGACATCACGTCTTTTCACAAGGAAGACAAACTGTATTTCTTGACATCAGATGCCAAACTATACGTTTGTGTGGATACTTATGGAGGCGGAGTCATTTTAAACACGTGACTACATTTCCTAATTATAACTGCACGTTGATTGGTGCATTGGTCTACACTGAAGATCTGTTTGTGTTTGTAAGGGAGTCTATATTTACTTCAGTCCAGAAGTCTGACTTGACGTCTTTAGAGTTTCCTGATCTGTTTCGCCGAGTTCATGTGATCGTTGTAAAAGACATGTGCCAGTCTCTTGTGACAACATGTGTAGCAAAGGGACAAATGTAATACTTCTTTAAATCATTTAGTACATTTTAAAATTGTCTTAGATCTTGTTCTAAACATTTTTAAGTGCATTGATCTAGGTCTGATTTACTAAATATTTTATAATGAATTGATCTAGGTCTGTTTAATTAAATATTTTATAATGAATCAAACCAGAGTTGTTAGATTTTTAATGAATGTTACAAAGATATTTAATTTTACTATTTTTTTTAATTTGTATAATTTATTTGTGAGATAGCGGTAACCCTTTTATAGACTCAATGTTTATGTCTTGTTAACTTGTGTGTTTTCATATACATGTATTTTTAGAGTGTGTGCATGTTAATAGTATTTGATTGTAGATGGTACCCAATGCACATGTTAAAACTAATTGATTATTTCGCGGTAGTTTTTTTTTTTTTGTTTATCCATATAAAAATAAATTTTTACAATTATCATAAGAGACTCGTTTTTGTTTTAATTAAAATGTGTAGATCGAAACTTCTGCTAGTTACTGAATATGTCACATTCGTAGAAAACTGTCACATGCTTAAAAAAATATGTCAACATCATCACTACCTCTTTACCTATCATGCATTCGTTAGTTTCAAATGCGATTTAAAAAATATAAAGTGGCCCCTACAAAAACTGAACAGATCATCGGGTACAGATGAAGTAGAGTTCATCTGTTTCTGTATCCACGTCTATTCTATGTGGATTGTGTGGCTAGAACAATGTCCAGCCACCTTTACTTTCCCCAACAAATGACGGCTACACATTTTAAAACTGGGTGGAGTTTAGGGCATCGATTCCCCCCCCCCCTGGCTGTTAGACACACAGGGTGGTCAAAGTAGGGTAGCCAATGGCGTGTATGGCAGTTCTCTTATGCTGATTTACTAATAACATATAAAAGTTATTAGCAACATTTTTTTCAAGTCACTGTCTCACTGTATTTTTTATTATTCCGGTTTAAGAGGCGCGAACAGAAAGGGTAGCCATTGGCCTGTATGGCAGTTCTTTTATGCCGAGAAAAAAGTTGAAAGAGAGGGGTGGGGGGCATCGACTGGATTTCACCTGACTTGAACTAGAGACCTTTCGGTTAGTAGTCGAGCTTTCTACCTATTCATGTGCATTTTATGAAAAACATTCTAACGCTAACAATTAAAAACATACTAAATATTTATTAATAAAAATATTTAGAGCTGACATGTTCTATTCAAGTAAGAGTAATAAACAAATAGTATAGTGTAGAATAATAAACAATCAGTATAGTCTAGAATAATAAACAAACTGTATAGTTTAGAATAATAAACAAACAGTATAGTTTAGAATAATAAACAAACAGTATAGTTTGGAATAATAAACAAATAGTATAGTTTGGAATAATAAAAAAAAAATAACAAATTCTACACCACTGATGAAATGTGTTGCCATGGTAACAACACAGAAACCTAGTATATCACACATGACACCAGTCCAACGCACCTCATTCTACAAACGCAAAGATCTGTCCTATACTATGAAAATAAAAGTATGGACCCCTGTACACAGGACCTCGGTGGATGGCCAGATATCAGTCAACAATAGACCTAGAGACACCACAAATAGTAAAGTCTGATTTACGTTGAGAATGGCAGACAGCTGTGCGTTGTGCTAACAACACAATCCCTTCATATGCTGAGGTTATAGAAACAGATAAATTATACACTTCATCAGCCCCGATGGCCCATTAGATCTAAGGGAACTTTACATTTAAACATCTGTTTGAACAGAAAGCAATTGAAATACGAGATAAATTAATAATTAAAAGCAGCAACAAAACATGTGATTAATAAGACGTAAACTATATTTTATTATAATACTTAATTATTAAAACAAGCAACATACAGTTTAACATGAACAATAAAAAGACAATTTCGAAACGTACATAATTATATGAGGAAATTTTATCCAGACATTTGCAAAAAATAATACGTCCACGTCATTAGAATATAAATATCCAGTTAAAATTAAGAAAAACAAGATCTAAAATAAAAAACTCTAATTCAATCTATTCTAAAATCTTAAAGTATTAGATTTGTCCCTTTTTAACACATGTTGTAACAAGAGAATGGCACATGTCTTTTACAACGATCACATGAACTCGGCGAAACAGATCAGGGAAATCTAAAGAAATCAAGTCAGACTTCTGGACTGAAGTAAATATAGACTCCCTTACAAGCACAAACAGATCCTCAGTGTAGACCACTGCACCAATCAACGTGCAGTTATAATTAGGAAATGTAGTCACGTGTTTTAAAGTGACTCCGCCTCCATCACTTTTCACACAAACGTATAGTTTGGCATCTGATGTCAAGAAATACAGTTTGTCTTCCTTGTGAAAAGACGTGATGTCCTGTGTGCACAATACATCCAGGGAAACAGTCTGCCTCCATTCTTGTCTAGTTGTGTCATAGATATTTAATGTGGCCGTTTTCTTGAGGTTGGCACAAATGAAAAGGATCAGTGACTTATAAGGTGTGGCATAGACTATCTGCATTCCACTTGGTACAGATGTCATCTTCTGTAAGTCGGTACAGGTTGCAGGGTCCCATACAAAAATAGTTCTGGTACTAAGATGGACAACAAATATCTGCCCTCCTACTGAAAAAGACATTAAAGTCTGATGCCTAGCTTGAAATCCCCACTCCTGTGGATGCTCACAATAAGGTCCCTGAATATTGGCGACTTTACGCCATTTGCCGTGCTCCAGTTGAAACAACGACAAAGAATCTTTATCATCGGCTGTGTACCCAGACAGATAGACAACTCCTTTGTGTATATTAAACTCTCCGTCGTGTGCTAGTTCAGAGCAATGTGCAATATTATTCATTGTCCTAGTGCTTAAGTTGAATACCAGGATAGATTTCAACAAACTCGGCATCAAGACCACGTCCTCCCATTGGCTAGAGTCCCTGTGACAGGCATACGCTGGCCAGTAACTATTTCTGATACCCGAACTGTACCTCGATGCCTTAAAAATGATGTCACGAGCCGTTCTGTTGTCTACTATCTGATGGTGCTGAAACAAGACAATAAGATAGTCTTCGTTTAGCGAGGCCAGTCTAGAAGCTGATAGCAATGGTACCAGATAGTAATCTCTTAGGACTTCATTGTCTGAAGTGAAACATTCCAAGTCTCTTGATGAATTTATCTCCATGTTTATTGTCTCTGAAAAGTTACTCTCAGGTAAACACTTTTCTTCAGCTACTGAATGACTGACCCACTTTAATATGATGTCTACAACGTTTTCCTCTCTGTCGGTCTTGAGATTAGCATCCCGTACAATGCTCAGCAAATCTTCACCGTCAAGTTCCATTAAACACTCGCTGTCTTTGAACTTGTCAAAGTTACACTGGATGTACTCTAATATTATGTCCACAGTCTTGTCATCAAGCAACTTGGCGTGACACAAATACTTGTGACAATTTCTCTCATTGACTGTTTCCATTGCAACTTTTCGACAAGCGGAGAGAATGAAATCTATCTGTAGAAAATGAGCAGCCTTCCAAACGTCCAGAAAGTTTTCCTCATTAAGTTCATTTTCATGGTAATAAAGAAATCTGTAAATGACCCTGAATGTTTTACTGGAGATTTCTTTAAAGTTGACGCACTTCCGGTTTGTCTCCTTCATGTCTGAGTGGAAGAGTACACGGAAAAAAGAAGAACAAGCGCCTAGAACAAATCGATGGCAGGGGAAGATTTTGTCTCCAGCTTCCACCAAGAAGTCGCTGAATATTTCATCTCCATCATTGACGAGATTCTTAAAGCAACACAGGAGATCTTTGGTGAACTCCATAGCAGCCCTAAACTCTAGAAGACAAAAACAAAAATAAAGTAATGAGAGTGACGTTAATATGAAGATTATAATGAGTATATGATTAGGTCTGTTATTACATACGAGTATATGTATTAGCCTGGAGTACAATGTTTTGGCCATGTATAACATTCGAGTATATATATTTTTAAAATAAAATTCACATGCTAATCAAACACACTTTGAAAGTGGAGTATAAAGGATATATTTAGTGGCTCACGGAAATGAAATTAAAGATTACAGTAGTCCGTGATGTCTTAAAATTAATTGACCACTGGTCTAGTGGATGGAACATACGACCACGGGAAAAACATGAAAAATTTAGTATTAATGTATTACTTTGGTTACTATGACCTATAAACTCTTTATTATTAAATCATTGTTCGTCGAGGTTGTAGGCTTATTAGGGCATCTCAATCTGACACATACACTGGTATGTTTACAACTGATTGACGAATGATGGCTAGGCTATTTCCACCAGCTGAATAATACACTCTATTAGACATTGACTCATTGTTCCATATTAACCAATGTGGTCGTGCCAGTCAGTAAGCAAAAAAATAAACAATGACCAAATCTTGTCTAAAACAATTTTTTTCCTCCCCAGCACCTGGGATTAAGCTCTTAATCTCGCCAGTGTTGTGTAGATAACAGGAAGTTGTGAAAACAAATCCTCTCCCCCCTAAACACGAGGGATCAAAGTATCTTGTCTAGTCCCTGTTGTACAATCAATGTAATCCAATGTGACCAATGATCTAAGAGGAGTTGTCTTCTCCACAATATGAAGACTGGAGTTGATTATAATTAAGGGAAGCTGATGAAGCACATAGATCCACACGGATGGTCATGTGGTAAAGCGCCCGACTGTTGACCCGGGGGGGGGGGGTCACTGGTTCGATCTCCGGTGAGGACCAATGGATAATTCAGGTCATAGCTGAAGTTTCCTTGGTACCTCCATGGCCATTGCACTATCGGCTAAGGTAGGGATGAAAGAAGAGCACCACAAAACCGTCCCATTTGAGTGGTTTATAGGATTTCATCTCATCCTTACAGGGGCGTCACACACATAGATCCACAGAATGTACACACATAGATCCACAGAATGTACACACATAGATCCACAGAATGTACACACAGATCCACAGAATGTACACACATAGATCGACAGAATGTACACACATAGATCCACAGAATGTACAGACATAAATCCACATAATGTACACACATAGATCCACAGAATGTACACACATAGATCCACAGAATGTACACACATAGATCCACAGAATGTGCACACATAGATCCACAGAATGTACACACATAGATCCACAGAATGTACACACATAGATCCACAGAATGTACACACATAAATCCAAAGAATGTACACACATACATCCGCAGAATGTACACACATAGATCCACAGAATGTACACACATAGATCCACAGAATGTACAGACATAAATCCAAAGAATGTACACACATAGATCCACAGAATATACACATATAGATCCACAGAATGTACACACATCCACAGAATGTACACACATAAATCCACAGAAAGTACACACATAGATCCACAGAATATATACATATAGATCCACAGAATGTACACACATAGATCGACAGAATGTACATAGATCCACAGAATGTACACATATAAATCCATAGAATGTACACACACAGATCCACAAAATGTACACACATAGATCGACAGAATGTACATAGATCCACAGAATGTACACACATAGATCCACAGAATGTACACACATAGATCCACAGAATATATACATATAGATCCACAGAATGTACACACATAGATCGACAGAATGTACATAGATCCACAGAATGTACACACATAAATCCATAGAATGTACACACACAGATCCACAGAATGTACACACATAGATCGACAGAATGTACAAACAAAAATAGATCCACAGAATATATACATATAGATCCACAGAATGTACACACATAGATCGACAGAATGTACATAGATCCACAGAATGTACACACATAAATCCATAGAATGTACACACACAGATCCACAGAATGTACACACATAGATCGACAGAATGTACAAACAAAAATCCACAGAATGTACACTCATAGATCCACAGAATGTACACACATAGATCCACAGAATGTACACACATAGATCCACAGAATGTACACACATCCACGTTTCGGATAGATCAATAGGCTATAAGTAAACACCGACCATTTCCATTTATTGAACACTTTCATTGTAAATAATAACATTTCTAATACACAAACATTGTCAAACATAGCCGTTGAGTTTTCATGTTTTTGGCAATAAAATCTGACTACAAACAAATTCCTTTAAAAGTATTAAATATTCAGAATGTGTATTTGAAATTACGTAGATTTGTGTCAACTACCGACAATCAAGAAAATGACGTGGGTAACCCGCTGATCTCCCTGTTTGTCCCAATTAACTCCCTTTTGTGCCCCGAGTTGCCTCCATTGGTAAAAGTACTATCGGGTATGGTGAAGATAAAAAGAAGGGCACTACAAATCTATTCCTATAGTGGTTTACAAAGTCTAAGAGATAAACATCTCATTCTGAGAAAAATCATGCTGGGGACTAGAGTTAGTTGTTGTAACAGACGAGTTAATAGGGAATATAATGAGTGGTATGAGTAGACTGTCAGCAGGACAGACAACAGATGAATGAAGACAACAGATGAGTGAAGACAACAGATGATGGAAGACAACAGATGAAGGAAGACAACAGATGAAGGAAGACAGATGAAGGAAGACAACAGATGATGGAAGACAACAGATGAAGGAAGACAACAGATGATGGAAGACAACAGATGAAGGAAGACAGCAGATGAAGGAAGACAGCAGATGAAGGAAGACAACAGATGAAGGAAGACAACAGATGATGGAAGACAACAGATGAAGGAAGACAACAGATGAAGGAAGACAGCAGATGAAGGAAGACAACAGATGAAGGAAGACAACAGATGAAGGAAGACAACAGATGATGGAAGACAACAGATGAAGGAAGACAACAGATGGTGGAAGACAACAGATGAAGGAAAACAACAGATGAAGGAAGATAACAGATGATGGAAGACAACAGATGATGGAAGACAACAGATGAAGGAAGACAATAGATGATGGAAGACAACAGATGATGGAAGACATCAGACCTTACAAAAAATATTTTTAAAAAGTATGACGTCATTTTTGTTCTGATTCAGTGTACGTTTGAAAAACTGAGACAAATATGTCATGAATTCAAATAATAAAAGCTTTTGGTTTTAAAACGTGTACAAGAACATGTTTATGATTCATTTCCATATTTAGCAGTGTGCAATGACATCAATAAATCTGACATTTTGTATGAAGTCGAAAAATTTAAATTCTACAATCCAGCAATTGTATAAGATGTTCAGATCAAGCATTGATCCACAAAGACAAATTCCCAAGAACTAAATTTGTCTTAAAGAAGTAAATCCTAACATTGATATTAGACGCGGTCTCAGCCAAATAAAACAATTTAATATTTTTTTTTAATAATAGTCATTGTCATAGGACAAACTGCTGTCAATAGGACTGCATCATCTCGTATTGAATATAATAATGATATTATCAACATTTATAACGATATTATCAACATTTATAATGATATTATCAACCTGTGCCTGTGTCAATGCAAATAAACAATAAACTTAAACTGTAACAAGGTTTATGTCGCCCTTTGAGCTATGTAAAATGTGTCCGTACTTTACATATCATTCGAGTCGTGGGGTAGCAAAAGTTTAAACTCACACATGGCGCAACAATAGTAATGTAGCATGTTGGGTTTGGCTTTCTGATCTCCGTCATTAATTAAACGTGCAAAACGAGGTATACATATCACAATTCACACTCTGTTCTCTATACCTAGCGAACATGAACTCTCTTAGAAATAAATGAATGCAATATTAATAATGCTGAAAGACTTACTTGTTTTAAACAAATTACACTCAAGAAATAATCCAAAACGAACACACGTTAACTTGTGATCTGAATGACTAAATTGTAATCCAAACAGAAGAATAGCAGAAATGTAAGGACTTGAGTAAAGGCAATACTAAAAATGACCTATTGTGGTCACTTTACCCGGCTTATATCCTGGTGACCGGACAAGGCGGTGCGGGAAACACCCACCTTCCAGTGGGTCATTACGCCCCGTATTGGCAGTAATCCCTGAACATCGGTGTCAACGTCACCTGGGTCATCGTACAAACAATATAGACCAGGTTCCATTCAGATGTAGAAAACAGAACACACCTTTGATAGATCCGCCCCCTTCCTTTCTACACCGCTGATTTCATTGAGATGGTAACAACATGGTTGTCATGGTAACAAAATGATTGTCCACAAACACTTTATAAACTAAAGAGTAAATATTGACACCGTCACTATATAAACAATACAACTACACTACACTGCAACCTGTGGGACGACTGACATCGGCAGGGCCAGTTTAGAACGATCAAAGAGTTTTTCTCTCCATCGGGCCCCGTGGATCAGGAGGCTCGGAGCAAGAGAGAACTTTAAAAGTAATTTGACACATTTGTACATCAATAATTAAAAGTAAGAAATAGAAAAAAGTCAAAGCTGATAGCAACAATTATGTTTCATTGTTTATTTTGGTACATTAGGATTATCTCTGAGGTCTGTACCTGAGTAGGGGCCCTTGCGATTGGCCGACCTTCAGAATACGGGGCTTAATTGAAAACTTTTTAGGGGTCCCCTCCAACCCCTTACCTTTTCTAACCAACTTCCAACCAGGTATTTAATTTCATAAACATGACTATTTAACATTCATGATACAAATGTATGTGGGGAAGATATTTAGTGGTGTAAATGCTTGGCTGCTAACATGAGAGCCCTGGGTTCGATCCTCGTTGAGAATGGCAGACAGCTGTGCGTTTTGATAACCACACAATCCCTTCATATGTCGAGGTTATAGAAACAGATGAATTCTAGACTTCATCTGCCCCGATGGCTATTTAGATCGAAGGGAACTTTAGATTTGAATATTTGTTTGAACAGAAAGCAATTGAAATACGAGATAAAATTATAATTAAAAGCCGCAACAAGACATGTGGTTAATAAGTCGTAATCTATATTTTATTATAATATTGAATTATTTAAACAAGTAACATACAAAATAAGAACACATCAAATAAAATCTCTTAGTAACAGAAACAGAAAAAAAATTAATAATATTTAAATGTACCATTAGAAATAAGGTGGAATATTTTTAAAAAATCAACATAAATTTACTAGAATTAAATTAATTACCAGAATATAAGTTTATCCCTACGAATTACTTTTCAAAAAAAAAATAGGCCTATAGCCTACAATATGTATAATTTCTGACTTTTTAAAGTGTCATACTCGTATTTAAATTTAACAACACTTGAACATCACAATATATAAACTTGAAATTAAAGGAAAAAAATTCATTTCACACATTTTATCATGATGAACTATGATTCAAGTTAAAGAAAAAAAAAGAATGGCATTATATGATTGAGACATTGTTGTTGTGATTTCATTATAAATGTTATCGCACTGTTTTATCAGAACGTAATTTGTATTATAGCAGACCTATCTGCAAAAAGTTATTTTTTTAAATGCCTCATTTTGGAAACGTAGGTTTAGACTTGAAATGTTTTGAACATGGTAATAGTGCAACTAATAATTATTTTACACAGATATAGACGTTGCATTTTGCCCAGTAACTTTTATCTCAGGCCATCCTACAATGGACTGATACGAGCGTTTTTATGAAAACTAAAATGGCGTAAAATAACATTGAAGTATTATTTAGAACACAAACATCCAGACCTTTATAACTTAATCTAATTTATATAAATGAAAACCTGTTTAAAATAATTTCACTATTTTCAATATTGAATCAATTGACCTTACATGTATTACATTCAGTATAATGAGTTTAGGTTATACAACACTATAATTAATTTTTCTTTTGTTGTTAACATTTGATGATTCTAATACTGTAATACAAACATTCACATAATATAAAATTCATGCGCCCAACGTTTTTAGTTTTTATAAAAATCAGAAGCTCTTTTCTTATAAAGTTTGTTACTACTACCATGTTAACAATTAATCAAAAATTATTTTCTACTTTTTAGTACGCAAGAAAAACGTTGTTTTTTATAAAATATTTTTTTATGATATAATTTTTTTATTGTTATAAGCTGTCCGTCTAACTCTTTAGTTGATACAGTAAGGAGTGTTTGGACAACAATATTTGGGTTTACACAATAGCCCTTGTGGCTTGTTTCTCCGTTTTAGTAACCTGGTCTAAAATGGGTCTTCATTTTCTATTGTGATCACCCAAGTGGCGTAAGGTGCAAATGGTGTTTGGCTTATTGCAAATA
This sequence comes from Bulinus truncatus, assembly GCA_021962125.1. Classification (NCBI taxonomy): domain Eukaryota; kingdom Metazoa; phylum Mollusca; class Gastropoda; family Planorbidae; genus Bulinus; species Bulinus truncatus. The sequence continues at coordinate 2,245,228 of JAGDYQ010000145.1, read as the reverse complement.
TGGTGACCTGAGACCCTCGGGGAAGTGGGCGTGTCCTTACCCTCCTTTGGGTCATCAGGATATAAGCCGGGCGAAATTATGACTATAGGTCATTTTTAGTTATTGGCTCTATGCTAAGATAATGTTTTAGTGATTCAATAATTCAGTGATTTAATGATTCAGTGATTCAACGATTCAGTGATTCAAGCCACTTGTACACAAGTGTTGACGTGTTTGTGTTCTTTTTGGATTATTACTCGAGTGTAATTTGTCAAAAAAGTAAGATATATTGATTTTTACAATTAATCTAATAGTATCATTTTCGATACACGGTCACATGTTTGTAACAGATAGATGGTGAACCTCATTTGGAATGTCTTCTGTTTTTACATTTAATCTTTCTTCTTCTTTACACTAAAAATTGCAAATTATAATTTCTAAAAATCAAACAAATATTTATAAAAATAAACATTACTAAACATAAGGATGTGTGCCCATTTAAATCTATAGATTAATTATTTATTTATCACTGTTTATTAACTAAAGTAAAATATATCATACTCTACATACTAAACTCACGCAATTTTATAGCTTTAGTAATAATAATTAATATAAATATTTATATGGTTTAATATTTTAAACTTTTTGTAACTTTTTTTTTTTGTTAAAAAAGCTAATTTCCTAAAAAAAATTAAATTTGCCGTTTTTTTAAACTTTTTTATTGGTTTCACTTTCTGTTTGAATGTGGCTGAGTTGGTCCACGAATTTTGTAACTCAGTTTAGGATAATTTCTAATTGGGTGAGAAGGCTCAATAAATTCCAGTCGGTGAATTAACATTTTGTAGAATTACGAGCTGAATTTTTTTTTATGTTAATAAAAGAATTTTAATTCTTTCAAAACTTAAATGTATACATCGAAAGCCTAATATTTAAAAAAAAAATTCCTTTAATAATACGTATAAATATTATAATTTCTTAAAGCGAGTGTGATTTCAATATATTGAAATAAATACTGCAATATTGTGCAGTGAACACTGGAGATGTGCGTCCCTTTAAAATTTGACACTTTGTCTTCATCCATACACTTTCAGATTATGTAGGCCTACAAATTAAATTTTATTAGCTTTCTACTTCTACAGGATATTAGCTTTCTAGTTCTACAGAATATTAGCTTTCTAGTTCTACAGAATATTAGCTTTCTAGTTATACAAAATATTAGCTTTCTAGTTATACAAAATATTAGCTTTTTAGTTCTACAAAATATTAGCTTTTAAGTTCTACAAAATATTAGCATTCTAGTTATACATGATATTAGCTAACGTATATTGTCTTGTAGAATCTACAAGGGGGCCAACTTTTAGCCTCTCCATAAGAGAGAAAAAGTCCAAAATTTAGTTTTAAGTTATATATACATATATATGGGTCTATAGTGTGAAGTTTAGGTCTTTATGTAGACTTTTGACATATGTGTGTCAGTATATATATGCCAGTATAGGTATGTCAATATATGTATGTCAATTTATTAATATTTAAGTCAGTTATATCGAATTTTATGATTATTATAATAAAAAGAACGATCTTTGACTTCCTGTGTTTATATAAATGTCCATGTATACAGGTAAGGGACTACAGGTGAAAATGGTGGGTATCGGGAGGGTGAAGGAGATATTGTTTATATACAACAAATAGTTGTATCATAATTGATGATCTGTATATTCTATTTGTTACACATTCTGTGGTTATAGTTGTACGTCCTAATTAATAAACAATAATTAATACTATTTATTTAGTTTTACACAAACACAAAGGCCCACATTATAATGAAAGAATATAGGCCATTCAAATGACATCAAATTGTACATTAGTCTGTTTATTGATGATAGTGAAAAAGACAACTCTAGTTGGACCATTAGTCACGTGGTATTAAGCACGTGATTTGCTTTTTTTTCTACAAATGCGTGCGATGATTTAAAAAAAATGTTTAAATAAATACATAAAACTAACATTGGAAAGCAAATGTCTTATTTCGTCTGCGGAACATCAGTTGCTGACAGATGTACTGGATAATAAACAAATAAATATAATACTTGTGTATAAGACTATCATCATAATCAGTTCAATATATATATTGTATAACACCAGGCCATTACATTTACTCTAAAGCCAGGCTAATACATATATTTGTATGTAGTAACAGACCTAATCTCATACTCAACTTCATGTTAAACTCACTCTCATTACTTTGTTTGTCTTCTAGAGCTGAAGGTTGCTATGGAGTTCACCAAAGATCTCCTGTGTTGCTTTAAGAATCTCGTCAATGATGGAGATGAAATATTCAGCGACTTTTTGGTGGAAGCTGGAGACAAGATCTTTCCCTGCCATCGATTTGTTCTAGGCGCTTGTTCTTCTTTTTTCCGTGTACTCTTCCACTCAGACATGAAGGAGACAAACCGGAAGTGCGTCAACTTTAAAGACATCTCCAGGATCATTTACAGATTTCTTTATTACCATGAAAATGAACTTAATGAGGAAAACTTTCTGGACGTTTGGAAGGCTGCTCATTTTCTACAGAAAGATTTCATTCTTTCGGCTTGTCGAAAAATTGCCATGGAAACAGTCAATGAGAGATCATTTACAGATTTCTTTATTACCATGAAAATGAACTTAATGAGGAAAACTTTCTGGACGTTTGGAAGGCTGCTCATTTTCTAGAGATAGATTTCATTCTTTCGGCTTGTCGAAAAATTGCCATGGAAACAGTCAATGAGAGAAACTGTCACGAGTATTTGTGGCACGCCAAGTTGCTTGATGACAAGACTGTGGACATAATATTAGAGTACATCAAGTGTAATTTTGACAAGTTCAAAGACAGCGAGTGTTTAATGGAACTGGACGGTGAAGATTTGCTGAGCATTGTACGGGATGCTAATCTCAAGACCGACAGAGAGGACAACGTTGTAGACACCATATTAAAGTGGGTCAGTCATTCAGTGACTGAAGAATGTTTACCTGAGAGTAACTTTTCAGAGACAATAAACATGGAGATAAATTCATCAAGAGAGTTGGAATGTTTGAGTTCAGACAATGAAGTCGTAAGAGATGACTTTCTGGTACCATTGCTGTCAGCATCAAGACTGGCCTCGCTAAACGAAGACTATCTTATTGACTTGTTTCAGCACCATCAGATAGTAGACAACAGAATGGCCCGTGACCTAATTTTTAAGGCATCGAGGTACAGTTCGGGTATCAGAAATAGTTACTGGCCAGCGTATGCCTGTCACAGAGAATCTAGCCAATGGGAGGACGTGGTCTTGATGCCTGGTTTGTTGAAATCTATCCTGGTATTCAACTTGACGACTAGAACAATGACTAATATAGCACATTGCTCTGAACTAGCACACGACGGAGTGTTTAATATACACAAAGGAGTTGTCTATCTGTCTGGTTACACAGCAGATGATAAAGACTCTTTGGCGATGTTTCAACTGGAGCGCGGCAAATGGCGTAAAGTCGCCAATGTTCAGGGATCTTATTGTGAGCATCCACACGAGTGGGGATTTCAAGCTAGACATCAGACTTTAATGTCTTTTTCAGTAGGAGGGCAGATATTTGTTGTCCATCTTAGTACCAGAACTATTTTTGTATGGAAACCTGTAACCTGTACCGACTTACAGAAGACGACTACTGTACCACGTGGAATGCAGATAGTATATGCCACACCTTACAAGTCACTGATCCTTGTCATTTGTGCCAACATCAATAAAACGGCCACATTCAATATCTATGACACAACTAGACAAGAATGGAGGCAGACTGTTTCCCTGGATGGATTGTGCACACAGGACATCACGTCTTTTCACAAAGAAGACAAAGTGTATTTCTTGACATCAGATGCCAAACTATACGTCTGTGTGGAAAGTGATGGAGGCGGAGTCACTTTAAAACACGTGACTACATTTCCTAATTATAACTGCACGTTGATTGGTGCATTGGTCTACATTGAAGATCTGTTTGTGTTTGTAAGGGAGTCTATATTTACTTCAGTCCAGAAGTCTGACTTGACGTCTTTTGAGTTTCTTGATCTGTTTCGCCGCGTTCATGTGATCGTTGTAAAAGACATGTGCCAGTCTCTTGTGACAACATGTGTATTAAAGGGGCAAATGTAATACTTCTTTAAATCATTTAGTACATTTTAAAATTGTCTTTGATCTTTTTCTAAACATTTTTAAATGCATTGAGCTAGGTCTGTTTTACTAAATATTTTATAATGAATTGAGCTAAGTCTGTTTTACTAAATATTTTATAATGAATTGAGCTAGGTCTGTTTTACTAAATATTTTATAATGAATTGAGCTAGGTCTGTTTTACTAAATATTGCTAGGTCTGTTTTACTAAATATTTAATAATGAATTGAGCTAGGTCTGTTTTACTAAATATTTTAAGATGAATTGAGTTAGGTCTGTTTACTAAATATTTAATAATGAATTGAGCTAGGTCTGTTTTACTAAATATTTTAAGATGAATTGAGTTAGATCTGTTTTACTAAATATTTTATAATGAATTGAGTTAGGTCTGTTTTACTAAATATTTTATAATGAATTGAGCTAGGTCTGTTTTATTAAATATTTTAAAATGAATCAAACCAGAGTTGTTAGATTTATAATGAATCTTACAAAGACCTTTAATTTTACTATATTTTTTTTTATTGGTATAATTTATTTTTTAGATAGCGGTAACCCTTTTTTAGACTCAATGTTTATGTCTTGTGAACTTGTGTTTGTAATATTTCATATACATGTATATTTAGAGTGTGTTCATATTAATAGTATTTGATTGTAGATGGTACCCAATGCTCATGTTAAAACTAATTGATTATTTCGCGGTGGTTAATTTTTTTTTTTTTATGTTTCTCCATAGAAAAATAAATTTTTACAATTATTTTAAGAGACTCGTTTTTGTTTTAATTAAAATGTGTAGATCGTAGCTTCTGCTATTTACTGAATATGTCACATGCGTACTAAAATGTCGCATGCTTACAAAAATATGTCAACAACAGCTTGTCATGTCAACATCATCACTACCTCTTTACCTATTATGCATGCCTCAGTTTCAAATGCGATTTTTTTAAAAATCTTAAGTCACATTTATAAAGACTGAACAGATCATCGGATTCAGAGGAAGTAGAGTTCATCTGTTTCTGTGTCCACGTCTATTCTATGTGGATTGTGTGGCTAGCACAATACCCAGCCGCCTTTACTTTCCCCAACAAATGACGGCTACACATTTTAAAACTGGGTGGAGTTTAGGGCATCGATCCCCTCCCCCCCGGGCTGTTAGACCCACAGGGTGGTCAAAGTAGGGTAGCCAATGGCGTGTATGGCAGTTCTCTTATGCTGATTTACAAATAACATATAAAAGTTATTAGCAACATTTTTTTCAAGTCACTGTCTCACTGTATTTTTTATTATTCCGGTTTAAGAGGCGCGAACAGAAAGGAATAGAAATAAATCTTTGCGGTTGATCTAACGCAAGGGAAGCAACAAGTTATTTATAGTATTTCAGCAACTTACTGCCCCTTTGTTTATATGTACGGTTTATATGGTACCCTTCTTTCACTCACGTTTCCCAAATCATGTATTTTTTTTAAAGTCTGATGGAGGTTGGACCTTAAGAAATAAGGAGTCTCTGAGAGGATAGAGACTGAGACTTTCAGGTGGGGAGGGGTGGTACAGTGACAAAGAGATGAGGAAATAGCGACTGGGAGCCAGAGGGGAGGAAACAGGGACTGGGGGCCAGAGGGGAGGAAATAGAGACTGAGAGCCAGAGGGGGGGGAATATAAACTGAGAGCCAGAGGGGAGGAAATAGGGACTGGGAGCCAGAGAGGAGGAAATAGAGACTGAGAGCCAGAGGGGAGGAAATAGGGACTGGGAGCCAGAGGGGAGGAAATAGGGACTGGGAGCCAGAGGGGAGGAAACAGGGACTGGGGGCCAGAGGGGAGGAAATAGAGACTGGGAGCCAGAGGGGAGGAAATAGAGACTGAGAGCCAGAGGGGAGGAAATAGAGACTGTGAGCCAGAGGGGAGGAAATAGGGACTGGGGGCCAGAGGGGAGGAAATAGGGACTGGGAGCCAGAGGTGAGGAAATAGAGACTGAGAGCCAGAGGGGAGAAAATAGAAACTGAGAGCCAGAGGGGAGGAAATAGAGCCAGAGGGGAGGAAATAGAGACTGAGAGCCAGAGGGGAGAAAATAGAAACTGAGAGCCAGAGGGGAGGAAATAGAGACTGAAAGCCAGAGGGGAGGAAATAGAGATGAGGAAAGAAGAAGGAAATTAGAGAAAAAGTGCATTCTGTGATTTATTTAACTTCTATATTGATTAACCAAATGCAGTATATAGGTTAAATGCGTATAGTTATATAAATAACTGCATTTATTAAATTAACAAACTTAATTCTTTACTTTTAATTCAAGAGAGCTTTATTTCATTGCTAGTAGATTCTCGTTATATGTTTCTCTCACTCAGGACAGGACTAATTATGTCATGGTCCTAAAGTAATGTGACACCGTCTTCAAAGGAATAAACCAGACTTCACACAAGTCTTCAATTTTTCATGGGTCAACTAAGAGTTATTTGGCCGAATTACTGGTATCTAAGTACTGAAATACTTTTCTTTTATTACTCTTCATCTATTTTGTAATTTGTCCAAAATAGAGTTGGTGTACTAACATGAACTGTATTTAAATGATTCACTATTTGTGTTAAATACTAAATATAGCCTACACAATGAGATGTTTCATCCCAGTTGTTCATGATTATTTACAAACTACAAACATAAAGTACAATAGAAATAAATATTAGCAGTTTATTGCATTCATTTATTTTCATCTCGATCTGGTGATTACGGTGTGATACACTTCCAGTAATATTTTATATCCATATCATATATGTACAGTAGTGAACTTTGAACTGCTTGCCTTTATTTGGAAGCGACTATACCACTAGTAGGGAATCAAAGCTTGATGTAAACACTCGCCATTATAACACATCTAAATTGTTTCAAAAAAAAAGAGGAAAAAATGAGTTATATATTAACTTATTGTCAAAGGTTTACACTAAATCAACTATGAACTTATTATCTACTGTCAACACCGGGCTGTCTATTAACATATTTTCAACTGTTTACCATGAGTTATCATTTAACGTGTTTTAAAATGTTGACACAGAGTTATTATCTTTTAACATTTTTTCAAAGATTTACACTGATTCATCTATTAAGATTTTATCAAAGGTTTACACTGATTTATCTATCAACTTATTATCAAAGGTTTACACTGAGTTGTATAGAAAAGTTAATCTATGTATTTAACCGTTTGTTTGATTTTGTTTATATCCGATGGCGACCTTAGGGTGCGTCCAAGGGGATGGTGGGGGGAGGTAATGTGATATGGACCGATGTTTTACAGTACATATGTAGAGGGGACGGATGGTCGTACGATAAAAAGCGCACTTGAAGACCTGATGGTAAATGGGTTCGATAATCAAAAAGAAAGTTCGCTTCATATCTCCAGGAGTTGCTCCATGGCCATTTTTTTTTAGGCAATGCTAGGAATGATTGAAGGGCACAGAAAAAAACCACCCATAGCGGTGTATTATAGGATCTAAGAGATATAAAAATCTCATCCTTACAGGGAACTTCATAGACACAGTATGTAGGTCACCCAATACGGTTATCGGCCCTTTGTGTACTCCTAAGACTATGGATTAACTTTTACCAAACCATTATTGCAACACTTACAAAACAAAAAAAACCAAGTCCTAATCACTAATAAGTTGGTTTTTTTTTGTTTTGTTTGCATTTTGATTAAATGTTTTAACATATTGACCTAATTACAATTACAACGTGAATCTACTAAACCGAAGCTGCAGTCACATAAACAATAAATAGCACATAAAGCGTCAGACCTTTCTATCGCCACACACTGTACCATCCGCTGCCGGCTCTTTGCTGGGGAATGGCTGGGACCATTTCTCACAACACAGCTGACCACACTGTGACTCTAGGGGATAGTTCTGACCCAAATAGAAATTTAAAAAAAAATAAAAACTAATTATGATTTCATTAAAAATGTAAATAAATAAGATTTACGATGTACGCAATTTTTTTTTTGGTACAATCAGAGTCATTTGATTGACTATGCTGAGTATATAGGCCCCCTATATGCCAAAGAACAACTTGTGAGGCATTCGGATGGACATTATGGATATTCATGGCACTATCAGACTTTTAGTTCATTGATTTACTTTTAGTTCATTGATTTACTTTTAGTTCATTGATTCACTTTTAGTTCCTTGATTTACTTTTAGTTCCTTAATTTACTTTTAGTTCCTTAATTTACTTTTAGTTCCTTAATTTACTTTTAGTTCCTTAATTTACTTTTAGTTCCTTGATTTACTTTTAGTTCCTTAATTTACTTTTAGTTCCTTGATTTACTTTTAGTTCCTTAATTTACTTTTAGTTCCTTAATTTACTTTTAGTTCCATAAATTACTTTTAGTTTCTTAATTTACTTTTAGTTCCATAAATTACTTTTAGTTTCTTGATTTACTTATCATTTAAAGAAAAGTATGTTGTTCTTTTTTTTTTTGCTTGTTTTTTTTTTAATTACTTTTCTTTGCTTTATGAAACAAGTCGTGTGTAATTGGGAATACTGTAAGAGAGAGCATTCTTTCAAAGTGCGCATGACAAACTGACCACACAAGGTGTTCCTTCGATGTAATGTTGACATTGTTCAGCCAGTGTGTACACCTGGCCAGGTAGCTGGGTGGGTGTATTGTAGCCAGTTGTGTAGTTGGAGTCTGAGCTCAGGAGACATTCAGAGTACCAGGTCCTGGAAGTACACCAGTTTCACAATGTAAAACATTAGATTTCAAATCTGGAATTGCTACTTTATCTGTTTACTTTCATATCATAATTATTACGAGTGGGCGTATTTCCATTGATATGTGTGTATGTTAGTCAATCAATTTTTACCATTGTAAAAAGAAAAAAAAAGATAATACAACTGAAATAAAATGGTGAGCCCGAAATCTTATTGAACTTAAAAATAGCAATAGGATAAGTTATATAAGTACATTGTGACAGCTGACCAGTGTCACAACTCGACCCAGACTAGTGTGTATTGAATTATACTTATTTTAAACAATAGTAATACATCTGGGATCGAATTGCCACAAGTCTGTTCGTCTATATACAGGTGGGGATATTTACAGATATCAGGGAATGAGATAAAAAAAATGGCTGATTGTTTGACTTTAGTAGATAATATATATATATATATATATATCTCACTGACAAAATGTATTGCAAACACTGAGTTACTAATTATTTTAGGTGAATTTTATGACAGAAATTAGGCAATGACCGTTCTAAAAAATGTTTCAGGTTCTGTTTGGAACAGTTTGAGAATCTGTTGTAGATGTAGGGGTCAGTCCATGTGTTGCTCATGATGTAGCCACTGGCAGCTGGACATGAGGTGGAGTTACTCTCTCCATCATGGAAGGCGCCCAACCTGGAAGTGAAAGTTTAAGACAAGTCAGCACAAAGTCATGGATATCGTGTTAATTTAATCGGGGTGATAGGCTGTAAGATGGTAAGACGCAGGAAGTAAAAAAAAAAAACACAGGCAAACAGATAGACGGATAGAACTGACTAGATATGCAGAGAATGACGAAAGACGCCTGACTGGTTTGAACGCTACTTACAAATGCGCCACTTCGTGTGCTGCTGTCAGGACTCCTCTGAAACTGCGACCCACCTCGGCCACGCCCACGTCAAAACTTTGGTTGACGAAACGTCGGGATGAGATACACCCACCTCTTACGTATGCGATACCTGGATAATTCAATAGGTTATTATACTATATGCAATTAGTCCGAATACTGCAAGGGGCCCCGAACATATTTCATGATTTAAATACTTCTCAGGGGCCCTAACACTGTCAGGGGACCCAAAAAATGTCATGGTCCCAAACACTTTTTAGGGGCCCTGAGCCATGAGAGCCCTGTCGCTTGAGAATTTATTTTTTGGTGGAAATGGGGGCCAGAACGGGTACCATCGGGTCAATTTGTTGGTGGCCAGACAAGCCGGAGAACCTCACTTCAATTACTGCACCTGATGGCCTCAATGGTTATATTTGTATGGATGCATGTACTTAGGTGTTTATGTTTGAGTTTTTGTGTTACTTATGTTGTGCTGGGTGTATGTTATATATATATATATATACATTAGGGTGGCCCAAAAAACTTTTTGTCAATTTTTTTGGAGCATTTTGTTTTTTGTGTTTCCTTTGACTTCAAAACAGCACAGAAAAAAATTCATGAGTATATGACTTTATTTATTACTGCCTCATCGACACTGAAATTTTAAATTATTTTGAATGGATGTATATATAAAGCACACTGAAAATGCTAGGAAGTTCTGGAAAGTTTTAAAAAAATTTATACTCTTCAAGAAGGTTCTGGAAGGTTCTATGTAAGCTCTAGAAGGTTTTAGAAGCTTCTAGAAAAAGTGGAAAACTTGACAAGGTTCTGAGAAATTCTTGAAATCTCTAGTTTTGATTTTCATATAAATAGCCAGCTTCATCAGTGCATTTAAGTTACAAAAATCAATTATTATAAGAAACAAGCAATTAAGCCTGTTCCATTCTGAACACAGGACGTGTTTCATGTTATGTATCAGTACGTTTGTTAGCTTTCAGTAAATATTTGTAAATTTTGGAAATGTTTATAAATTCAATTGTGTAATGCATATATCTGTAAAAAAAAATATTATAAAGACGTTTCTTTATATTTGAAAAAAAAATTATTTTCTCTTAAATCTAACTACAAGTGGTTTGTAAGTAAAAGTAAGTAAAGTTCCCTTAGCCCTATCGGGCCATCGGGGCAGATGAAGTGTAGAATTCACCTGTTTCTATAACCTCGGCCGCCTTTACTTCCCCAACTTAAAGTCAGGTACCCATTTAAAGCTGGGTGGACTTGTGAGACGACTTTGCACCGAATTTCACCTGGAAAAATTCTGGGCCTCACCGAGGCTCGAACCCATGACTCTCAGGTCGACAGTCGACACTCGGCCATCCGTCCCACCACACGTGGTTTGTGGTTACTTAAATAGGACTCATAATTGAAAACATTCGAAATTGTAGTCATTTAATCGTCCGAAAACTCCGTCAATTGTTGCATAGCTTTGATACTTTCAATTAAACTCAGAACACAAGCTTACTATTTCATTTGATGAGTTTCTTAATAAATCTTGGTGAAACTACGTGCTGCAGTATTTCGCACCAAATGAATGGGTTATTGAACGTACAAGGTGTAGAATGGGGCTATATATATAATATATAAGCCCCTTAGGAGCCCTGAAGCCCGGCCCTCAGCGGTCCTATCGCGAAATGAACTTTTGATGTACACTTGGCAGGCCAAGACCTACAAAATGATATATACATCATGGGTCTAGGACTTATGGTTGCTGAGATATATGGCGCGCTTTTGTTAATATAGCTTATATAGTAAAAAGCGGTACTTGATAAGCCCACTTTTACGGCCCTCAGAGGTCAGATCGCGAAATGAACTTTTGCTGCACACATGGCAGGCCAAGACCTACAAAATGATATATACATCATGGGTCTAGGACTTATGGTTGTTGAGATCTAGGGTGATGACAGACAGACAGACAGACAGACAAAACGGGGACAATAGAGCATTTTTTTTTCGAAAACGCTCTAAAAATGTTGCGGTTATATAAATATCATTCATTTAGTTATGACTACTAGGTCGAAAAGTGTTGTTCATTTAACTTGCATAGAAGTTGACACAAATCCTGTTTATTGAGCTAGGTACTTCCCCTAATTGAGCCTACTGACCAATGGTATGTTTACAAATACAGACGTCTGGCAGTCAGTTGGTACTATTTTTTCATGACCTATTTCTTTTCTTGTATACTGTCCAGTGAACATGTCAATGTTATTGAACTAGGTACATCCCCTAAATTAGACTACTGGTGAATGGTATGTTTACAAACACAACCGTCTGGTTGACATTCGGTAGAATTTTTTCATGAGGACATACTAATGTCCATTGAGCTAGGTACATCCCCTTATTTAGACTACTGGCCAATGGTATGTTTACAAACACAGCCGTCTTCAATAAGACATTTGGGGGTAGTACAACTGGACCGGGTGTGCTGCTATTCAAGTGCTTTAAGACGTTTTGGCCAAAAATAAGAAAGGAAATTGATATGTTAGAAATAATTTTAATTTGCATTTAATAATTCATACATTCTTTCTTTGAATGCACTTAATTTTCTTTTATTTTCCTCTATTTTCTATTCAATAATCAGCATAGAGTATCGTATTTAAAACAAACTATTTCCTTTACCGATGTCAGATAAATGATCTTTGATGACTCTTGTGGCAATAACATCGACTTTTATAATTTTATGTGAATATAAGAGAAAAAGGAAATAGTATTTAATAATATAAAACAAAAACGTGTTTGCAAATCAACAAACCTTTCGATTTTTGTGACCACGTGCCATCTTGTTTCTTCTTACACAAGTCCTCCCTTCAGAAACAAGACAATATACAGTGGTCAAGTTAATTGAAAACACGTTTAAATAATCAGGGACAGATTATAGTTTGTCTTTTATTTAAACTGTGTGTGTGTGTGTGCGCGTGCGCGTGTGAGTGTGTGTGTGTGTGAGAGAGAGAAGTGCTCAACAGTAAGAAATGGTAAACGGTGGTGAATTGGTCTTAAAATTTGTAAATAGCCTATCCTAGTCTGTGTCTGTATAACAAAAATGTATGCCTTTTACAAATTATTACTCACCCAGTAAGAAGTAACGCGATGTCATGGTCAGGCAGTGACGGGTTGGTCTCATAGTGCTGACCAACATAGTTCTTGAAGTCTTCCAGAACTCCACTCACGTCGACCAGCTCAGACCCGCTCTCCACACGGTTATTTTCAATAAATGGTTGGTACGCTGAAAACTGGAGGGAAAGTGACGAACAAAAAAAAAATCTCTGAATAATTTTTTTTTAAATATTCATTGTAAAGATGAACATGTATCTCTTCTATCATATAAGTCATAAATGGGGCAAGTTTTTGTATTGCCCTTATCATCACATAGCCGTGGATGCGATGGCCATAGAGACAAAACTACAATAACAATGAACCCACCAATGAAATAACAATGGAGCCACCGCTGAAATGGCCATGGAGATGGCAATGGAGCCATAGCTTAAATGACCATGTAGCCACAGATGCTATGACCATGGAGTCACAACTGTGATGGCCATGAAGCCACCGTTGCGATGGCCATGGAGCCATAGCTGAAATGGCCATGAAGCCACCGTTGCGATGACCATGGAGCCATAGCTGAAATAGCCATGTAGCCACAGATGCGATGACCATGGAGCCACAACTGTGATGGCCATGAAGCCATCGTTGCGATGGCCATGGCGCTGAAATGGCTATGGATCCAGCACAGAAGACAATCGCACCATCTGGCCCCGCTCTCCGTGAATATTTATACTTCCTTTTATTTTACTTTAAAACTTACACTTTATAAATAAAAGGATGAGAGCCAAATTTAACACAAATTCCAATACATCAAACTAATGACTACTAACTATAATTTTATTGATTGATTTGACTTTCAGGCGAATGCTGGGATCGACAATTTCTCGAAATCTGGAATTCACCTACGAGGGAAAAAAAAGTGCACTTAAAAAAAAACATGCCATGGTTTTAATTTTTAAATCAAACTTAAAAAAAAGTTTGTTTTTATTTAGAAAGTGAAAATGTATTTCAATGTCTTCATTTATTTTAAACTAATGTTAACATGTTCATGGTCAAAGTAAGCATGCATTTTAAATCAATTTTAACTGTGTATTTCAAAGTTAACAATTTTATTAGGACTACATTTCATAAATTTACAACTAAAAAGAAGCTAATGGCCGTTGTATTAATGTATCATTAATAACAGACCAAATATTTAGGATAATGTACTGATGGTAGAGATTTGTAAACAGATACAAATTTAAATTGCATTCCATTCTCACCGACTGCCAGAAATGTAACAAGTAGATCTGTAATGTTGACCAATCATAGTGGAACTCTTGGTACGCTCGTGCGTCCACCATGACCATTACCTTGGTGGTGGGTATGGGGAGAGGGGGGGAATAAACAATGATTACAATCAGTCAATCACCTATCAGTGACAAAAATTGTGCATTTTTTCTTCTTTAAATAAAGGTGTAAAGTAATTTTAACAGTTCGATAGATATGTCATAGACAGACTTACCGCAACACACATCTTCCTAAAAAATAATTTAATAAACCAACATGCAACAGGAAGAGACAGTTGATTATTATAGACAAGCAAGCATGCATCAATACTAGCGGGGAAAGCAAATATTTAAGCCGGAAGAAAAACATAAAAGAAGGCAGATGTAACAGCGGGAAAGCTGTCATGCAAGCAGTACGACAAGATGTAACAGCGAGAAAGCTGTCATGTAAGCAGTAAGACAAGATGTAACTGCGGGAAAGCTGTCATGCAAGCAGTAAGACAAGATGTAACAGCGGGAAAGCTGTCATGCAAGCAGTAAGACAGATGTAACAGCGGGAAAGCTGTCATGCAAGCAGTAAGATAAGATGTAACAGTGGGAAAGCTGTCATGCAAGCAGTAAGACAAGATGTAACAGCGGGAAAGCTGTCATGCAAGCAGTAAGACAAGATGTAACAGCGGCAAAGCTGTCATGCAAGAAGTAAGACAAGATGCAACAGCGGGAAAGCAAAAGAAAACAAATGTAAGACATATAAACTGGAATACAGGGAGGTGAAACAGGAGAATAAATAATCAGGCTAGCAGGTATAACCAAAGAAAGACACAAAGATATCTACCTCTACAACATAATCATGTTTTGATCTATATAAATTCGTGGTATTCCAGTTGAATATACTCGGTACATCAAAAGCTGCCCACTCCGTTAACACTTGCCTCCTTTGTCTGTTCAGAGCTGACCTAGATTTCAGCAAGGGCAAAATGTCTATATTGACTTCATCATCGGGATAAAATCTATTCTTTTCGAGACCATATTTTTCTAATTTGTCATCTGACTTTTGGCGTCTGACTTTCTCAAAACTATTGCGTCTGAACTTTCTGTTCCCGCCTTTCCTTCTAAAGTCATCTTCTCTGTCGCCTTCCTGTTTCTGAACTCTGCCCTCTGAACCTGCATGCCAGTTTTTCTTATAATCTTCTCGCTTCTGGGCTCTGCCCTCTGAATCTACTTGCCAGTTTTTCTTGTCTTCAAACTCTGCAGGCACTGAAAAATAGATCAACTTAATCAATGGATATAAATAGTTACTGGAAGAAAAAAAGGGGGAATTATGAATGAAGCCATTAAAATGCATCGTATTAAGTTCATGAAAATAACTTAATCAATGGAAATAAATAGTTATTGGAAGAAAAAAAGGGGAATTATGAATGAAGCCATTAATTGCATCGTATTAAGTACATGAAAAACGACATGTTTTGTGAAAAGTAAATTACATGTACTTACGTTAAACTAAATCTAAATAGGCCTATGTACATTACCACAAATCATACAATTTAAACTAAGAAAACTTCAAAATTAGGATCAATTACATTCAACGTAATCATCAGAGCTGACGCCATTGTTGTCCAGTGTGTTGCCGCCAACTGTTTGTTTCATCTCCTGCCAGAATTTGTTACTTGTTCTGTTGGCTGCTGGCACACCGAAGTGTAAAACTTTTGAATTGGAATGTTGCTGGATGTTATTTTCAACAGAGCTACCAATTCAAGAAAGTTCAATGTAAGTCTACACATTGAAGAAATCAAATCTCAAATAATAGTAGAATTATTAATAAATAAACATTAAAGCAAAGAACAGAACCAATTTTTTTAAAGGAAAGACTAACTAGGTGACCGCTTAAAGAAAAAGAGACAATTTAATTATAAAATACTATCTGATGACAAGGGGGCCCCCACACACACATGTCGTTGATAGTCTTTGTCCAGGGACTACCAAATACCTAGGAACGGTCCTATCTGAGTATCTACATTCTACAAGGACTAATGGACAGTCCCAGTGGTCTCACCTGTACATCTGCTTATATCTTTCAACTTTCTCCCGCAGGTTCCAGACATCGGGTGCGTCTTTGTCCAGGTAGAATGTATCCGGAGATTTGTACACATTGTGACCCTGACTCCCGGGAGAACGGGTGTGTCGTGACCTAGAATGGGGTGGGGCAATAATATTGACATGGTCAAGATGACCCTCCTGAAAAAAATGCAAAGGCATAGTGAGCTGGATTGTTAAATAAAAGCACTTAACTACCGATGCGAATTAAAGCATTCTTCAATAAATAAATTGGCGGCATTTGCGTCGAACAGAGAATGATGGTCCCTGCACAGAATATATATATAAATATATATATCATCAATGTCGGGTAAAGGTGAATAACAGTCGTAGACTTGGTCATTTACATAGACTTGGTCATTTACATAGACTTGGTCTGTTGCATACAGTTGGTCAGTTACATAGACTTGGTCATTTACATAGACTTGGTCATTTACATAGACTTGGTCATTTGCATAGACTTGGTCTGTTGCATACAGTTGGTCAGTTACATAGACTTGGTCATTTACATAGACTTGGTCTGTTGCATACAGTTGGTCAGTTAAATAGACTTGGTCATTTACATAGACTTGGTCTGTTACATACAGTTGGTCAGTTAAATAGACTTGGTCATTTACATAGAATTGGTCAGTTACATACAGTGGGTCAGTTACATAGACTTGGTCATTTACATAGACTTGGTCTGTTACATACAGTTGGTCAGTTACATAGGCTTGGTCATTTACATAGACTTGGTCTGTTGCATACAGTTGGTCAGTTACATAGACTTGGTCATTTACATAGACTTGATCTGTTACATACAGTTGGTCAGTTACATAGACTTGGTCATTTACATAGACTTGGTCTGTTACATACAGTTGATCAGTTACATAGACTTGGCTAGTTACATACAGTTGGTCAGTTACATAGACTTTTTCAGTTACATAGACTTGGTCTGTTACATAGACTTGGTCATTTACATAGACTTGGTCTGTTACATACAGTTGGTTAGTTACATACAGTTGGTCAGTTACATAGACTTTTTCAGTTACATAGACTTGGTCTGTTACATAGACTTTTTCAGTTACATAGACTTGGTCAGTTACATAGACTTGATCACATACATAGACTTGGTCAGTTAATGAACATAAAGTCATACCAAGCTATTGTTCACAGGTGGCTAGACTTAATACATGATGTTACTATTCACTTGTAAATTATAAAGTCTTGTTTGTTTTAAATATCCTACGACTTTGAATATCATCTACTAACATTATCAGACTTGTAGTAAAATGTTCATTCGACCCTACTTTCCCCCCAGATAAAGTCAGATATCTATTTAATTAAAGCTACTACCGATGCCCGTCCTTGACATTATAGCGATTGACTCAGTTAACAGAATGCAGTTTGTGGATATAGTACATTTAAACAATAACTTACCATGTGATATTGTCCATCGTGGTTCTTCCTTAAACTGACCACAGTGCCCAGTTCAATGTTGTGAAAAAATTGGTTTGACAACGTTCTAATGTCTGGCTAGAAAGTGAACATAATTAATCAACATGTTAAATCGTTTGATAAGTCAGGCTTTTAAACTGTTCAACTAAATAAATTATTTTATGATTTTTTTCGCCCTTTTTTATTTGTCTTTCACGAGACTATGAATAGTATTATAATGAGAAAGATTGTTAATTACACTATTATATGACTAGAAACATCCCCGTTATAGGCCAATGTACAACAAATACGAAACTTGCAAACTTACTGAGAAATTTTGTTTTAACAAAGTACCGTGGACAATAGTAACAATAGTACCTGGGCAACTCAATAACAACAAAGTACTTAAAAACTAACAATAGTGTTAGTATACCGAAGAAGTGTGGTGCCAAAAATAGTTATTGAGTACCTGAACAAACATAAATACTGTTGTAGTAACAATAGTTCTGGGTTACCTCTAATTCTTCGGCATGAAACTTTGGCTGGCCGTTAGATCCCTCGAGTACAGAGATGACCTTCACATCGGGGTGGAGGACAGTCTCCACTTTAGTCAAGTCAATGTAGTGGACATCTGTGGGCGTGGTTAGTTTGACCCTGACCTTATTGTGTATACTAGGATCACCATGAACGTCAATCGCTACTGACATATGTCCGTTTCTATCTGAACAATCAATATGCAGAGTTGCAACAAAAAAAAACAATTATAATGACCCAAAAAAAAAACCCACAGACAACCGACATCTAGATCAGCTGGTCCAGTGTACCCCAGGGGGCATTGGCGTATTCATGGGGGGCAAGGAGGGGGGCATTTGCCCCCCCCCCTACATTTTGAAAAAATGTCATTTGCTCCCCCCCCCTTACATTTAAAAAAAATATCATAGAGTTGTTATTTGCCCCCCCCCTGGAAAAATTCCTAGCGACGCCCATGCCAGGGGGTAGGGGAGGAGTTTATCTAGGGGTACGCAGCGACATCTAATAATATAATATTGATTTGGGCTGCGTTAAATCGAAAGTGAAAAATTCATACATCAGTATTTCAGTTTAAAATACAATCATGAAAGAAATCGGATCTGCCCGAAAACAAAAATAACCTAGCCTATCGATCATGCCTAAGGGAATATAATGCAGGGTACAGCTAGTATATATATACATGTATTTGTATATATTTTTTTTTCCTTTAAAACAGCCAAGAGTTTTGAAGAACTTACGTGTGAGTGGTCCTTACTTTCACACCGTTGTGGGGTACAGTCGCTAAAAAGATTGAGAACTGCGGATCTATTATTTATTTATAGAGGGGGAAACTGGGTCAAGTCAGCCAGATCTTATTATTATACTTAAATGCCATCAGCTGAATTTTAAAAAAAAAGTAATTTGAATATATGTATATATATATATATATATATATATATATCCCTTGTACCCCCAGTGTATGACAATACAGGCCTGTGTCGGTTATTAAATGTGATGTTACAATAACACAATGTAACAACATTTTTGTTTATGTTAATTTTCTAATGTTTCTTACATAATTTTAGTATGCTGATTTCAGTGATACCATTGGTTTTGCTCTATCATCGAGATTTCCTGAGAAAAAGCATAAAATATGTTTCGGAGTTTTCCTATATGTGTGATGCATTTATAACACAGTGGCTCGTGGATGTGTTTTTCTCTCCGGCGAGCCACTGTCAGTGGCTTGTATATTTTTTCTTTTATCCCACTTTTAATATTACTTTTCCTGATTTTAGTTTTTTAGGTATTCAGGTAAATCATTTTTTTTATTAATATTAGCACATTTCGGGTACAATTTTTTTTAATAAAAACTACTGAGAAAATGAGTTAACTATATTCTTATGTTTATTTTCAGTTTAACTAATTACAACTGTTATATGAAGTGGTGAATATGTCTAGTAGATCCTGCAAGCTTTGTCCTGACTCATTATGTTATGTTTGTGGTTACTATACTATATTAGTCCAACACAAACTAAACACAAGATTGTCAGTGGAACAAAATTCTTTACTGCATATCATGTTTATTTTGGCATGGCTATGGGAGATCAGGACAAATTGTGGGCAATACACTACAGTTGTAGCAGCTGCAGATCAACTTTGGAAGGATGGCTGATTGGAATCGGAAAGTCAATGTCCTTTGCGATTCAAAGAATATGGAGAGAACCGACGAATCATCATGATGACTGTTATTTCTGCATGGTTCGCACAATGTTATTAATCAATCCCTGGTACCTGTTGAGAAAATCTTACTACCACCCCTTCACATTAAACTAGGTCTTGTCAAACAATTTGTCAAAGCATTAAACCCAGCTAGTGCAGCGTTCCAGCATATTCGGCAGATGTTTCCAAAGGTGTCAGATGCAAAAATTTCAGCAGATGTATTCGTTGGCCCGCAGATTAAAGTTATGTTGGCATGTAAGGGGCTGGGGGACAAAATGTCTGCTATTGAAAAAGAAGCATGGACTGCCTTTAGACATGTTGTTCATAGTTTTTTAGGCAACAATGAGAGTGATAACTACAAAGAGCTAGTGGAAAACTTAATTGTACGGTACGCAGATATGAAATGCAGAATGCCACTAAAGCTGCATTACCTGCATTCACACTAGGAATTTTTCAGATCAAATTTGGGTGATGTGAGTGAAGAGCATGGAGAAAGTTTTCATCAGGATATCCATGCAATGGATAAAGGATACCAGGGCAGATGGGATGCAGCTATGATGGGTGACTACATCTGGTGTTTGATACGCGATGGCGACAAACTTCATAAAAGAAAACCACATCCAGTGTTCACTTCTAGTATTTTTTTTTTATTTTGAGAGACTATTACATTATAACATAATGTAACATTATGTAATATATGTATGTAACGTGATGTAACATGACATTTTGTAACATAAGCTACATAACATAACATTTTTGAACTAGTAAATGTTATATATTGACTAAAGTTTTATCTCATGCAAATATGATTAATATTAATTATATGTTTAATTGAATTTTTGGTTTTATGATTAAACGCTTGATACAATTTAAAAAAAAACCACTGTCATATTCAGACTCAGCATACTCCAATTAAATAAGAAACATCAAAAAATTTAGATAAACAGAGAAAAAAATTTTTGTTGTTACATTGTGTAATAATTTATGGTGTTTTTTTTTATTGGGGGGGGGGGGTGTCGTGAGATGTAATGGTGAAGATTATGAAGTGACCTCTCAACCCCCTGAGGGCGTGTCATTAAATAGTCAACTGATTACCTCCCATGTCTACCTCGAAATTCCATCGATGACAGATTTGAACTCCTTTATTCAATGATCGAATGATAAAGTTTATAGTGGGTTTATACACGCATTTATAATAGAATTTTACATTATATATTACGTTAATTACATGTATTTCAATCCGTTAATATATTGTGATTTTTGTTTTTCATTTAATATATAGAAGAAATATATTATATACGATTAATAAAAATGTATCCAGTAAATAAATACATTAAATGAAGATTAATTGAATATAAACTTGCCGTGTTTGCTTCTGCTACTCTCCTGCTGTGTAATGTGAGGAGTTAATGATTCAGTATTAGCCTGGATCAAGGAGACATGTGTCATGATGTAACCTTGTCGTGTTAGTGTTAACTAAGATAACTAGCTATTAATATTTTTAAAAAATCTTCTTAATGACAAGAAAAAAAGAAACAAATTAGTGTGAACACTAGCGAGGTGATGTGTATGACTTGATACGTGAGAATAAAAACATCGCCAATAACTGAGGGACTTTCATATGTTGGTTTTTGTTGTTCTTTTTTGGGGATAAGAGGGAGGTGCAAATGTACATTTGGAGGGGGGGCGACACACACACGATGTAAATGTACATTGGGGGACCCCACACTCAAACGGTGTAAATGTACATTTGGAGGGCCCCACATACAAACGGTGTAAATGTACATTTGGGGGCCCCACACACAAACGGTGTAAATGTACCTTTGGATGGCCCCACATACAAACGGTGTAAATGTACATTGGGGGTCCCACACTCAAACGGTGTAAATGTACATTGGGGGGCCCACACTCAAACGGTGTAAATGTACATTGGGGGCCCCACAATCAAACGGCGTAAATGTACATTTGGAGGGCCCCACACACAAACGGTGTAAATGTACAAACGATGTAAACGTTATCGCCAGTTAATCTTGGGCCGTGTATTATTTTATAATTTTTCTATTTATTTCTTTTTTAGAGCATTTTCGAAAAAAAATGCTCTATTGTCCCCGTTTTGTCTGTCTGTCTGTCCGTCCGTCATCACCCTAGATCTCAACAACCATAAGTCCTAGACCCATGAATGTATATATCATTTTGTAGGTCTTGGCCTGCCAAGAAATGACTTTTTTCCATTTCGCGATCTGACCTCTCAGGGCCGTAAAAGGGGCCTTAGTACCGTTTTTTACTATATAAGCTATATTAATAAAGGAGCGCTATATCTCAGCAACTATAAGTCCTAGACCCATGATGTATATATCATTTTGTAGGTCGTGGTCTGCCATGTGTACATCAAAAGTTCATTTCGCGATAGGACCTCTGAGGGTCGGGCTTCAGGGCTCCTAAGGGGCTTATATATTATATATACACCTTGTACGTTCAATAACCCGTTCATTTGGTGCGAAATACTGCAGCACGTAGTTTCACCAAGATTTATTAAGAAACTCATCAAATGAAATAGTAAGCTTGTGTTCTGAGTTTAATCATTTGTGGGGACTTCAATCAAGATTTCAAAGAGCCCGGGGCAGAAATTGAAAACTTCTTCGAAACAAACTTCAACATTGAACTACTTTCACCAAGATTGGCAACAACAATTTATCAAACAACAATTGACGGAGTTTTCGGACTATTAAATGACTACAATTTAGAATGTTTCAATTATGAGTCCTATTTCAGTGACCACAAACCACTTGTAGTTAGATTTAAGAGAAAATAATTTTGTTTTCAATTATAAAGAAACGTCTTTTTAATATCTTTTTTCAGATATATGCATTACACAATTGAATTGAATTTGTAAACATTTCCAAAATTTACAAATATTTACTGAAAGATAGCATACGTACTGATACATAATACGAAAATGCGCTAACACGTCCTGTGTCCAGAATGGAACAGGCTTAATTGCTTGTTTGTACATTCGGGGATCTTCTTCCCTCCCCCCTTCCCCTGTGGGGTCCGTGATCGGTGCTGAAATAATGGGCGCTTTTTGTCTATCTCTTGATGGCAAATTTGTTTAACTAAAATACTCTGAACTTACTTATATACGTCTTTCATTTCTGTATTTAATACAACATACATCATTTTCTAAGTCTACTGGACTGTATATGTCTATCTATACATTATAAATTGATAAATTAAAGGGGGAAAATCGCTACAGATCTAAATGGGTAAATTGGTGTGTGTGTGTGATGTCCCAGTAAGGATGAGATGAAATCTCTTAGATCCTATAAACCACTAATGGGACGGTTTTTTATGATGCTCTTCTTGCATCCCCACCATAGCCCATAGTGCAATGGCCATGGAGGCACCACGGGAGATGCATCGGGAACTTGATCCAAGATCTGAACAATTTCCTTGGTCCTCACCGGAGATCGAACCAGGTCGACAGTTGAGCGCTTTACCGCACGACCATCCTGTCGAGGCTTCTATCCGATTGAACGAGATTTAGTTGAGAAAAAAAAAAGGAAGGGGAACTGTGAGAGTAGCGACACCTTGGTGGCTTTCTGGTTTGCATATCTATCAGAATATCAGAACGTCTTTGTTAAGGAACTATTATTATTCATCTTTTCATCTAACCTTTAAATAAGTCATGATAAATATAGATATAAAGGTATCTCGATGGTTCATAATAAATATAGATATAAAGGTATCTCGATAGTTCATAATAAATTTAGATATAAAGGTATCTCGATGGTTCATAATAAATATAGATGTAAAGGCATCTCGATAGTTCACTTACCTGCTCTCCTTTCAAAATAAATATAAATAAACAAATAAGTAAAGAAGTCAGTCCATGTAAAGGCATCCTAACTATTTATGAATTCACTACACCGTGTGAAGTATTATATCCACGGTATTTCCTTAATGTTCCTGTTCACAATAAAATGGCGTCATCCTCATAGATTGTATTCATCGAATATAAGTTACAATTTTCAAAATTACTATAACTTCAGAATTACAATGTTCAAACTTATAATAATTTCAGAATTACAATATCCAAAATTACATTAACATCAGAATTATAATGTTCAAACTTATAATAACTTCAGAATTGCAATATCCCAAATTACATTAACATCAGAATTACAATGTTCAAACTTATAATAACTTCAGAGTTGTAATATCCAAAATAACAGTATTTAAAATTACAATAACTTCAGAATATAACTAAATAGTGTCCGTGTTAAAAATTCTGATAGTATTTGTGAACGAGTTACTTGATTCAAAGCTAAGTACATCCCTGATGAAGGTGTTCTATAATTTGTGCTAAACATAATCAAAGATGTAATGTGTTTCGAGTTACAACCCCTGAAGCGGGTTACGTCCGCCATAACGTTGTACGCACTAATTTGACCTACATTATTTACTGTTGATCAGGTCAATCACTTTTATTTTCACTAGCTGAAAAAAATTGAAAACATGACAGTAGATAAAAATAAGTAAACACCAACTCGTACCACTAAAAGGAAAACTACCCAATCCCTAAATATTGTCGTTACAAGCCCCTATTGTCGACAATCAAAGACTTGACGACACTGTGTAAGGGGGGGGGGTGTGGCTATGTCAGCTGTCTGGTATTTTATACCCTACAGCCGTTTATCAAATTGTGTTTCATTCTATTTTGATTTTATCACGCAGTCCCTGATCTCGTCAAGATCGCTAGAGATTGTTTTCATGTGTGGGTGTATTGATGTAGGGGGGTGTAATGATGTTATGGTGTAATGACGTTCCTCTCCCACGCACACACTCACGCACACCCAAGATATGTCACATCTTTTCTCCGACGTTAATTGTGCAGACAAATGAAAAACTTTGTTCCAGGCGATGGCTGCTTTGATTGTTGTCACTTGTTGTATCTGCCGGGCGTGGAATTGAATCTCTTGTATACCTGTTGCTTCCTATCAGTTGGTAATTTTTTTTTCATTTTTTTTTTTAAATATGCTATAAATTAAATGAATTCAATAATTCAAATAACAAATTTGGCTGTGAAAAAAATTTCAGTAATTGCCTCTCTTTCCTTGGTGCCCTTAGCACGTGCTTTTATTGTTTAATGATTCATTCCGCATTTACATTATTATAACTGCGCTACTGGGACCGTGCGCCCGTCCTTCAATATGTATACTAGCATATATTGAAAAGCAATGTAAACAGCCCCGTAGCCAAAGGGGGGCACTGGGGGCCGTGACCCCTCCCCGCTAGGTATGGAGTACCCCCCCCCGGCCCGCTTAAAAAAGAAGAAAAGAGGAAAAAAATAAAGAAAAAAGTAAAGGTGCCCCCTTGCTGGGTATTGCTTACTTTGACCTGGCTACGGGCCTGAATGTAAATGAATCTCTTATATCTTCACACACACACACATACACACACATATATATATAAATAATAATGCATTAGGTTTAAAATATTGAATTGTAACGTCACTTTAAAAATTATAGGCGATCAACATGCATACAAGCAGGGCCATCAGAACGGGGTGCAGTCCGAACACACATGATGTACCCACTACCCCAGTCGGGTCCAGTAACCCGCTTAACATGACGGATGGACTTCAGTTGCTGGTGATTCTCATGGGCCCCCAAGATTAGCTTGGCCGGGACCCCCCTCCATCCCCCAAAATAAATCGTCAATGATAAATCTCTACAAAGCAACATATTAGAGGTTAATAAAAATAAAATAAAAACAAAAGTTGTTTAGAAGATAATATGAACAGAGCCTCCAGAAAATAACGAAACAAAATATCTAGCCTACCTAAATAAAAGGTGCAACCGGTGGGATGTATATATATGCATAATAACTTGACACATACAAGACCGAGCCGTGCTGCTGTTCGCATAGGTGGGGAAGTACCCTGGAGGCAGCCAAATCAGGTGCGTCAAAAATTTTTACCTGAGAAGACAGGGTTTGGAATCAAAGAAAAAATGTCCAATCAGGAGGAGAGGGGGGGGGGTGGAAAAATATTGGCTACAGCCAAGCAGTGGATGGACTATAGGCGGTAGTGGACTTATGTGTAGTTGATGTGTTAGTTCAACCACATAGGGCTAAATAGATATACTCTCAACCACATAGGGCTAAATAGATATACTCTCAACCACATTAGGCTAAATAGATATACTCTCAACCACATTAGGCTAAATAGATATACTCTCAACCACATACGGCTAAATAGATATACTCTCAACCACATATGGCTAAATAAATATACTTAGAATAATTATTTTGTTACACTAAATTAAGAGACTGTTTATTGATGAGTCGTCTTCGTGTGTAAGAAAACAATGAGGATTGTGAACACCTTTTTATTATGTATCAAACAATGTTGCTCTTTCAGACACATTTGTATGACATTTTTTAAATTATAGTACCTAAAAGAAATGTAACGAGAGTAAGTAATTGATCACTGATTACCTTGTCAAAACTTCTTTTTTTTTTAATTTATTACAAATATAGCGCTGAAGGTAAATCTCACGAACCAACACGTCGGGGTGGGGTTGGGGGGGGTATACTTACAACGAATCAAGTCCGATACGTTTTCATTCAAACTGTGGAGTATGTCTACAGAACTTAGATCATTTATTGGATCTATACTGGCCCACACTTACATCATTTATTGAATCGATACTGGCCCTCATTTAATAATTTATTGGATCGATACTGGCCTTCACTTACATCATTTATTGAATCGATACTGCTCCACACTTACATCATTTTATGGATCGATACTGACCTACACTTACATCATTTATTGAATCGATACTCGCCCACACTTACATCATTTATTGGATCGATACTGACCTACACTTAAATCATCTATTGAATCAACATTGGCCCACATAATATTTCTTATACAGAACGTACATAGATTCTTTTCATTACTTTTTTTTCCAATAGCCGCCAAATTTTTAGAACATTTTCGAAAAAAAAATGCTCTATTGTCTCCGTTTTGTCTGTCTGTCTGTCTGTCTGTCCGTCATCACCCTAGATCTCAACAAACATAAGTCCTAGACCCATGATGTATATATCATTTTGTAGGTCTTGGCCTGCCAAGTAAACACCTTGGTCCACTTTGCGATCTGACCTCTCAGGGCCGAATATAAGAGTTTTTTTAGGTACCGTTTTTGCTTATATTTTAAATATAAATAATAAAAGCTAATCAAAGGGGCGTAATCATTATTTATTTTTGTAACAGTTATTCAACATGATTACTTCCCTCTCTATTTATCAAAACCCATACACGTGGAGCAAAAATCTATGGCTGTAACCCGGAAAAAAAAATACGGATTTCGTCCGGCGTGACCGTAGCCACTGCTTACACGAAAATGCTCTAAAATGTCCTTTGTCCGAAACGGAAAAGACTTAAATTGCTTGTTTGTATATGAACTCTACTAGTTCATCGTGATACATTACTGGATCATTGCATATTTAGCATCTCATAAAATTTAATTGACAAAGTCGCTGAAAATAATGTAATTTATTTTTCCTAAGGCTGGACCAACATTTTGTACGTGAAATCTAACATTCGGTTTCTAATTCATTATTTGTTTAAATTAAATAAATTGTTTTCGAAGTCATTGTTTTTTTTTAATTAATCAATGCTATTTATTATCAACATGTACTGAAAGTCTATTCCTACTTGCTGACATTTTTATGTTGCTGGCCGCCATATTTGATTATAACCTATATTCTTTGGGGTGGACTTTGTTTATACCAAGTTTAGAAGTGATCGTTATGTTCTGTTCATGTCGTATTGAAATTCTATGTTGAACATGGACAGAGCAAAAGCTGAAAAGGTTCAGACATAGTTCACACTATAGTAATATAGTGAAACAAGCAATTAAGCCTGTTCCAATCTTGGACACAGGACTTGTTAGCGCATTTTCGTGTTAAGTAGTATGGGTTTTATAAAAAGTAAGGGAAGTAAGTCATGTTGAATAACTGTTACAAAAATAAATAATGAGTTACGCCCTTTGTACGCACCTTTGTTAATATAGCTTATATAGTAAAAAAAATGGTACCTTAAGAAGCCCTTTTATTCACCCCTTAGAGGTCAGATCGCAAAATGGACTTTTGATGTACACATGGCAGGTCAAGACTTACAAAATGATAT
Source organism: Bulinus truncatus (assembly GCA_021962125.1). Taxonomy (NCBI): domain Eukaryota; kingdom Metazoa; phylum Mollusca; class Gastropoda; family Planorbidae; genus Bulinus; species Bulinus truncatus. The sequence goes on along the minus strand of JAGDYQ010000145.1, from coordinate 2,217,193 downwards.
ATAGATCATGGGTCTAGGACTTATGGTTGCTGAGATCTAGGGTGATGACAGACAGTCAGGCAGGCAGACAAACAGACAGACAAAACGGGGACGATAGAGCATTTTTTTTTTCGAAAATGCTCTAAAAAAATGTAAAATCCATGCAGGGCACTCCTGGAACGAGCACCTGGCAGATGCTGTCTGAGAAACAACTGGACAGGTAATGTAGAACAATGGTTCCCCCCTACCCCATGGACTGATCAAACGGTACCGGGCCACCCAAGAAACATTAAATTATTCTTTTTAATTTACTTGCGATGTTATTTTTCTCGGGATAATGACGACTTCCATGGGCGCGAGGTTAACCAGGAGCTGATCTTCAAAATAAATAATCAACAACCCCCGCACCCCACCCCCTCCCTACCCCACTCCCTAACCGGGAGTTGACCGGTCCGTGGCGAGAAAAAAGTTGGGGACCAATGGTGTAGAAGAATGGACATGCCAAAGCCCCCCCCCCCCAATCATACATATGGAACAATTTGTAAAAAAAAAAAAGGGAAAATGATGTAATACAAAAAGAAATTATATGGCAAGTGGTAGTTACTTAAGTCCATATTTTGGACGGTACGACAAGTCATGGGCTGATCGTGCTCATTCCCCACCCCCCACCCACATCGCCCGGTTAGTGACACACTCATGATTATATAAGACAAATCTTGGTGCTAGATTACTGGGATCGAAGTCACGTGTCAAAATATATCCACTACCTTGAGACCTAATGTCTTTATGGATGGGGATTTTCCTTTCCTGAAAAATGTATTGAAGTTTGTAAGCCTATTAATTGTATTTATGTGATATGTGTGCATACATACATACATATATACATACAAGTCTATATTAATGTATGTATATAATATACATTTTTATTGATGAATAGGCTGACCATACAATTTCATACTAACTGTTTAATACCTGGCGCTGCGCGGGAAATCAAGGTGCCACGTAATAGACCCCCGGATAATTTAAAACGTTGTTGTTGTTTTAACTTACAATTAGTTAGGCAAGTTAGGCTGATTGTATCAATCGAAAGAAATGTATAAAAAAAAAACAATAAATCGAAAAAGGATCTAATTACCAAAAAAAAAATATTTGAAAGATTTGAAAAAGAATGGTAGAGCTTGACTGTGTGGAATATCACCCCCCCCCCGGGGCAAACACACACACACACATGAAATATTATATTTGTACAAGAAAGTTACTTGGCTACTTTTTTTTTTAATTAGTTCTCACTTTTCAATACCCCCCCCACACATATAACTATATATTAATATAAGTCATAAAATATAACAATTCCATTATATGAGACATGCACACATATGGTTCAGTGGATCGCATTGAATGCGTCACAGAGCGATTCACTCCCTGGTTCGGCCAAATCATCAATACATATTTTACTATATAAAGTTACTAAAAAGACTGTCAAAGTGTCTTTTTTCTATATGTGAGCCCCCCCCCTCCTATCACTTTTTGCTGGTTGCGTCACTGCCGTGGACGATGAGGATAACCCTAGACCATGGTGTTCACTACTGGCGGTGGCAACGGATGTGGTCGGCACACAACACCCTTCTACAATGTCCCACTCATGTACAATGTGTTTCTTGAATTTCTGCGACTACAAAAAAAAAAAAAATTCAAAAATAATAATTTCAACAATAAAAAAAAAATCCGCATAAAAAAGACTTTACAATATTCAAATTATGGTATTAAAGGCCGTTTGATGATATTCATTAGCGTAGGAAGGGTACTGTGGGTCGTGCGGCTGACCAGGAAGCCGAACCAGGCCCACCGACAGAAATTTCGTACCCCTGGGCAGGTCTGTCGCGCCCCCACCCCCGTGCTGATAATAATATTTTCAAAAGTTGATTGGCCAGCTCAGTCCGGGCCCCTAAAACTCGCACCAAAACTCGCCGGGTCCCTGTGCATTTGCCCCCCCCCCCTCTCTGCGGCACTGCGCCGAACTAGGGGTATATCTAATAGTACTACAGTTATGATGCTCGGACGTTTATAAGTGGCCATTCAGAGTATGTAAATTGATGGAAAGAAATCGTGGCAAAGTTACATCATACCAGGGGCGGATTTAGGGGAGGGGGGGGCAAGTTTAGGTAAGACATCATTAAATTATCGAAATATTTTTTGTTCTAAGACCAATTTTCAACAATGAAAACAGTTTCCCCTCCCCCCCCCCCAGGGTGGTCAAAGTTGTCTAGATCCGCCCCTGCATCATACAATGATAAAAGATGGATGTTCCAGACCTTTTCTGAGATAAGATTGACGTGTGGGGAGTCAACATACATAATTAGACAAAAGTTGTATTATTATTATTATTCAACGTTAGGCCTATATTTGGGATATATATTCTATTTACAAATTTTATTTTTTTTGGGGGGGGGGAGGGAAATTGACGTAATTCTACTTGGGGCGGGGGGGGGGGGTCACCGAAAGTTTGACACTAGTTGACCAGTGGCCTAGGGAGTTTAACTCGCGCCCAGGGCACAATATCTTTTTAGCGCCCCCCCCCATTCGAAAAACATATAATATTATATGTAAAATATACCATTTGGCTCCCCTTTGTGAGTAGCGCCCGGGGCTTGATGCCCCCCTTCCACATCCCTCGCTACGCCACTGTAGTTGACAAAAAAGGTTGGGGGAGGGGGTGTCAAAAAACATTTCTTGACGTAATAAATGAAAGAGCCCTTGTATTGCTTTCATACTGGGTAGGAAAAACTAGCCATGTACTAACAAATATTCAAATCTCATGTGACATTAATCATGATTAATTCACTTCAGGGTTTTAATGAAATAATAAACTGAATGCTAAAATAATAATTATATAGCAAACAACAAAATAACTGCAAGTGGGATTGGTGTTCTGTTAGTAGTTGTTCGGGTTTTAACGGTTATTTGCTCAGATGAGAGTTTATCTTGTAACGAGACATTCAGAACACATGTGACCTTCTAATGGACCAATCGCAGTATACTTCTATTACCGCCATCTTTCTTGGTAAAAATCATCAAAATGTGTCGACGAAAAGTACATGGATAGGACAAAAAAGTTTAAATCTGTTGCGTCTAATTATTAAATTAATCATTAATAATGGCTAGTGAAGGGGGTAATAAATTAAAATGGAAACGAAACCAAACACCAAGCAAACCGTACGATAGGAACACGGTAAGTGATAAGTTGTATGTTGACTGACTTAAATTCGACCACACGTGAGGTTATATTAATCGAAATTTTATGTGTAAATGCAAAACTAAATTACAAAGGGTACCTTTTCAATTAATTTAATATTCAATAATTTATTATTTTTGTCATTATCCAATGGATTCTGTCAGTATTTAACTTACTTCAATACTCGCGTATAAAATATCTTTTTCAAATCTTGTGACATATCTGAACCGCACTGGCTCCTCGACCGTCCGGACGGTCGATGTATTCTAGGACGGTCGATGTACTCTTATGATTTGAAGTACAGAATGAATGAGAACTCTTATTTACTGCAGACGTTGATGACGTCATTTACTGTTAAAAATCGGAGATATTTTTTTTTTCGGGGACCATAAATAGATATTGCTCCACACCCTAACCCTATCCCTAACCCTAATCCTAACCCTAACCCTAATCCTAACCCTAATCCTATCCCTAACCCTAATCCTATCCCTAACCCTAATCCTATCCCTAACCCTATCCCTAATCCTATCCCTAACCCTATCCCTAACCCTAATCCTATCCCTAACCCTAATCCTATCCCTAACCCTATCCCTAATCCTGAAAAAAAAATCTGGAAAAAAAAATGTATGATTTATTAAAAAATGATCATCAATAGATATTGCTCCACACCCTAACCCCCTATCCCTAACCCTGAAAAATAAAATCTGAACAAAAAAATGTATGTCTCTATCAGGAATCGAACCCGCACATAGCTAGCCAAACAGGGTCTCAGCCAAGCGAACAACCGACATCACTAGCGCGCCACACAAACTAACCTCTTATTTTAATGTATAATTGCTCGGCTATGCAATTGTTGACGGTCGAGGTAAAAAAAAAATACATCGACCGTCCGGACGGTCGAGGAGCCAGTGCGTATCTGAACTTCAAAAAAGTAATCTAGACGTTACTCTACTGCAAAATATATCTTCTTGTAACTTGCATATTATACTACCATAATATTATTTTTTTATTTTTGGCAACATGTGTATAAAAAATGAATAAAATCTATCAAAGTAATCAACAGCACACTGAGTTTCAAACTTTATAATTATGAATAAGACTTTCTTCCTGTTAGTTTTGGAGGGACAATACTAGATTATAACTCAAATATCTTTTATGTTTTACTAGTTCACGTATTAATCAATTAAAAAATAGACTTTATTTAAATCTCAAATTAGTCAAATAGGCCTCAAATGATGTATTCTCGGAGACCTTCTGATTTGTTTGTGTAGATAATTTTATCAGAAAATCTGATGAAGCCTATTTGATATGATTTATTACAAAAATTTGCCAATGTTATGCAGCTTAAGTCATGTTAAGTATAGAACTGAGATATTTTTTCACTTATTCACCAGCTATATGAGATAGTATTATAGTTAGAATGTACGTACGAACTACTAACTGGTCTAGTCAAATGATTATAATTTTTAAAGATATGCGTGATAGTTATTGCATTGGCTCTAATACGCTGCTACTTAGACAACTTAGCGCTTTTTTAAAATATAAGTTTTTGGTTAGTGATAAAGTACAAAATACTGACAAATTTATATAACTATAAAGTCTGTCTTTACTGTCTGAATTCTGATTAGAACTATCAATAGACAGCCTTCTGTACCATTTGTTGTCACTTATTTACACCAGAGCATTATTATACAATGTTTTTCAATACTTTAAAAAAATAAAAAAGCAAGCTGCTGTTGAAACAGTGTTTATAATCTACATGCTTGATAAATCTTTTAACTTAAAAAATGTATGCCAACCACTCATATGGTAAATTATATATTTGTAAAGAAAATGTATTATATGCTCTTACTAAATGTTAAGCATTAAGTTTTCTAATTGGATAAAACTTTTTTCCCTGTTATTAACTGACTAAACTTTTAAATCATACCATCTTAATTGATAGGCAAGCATTTATACAACCTCTGCATGTATGTACTGATAACTTTAATCTCTTATGTATAGTCATTAAAGTTTATTTTTAATTTGGCTTCAAATGATGTATTCTCGGAGACCTGAATTTCATTATGTAGAGACTTAAAAACTGATGAAGCCATTTTATGCCAAAATTATTAACAATTGTTAATAATTATTTAAAGAAGTGTAGCTTTCATTTTGGGTTTTATCCTGAGCCTTACAGTTTTGAATTTAAAGTTAGAATACAGTGGAACCTTGGGTTATTAACGCCCTAAGTCAGGAACTGTTCTTTTTAGAACTACTTTGACTTTTATAATTATTTTATTTCGGGCTATGAATGAATGTGAGAAAATGAAAAGGTTAACGTTGGAGACAACAGACCACATACAGTACTAACAATGAATGCATAACCAGTTACAGTTTTGACTGCCAGAATTAAATAGCACCTGGATGGGAGACGTGGAAGACATCATTGTGAATTATCATCTAAGCAGACTTGTTGCTAACAAGCAGTATAATGCTCAATAGCCCATTTCAGAAAGATTATTCACAAAATGAAGCAACAGATTTCCTTTAATTGTTTCTTGGTACAGAATGATTTCTAGTGACAAATTTTCTTTTTAAGAGACTTCATCTTTTTTTAAATTCATTTAGTTTTTTTTTTTTCTTCTGTATTCAAAGTTTAAATATGCAGTATTCATTGGCTATTCTTTGCATTTCATCAGTTAAATGACCAGGTATTGATATAAGAACTATTCTTTCATCTGGTAATGAATTATTTCATTGATTCCAATGTTCAGGTTGCAATCCGATTTTTTCAAAAAAAAATTCAGCTTGTAGGGTTAGGTACCACTTTACTATTATCAATAACGAAGATAAAAAGTTATATGTTATAGAAGTTCGAATTAATATCAAACAAAATAAATCTTGGTTTTCAACTTGATATGGACGCTTAAGTATCACATATTATAAAACAAATATTTAAAAAAAAAATACTAAACTGAGGTAAAATGTCGCATCATACAAATATGTGAGGGGGGGGGGATAAAAAATTTCAATGGGTCACAACATAGTATAGATTAAAAAGTGTGAAATACTTTTTGATAGCATCAATTTATTTTATATATGTTATTGCTTATTTTGGAGGTTAGTAATAAATGTCAGGCACAAAATAGTGGTAATGTATACTTTAAAAATTGTAAATTTTCTGTGCAATAAATGTACAGATCATCCCTCTAATGTAATTGAAATAAAAATTATCTGGATGTTTGCAGTGTTCGTTGTAAATATGCTATGACTTAATGAGGGCTGCACTTAATTCAGTGTTAATTAAAACAGGATCATAGTTAATGCTCATGTAATCTAGTTGACTTTTAACCTGCTATAAAACATGTGCTGAATACATTTGTCTGAAGCTTTCATCTTGTCTTTAATAAGTAAAAACATTTCTATCCTGCAGCTACTGCACCTTTTTAAATCAGCCTTGAAAGTGGTCTCATGAACACACCAAGCTTCATGCCTATATTATAAAATAATGAATCACAAAATTGTGAACTTTTTTTAGGCATAGTTAAAAGAAAAAAACCAGATACTGATACTGCTATACAAAAAATATTGAGGAGCATTGTGCTTTAAAAAGTGTCCTGTGTAATTAGTTTCTTTAACTCTCGTAATTCTTTAGCAAATAGAGAACATAAAAGTAATAAAGATGGGCTTCGTATTAAAAAAATGCTACATTTGAAGAACACACAATTTTGATGTGGAATTTTTTTAATTGTAACTAAAAGAAAACTGGTTTTTACCTTATTAATAAAAATAAACTTTGTGGTATTTTCAGTCACTTTTAGGTAAACTGAAAAATTCTGTGAAAGACTTGCTTATTCCTTCATGGTTATCAGGCTCACCCTCACAAACTAAAACTGTTGAACCTAGAGATGATAAGCAGGTAAGTTTGATATTTTCTTCTTAAATGTCTTAATTGTGATACATACATGGAAATATCCGGTATTTATTTAAAAAACCTATGTTACTTAAATTTTACTCAATATTTCTTTTTATAAATGACACTATTTACTACAAGCCGTACCCTGCAAAATCTTTGCATAGAGTTATATTTCCTTTGATCAGTAAGCTAGGTTATTTTTGGTTTCGGACATGATTTCATGATTTTATTGTAATTTAAAGATGCAATATGTTGTGGAAATACAAAAAACAAACACATATTTAAATGGAATTATTTCCCATTTGGAACGCAGGACACATATTTAAATGGAATTATTTCCCATTTGGAACGGCAGGAATATTCAGCGCTGTAGATTTTTAAAAAAACATATGGAATCGAGACGCAGGCAGGACGGCATTTTTAATTCTTGTTTTCTGCTTTTGATTTAACGCAGAACACAGAACGATATTATTATATATATATGTTTCCACCTGTTTTTTGAAACTTTCATATTGTGCTTATTATGTAGAAACCGTTCAATTCATTTCAGATTTCACCTCTTGTGGGTAACAATTTTTCTGTTAGTTCTGCAACTTCAAACTCTGATGAATTTTCTAAACCTGGTAAAAGATTGGAGTCTTCTGACATTGGTACAACACAGGATCTTGATGATTCTGGAGTGATAACATTTCCAAAGCTGAATAGACAGGAAGAGCCAAAAAAATTTGGTACTTACATACTTTTGAAAAAAATTTTAAATACCTTTGTTTTTAGTCTTGTTTTTGTTGAAAAATTACATTTTTCTTTTGCTTTAGGTTCCAATTACAAATCTAGTGCCTCTTCAGAACCTCCACCACCTAATGTAAACATAGCAACATTTTATCGACAAGGTGATAATTATTTTAACAATTCTGAGAAGTTGACCCCTGGATCCCACAAGGGTAAATTAATTTATAAATAAAATCACATGGGTTTCAGCAGATTTCTGTTGAAGAAAAAATATCTGTTAGAAAATTTTAAAAACATTAGCTAAAAATTATTTTAAAATCTTTTCAATATAACCTAAGTATTTTCTTTTTAGAAACAACACGAAAGTCAGTGGAATTAAATGAAAGTAATCATGCGTTGAGCACCACTGTGTCGCGTTTAGACGAGTCTGATATAACAGCTACTGATTCTACGGTTAGACCAATTATGGTCTTGACAGGGGCTTCAAGCAGAGCTACATCATCAGATTCAGGTACTGTTGACGATATAAAAATTTTATTTTGAGTCTAAAGACATTAAGTTTCACATGATGAGTGTTTGAATCTGATTTATTTTGTAGATAACCCTTACAATGTCTGAACCTCTGATGAAACGGATAAATTTTCTCTGATTGAAAATCAGCTTTGGTGATTTATTAATGCATCTCTTTCATTTTTTACTTAATCAGCTAAAAGGCAAAGATTATGGAGCCCTGATTCACTCAGACAAGGAAGACCATTTACTGTACAGGCAGTTGAAAAGCCTACTTTTAATTCTTTTCTGTTCAATTCTCCTAATAAGGTACAATTTCTGAATCTTTTTTCATTAAAATAATTAATATCTTTTATTTGCATTCATCTTCTGAATTTTTACAAAGCAAAATGTAATCTCATATATTATTCATATTATTTTAAAATACTGTTCGTGTTTAGAGTAATGCCTCACTGCTGGGCAGTATTATGCATGAATCATCATTTTATTCTGGGAAAACACGCTACGGTGGAGCTGCGGCTGAAAGAAAAAATACTTCAATTTCATCTCCTTATCGGGTATGGACAATTTATATGAGCTTGAATGTTGTGCGTTTTTTATAAATGCATTATTATTGATGAGATAGGAAATTGATTAGCAGGCCGTTTTAATTCTTCCTTTTTTGTATTCCCTCCAGTCTTCTTTACCTTTAAGAAAACAGGTCAAAGCTAGTGCTTTGAACAAAAGTTTAAATGCTACTACGAGTGCAACTGCTCAGAGGATTCTCGAGACACTGGACAGGATGTCTACACCTCTAGGGGTCAGCTAATTTTTTTTAATGACATTTTACTGTTTTATTCTGTTTAGCCTTGTTGTAAATGTTAATTATTCTTAGAATTCTGTTAAGTATTTTTTTTACTTTAACAGGATGCCAAAAAGATTCCTCAGGTTGATGCTAATGACTCTGTGCTGTCTTTTACTGTGAGTTTTTTTTTTTTCCGCTTGAGACTAATATACGGTTAAATTATTTTTGGTGATAATTGGTACAATTAGTCTTTCAGGAATTATGGTTCATGTATTCTCTTAATGTATATATAGGTTTAAGCTCATTTGTGACACAATGGTCTTAACATATAAAAAGATCAGTTTTCGATATAACCACTTCATATTTATCAGTTGAAGTTTCCGCAAGGTCTATTATATAATGCATTTTATTAGTCATTAGAATTAACATTGATGCTTAAAGGATCGAAAAGTTTTAGATATTATGATGCATTTTGTGGTAACATACTTCTAAAATAAAGTTTCCACATTGTAGAATATATGGTGAAATGCTTGTGATTGCACAGAGACAGTTACTTTTTAAGCAATTATCTATTGTAATACATTTGATAGAATATTTCACATGATTTTTTTACAGCCCTCTTCCTATAGAAGAACCAGTTTATTAAACACAAGTAGATCGACTACAAGACCTTTGCAGGTGAACAAAGTTTTTCTTTTTTATTATTTGCTTCAGAGGATGAACATTCCGTAAACTGACTCTTTGTGTTGATCCCTTATGTCTGAACCACTGATGAAGCTCACACCCACTTTTATTATTGTTAAATTTCCTGTATAACCTTTCCCCACTTCACAATGCCTTAACATAAATTTGTAATTATTCACTAGATACCCAATATCGGAGCTCCAAAAAGTCAACACCAGTCTATTTCTCAAGCAGTGATAGCTAAAAATAGAAACAAACATAGCATTGTTGACAAAAGACTTTCCTCATCTCAGGAGACAGGTGGAGGTATTGAGAGCAGCAGTTTTGATTCATCACAATTACCTGCTTCTATGGTAAAAAAAAATAAATGAATGAACGTTGTATTAAGCCAGCAATTATTTAATTTTAAAGAACAAGTACTAATATTGGCAATTATTCATTACACATATTACAATTAATAAAGCATCTTCACAAGAACTTACAAGTAATTTGAAAAATAATCTTGCCTCCAAAACACTTCAATAGTATTAGTTCTGTGACATACTAGTGTAGTGAGGTTTTTTGACATGTACTTTTTGTTTACTATTCTGCAAAATTGGAACAGAATAAATGTGTTGTCTTTGGTCTCTGCTGTCTGTATTATTATTGCGTTATTATCTCTATGTATTATTTTATTTAATTGGTCACTGCATCATATTGTCCACTCTCTATTTAGGCTTTTCAATGTATATAATGAGATATTGATTTACAACATTGCACTATGCAACTGTTTGCTGATATATAATGATCAACAAACATACTTACTGGTGCTAAATCAAGTGAGAAATTCCTGATGGTCTTAGATGTACATTTCATGAGGCCTTCCAAGTTTCTGAGACATTAACTAATATTGATGCATGTTTTATTTTTTCTTATAAATTCAATTCTTGTTTTAGTCTGAAATTTCAATTCATACATTTAAAATTTTTATAATTTCAGGAACCATCTTTAAACAAAATAAGCACAACTGTGGCGATGAAAAATTTACCTTCAGCTGGTAAGATGAAAGCCAAAAAATTTTCCCAGCACTTATCTAGTAAAGGAAGTGATGACGATGCGGTAAGACCAATTGAAATGTTGGTTAAATGATATAAAGATTACACACTTTTATTGCTTTGTTTTATTTCAGAAGTATTTTTTAATTTTTCCTGTTCTCCTTTACTTAGGTTGTTGAAGTACCTAACTTGCGGACAGATTTTACTTTACCAATAACTAGTATCTGTCCTATATCTCTGCAATCTGTATGTGTCAAATCACACTCAGTAGCATCATCAAGCATTCCAACAGACAAAACACAGTTAAAATTTACCTTTTCCACTCCCATAGAAGAGAAGAGAAAACCAAGCAGTAATTTAATTGTGGATAGTGTGGATAAGGTAATTACAAAATTATTTATTACTTAGTTTTTTTTTTTTTTTTTTGTTGTTGTTATTTTAAAGATTTAATTTTAAATGTTTTTCTCTTTTTGATTTTTGTTACAGGGATTCAAGTTTAGTTCACCAATCAAAGCTTCAAATGTTAAAATCAATGCAGCTGGAGCTGAAGAAGGCTCCAAATTTTCACTTGAGCCTGCTGTAGGTGCTTCCTCTGTTGTTTCAGCATCATTTTCTTCCACTATTCCAGTATGGGGATCAACTGCTCCTAGACCTAAGGTGGCAGACATTGGTGGTAAGGGAATTTTTTTTATAAACATTTTGAAGTATCTCTTAAATTGCATGCCTTTCTACTTGTAATCCTTGAAGCACTGCAGACCTTGGTCATGGCGTAACCAAAATTGTCCTAGTTCATTGGTTCTCCTGTTTTTGTCTGAAAAATTTAATGTATTTTTTTCCTAGGTCACTATCTGTTTGACTGGACGTAAATAATCCAATATACTTTTGCATGGTGTTACAGGAGAGTATATATGTAAATTTCGATTTTCTTTTATAAGACCTTAACACGTGAGGGGCGGGTTGCTGAGCAGTGTTAATCGCTGGACCCTGTACTTACCTCCTCTATGAGAACCAATGAAAATTTACAGGTCCTGGTAAAAAATTGGGGAAAATATCTCAAGTGCCCCTAGCTTTAAATGGGGGGGGGAGGGGGGTTAAGGTGGCTTGGCATTGTGCTCAGAGCCGGATTTACAATTTAAGGGGGCCCTAGGCCAACAAAAGCTTTCACTTATGATGCACTCTTAGGAAAGAGTAAATTGAGAGCTTTTGAAAATTTCAATAATTTAGCATATAATATCAGTTTTTAATTTCATTTATACTTCTGTAAACTAATTACGTTTATTTTCAACAATTTTTTGAAGGCACATCATCTAGTTTTAAAACATACAACAAATTTCCTGATAGTGATAGTTCTGCAGCATCTGACATGGCATCGACTGGATTTTCTTTAGCACCAGCATCATCTTTAAAGACCGGCTCTGTCATGGACATACTTGGGAAAGGAAACAGTAAGTAAAAGCTTTTTTTTTAAGCACCTTGTGAAATCTTTTTTGTTTGTTGAGTAGAGACTAGTCTATTGAAAAATTATTATTTTTGGGGGTTAAAAAATACATTTAAAAAACCGTTACAGAAATTTTAAAACTTATTTATTATTTCTGTTGCAGCATAATCAGACCATAAGCACTGGATATAAGTGCTTTAGAGCAGTGGTCTCGAAACCCCTAGCCCGCGGACCGATACCAGTCCGTGGATCAAGCGTAACTGGGCTGCCCAATAAACATTAAATTGTTTACTATGGTGTATTTCCCTCGGGATAGTAGTGTGACTTTCCATGGATGAGAAGTTAACTGGTAGCAGAAGCGACATTGTAAATCAAAACAATCTAAAATATAAATACTCACCCACCCCCTTCAGCAGGACGCGTTAAAATTTTTAACCGTCGACTGATTGTTCCGTGGCAAGATAAAAAAGTTTGGGGACCACTGTTCAAGAGTACTTAGTAGATAGAAATGGTCCTTGTAGTTTACATAAATTACAGATATTGAATTTTTTAAAATCTGATTCGTAATTAAAAAGTTAATCACAGTAAGTTAAAACTTCATTATTTATTTCATAAAATTGATTTAAAACCATAAACATTTTTTTTTATGTGACACAAAAGAATTATACATACGACCAAAAACATTTTTTTATATGACACAGAATTGTTACGGTAGTTAGAAAATAAATTAGTCTGGAGAGAAAACTTGCTTCTTCATGGTTTTTCTTTCACAATTCTCTTGCATGAAATTTTATCAACATTAACATGTCATTTTGTTTAATATTTAGGGTAGCAAAGTTTTTAATTTAATGTATGGTTAAATACAATTATGTTTGAAGTTTTTATAATAAATCTTGTAGGAATTTGTAGAATTTCTCACTTGTTAATTATACTGTGAACAATAATTTGATGGAATTGTTTAATCCTTTAGATTTCCCCTCTACATCAACCTCTTCAATGACTGGGGTCTCAACTTCACAAGGTAATTTAAACCACCTTCTTTGTATTTTACACCTATTAAAGTGGATTTTGGACATCTATCCCAGCGCTACATAGCCTTTTCTAATTTGCAGCACACTTTACCTGTTGCAATAATAAATAGTTTCTTAGGTATTTTGATCTACTGTGATAGCTGTGCTTGTTTTATCTGTTGACATTCAAAAATAGCCGTTAAAAATAATTGCAATTAAAAGTTATAGCTTATCTTTTTTTTTTTTTTTTTTACAATAATGAATATGTTATCAACACATCCATTGGGTCTATACAAATTTTGAGATTCTGATGTAATAATCTCATCATAAAAGCAATCTTAGCATAAGAAATGTTTATATACTTCTTTTTTTTTAACCTTTATTTGATGCATTTTGATTTTTTTTTTTTTTTTTAGGGGATTTAATGCTTAAATTTAAGAAACCAGCTGGCTCTTGGGAATGTGATAGTTGTATGCTGATGAACAAGCCAGAAGCAAATAAGTGCATCGCATGTGAGACTTCTAAACCTGGATCAAAACAAGGTTATTGTTTTCTACTTAAGGGGGTTTACCTGCTTTAGATTGATTGACACTATTTCTGTGATATAAGTAATATGAGCCAATTTAGAAACTAAAGTGTTGAGTCAAAATACACCATGACCATTTTATAAACTTTTTTGGATATCACATCTAATGTCAGTTTTATTTTGCATAACTATTTTATGAAATAAAATTTTCTGAGTACAATGAGTACAATACTACGACACCTAGCTATGTTTTACATATCGAAATAAAGTTTATGAAAATGAGAATCAGTCATGTCCTGCTGCTATTAGCTACGACCAATAGAATATTTACAAATTCGACACGATCACTATGTTTACCATACTAAAGAACATTCAGTAAGAGGCTATTCCATTAAGGTAAAAGGACAAGTTTGTGTGCTTCTTACAAATCAGCTGTCGTGTCTTACACAGTACAGTTAGCGTATATACTATACATTGACGTTAACAAAAAAGCAAGTTTTATTTTTCTTTGTGTATTATGATGTCAATGACCTATTTTAACTTGTTTAAAAGACGTTTTTCTTTACTTTTTTGGAAATAAAAAAATCTATATGTTGGTTAAATAATACTTAAAAATATTTATTAGATGTGTATCTAACACTGCAAAGTTACAAACTTAATCTAAAAGTTTTTGAGTAGAATTATTTTTGCATTGTTTGACATATTTAGTCCTATTTGGGTTTTCCCTTTTCTAATGTCTGGTACACTATTTTTATTATAGAAATAAAATCTGTTCAATCACAATTAGTACCAATATGAATATATTCTTTTACAGTGTTATATCCCCATTTTAGAAATGAATGTTTTGTTATAGGTAATGAGCAGGGAGTAAATTAAATTTCCCAGTATAGGTTTTCTCAATTAGTCCATACTCTTTTTGAGCATTTTAATTCTTACAATTATATTCAAATTTAATTCATATCCGTGCATCATGCAATAATTGCTGATGTATTATGATAATCTTACTCAATTTAAAAGACTCCACAAATCAATGAATTATTGTGTATTTCTAAATTTACCTTGTGACTCATTTTTGGTTTATTTGTCTTTTAGGGAGCTTAACAGCTGCAACTGCTGCGCCAATTGCAGGCAGTGATTTAATGTCACAATTTAAAAAACCATCAGGCTCTTGGGAATGTCAGACTTGCTTGATTAACAATAAGTCAGATGTCTCTAAATGTATAGCCTGTGAAACGCCCCGGGCAGGAAGTAGTATCCAGTCACCTGCGGCTACTAGTGAGTCAAAACCTTTTAGTTTAGTTAAGCTTGATAGGATGTTGATGCATAAATGGTTTGTAAAGATGTTACTTGTACATAATATTCTTAATTTGTGTTCAAATCCAGATAGCTTAAGTGCTTTATTTAAGAAGCCTCCTGGAAATTGGGAATGTGATACCTGTATGATTCAGAATGCAGCATCTGCTCTGAGATGTGTAGCTTGTGATTCTCCTAAGCCTGGTCTTCAGGCTGCTGGTGTTGGTAAGTGGTGCTTTTATTTTTTTTACATTAACTTGTATTTGAGTTATTCTATATTGTTGGTTAGATGGGAGAGGAGTATTGAATTAAGAAGTTATGTTCTCTGTTCCTCAGTTGCCAAATCTGCTGAACCCAAGTCATCAGCTCTAACAGTTTCTCCAACTGGAGGTTTTGTTTTTAATGTGCCTACTACAACTGCCACAACTGTTGGCTCTGGTGGGTTCAAGTTTGGAAATACTTCTACCATTTCTGATTCGACTTCGACAGGATGTCAGTTTGGTCAGACTGTAGCAAGTAATTCATCTGAAGTTACTAAAAGTGGTTTATCGTCAGCACCTTTGGCAAGTGGATTTAAGTTTGGAAATTCTAATTTGTCTGCTGTACCTCAGACTGGTGGTTTTAAGTTTGGAGATTCTAGTACTCAGGGTGGAAGCAGTAATGCATTAACAGATTCTTCTGCTGCCAACCCTGGTGGTGGCTTCAAGTTTGGTTCTTCATCATCTGCAACTACTACTGTGCAAAAAGATTTTCAGTTTGGCATAGCAACTAAAAACATTGTATCTAGTGAATCTGCTGCGTCAGAAAAACATTCTTCATCTAATGGCCAGATAAATTTAAACTCTTCAAGTGGTGGTTTTCAATTAGGAGCAGGAACAGTAACATTTACGGCTGGCAGCACTGCACAACAGATCCCAGCTGGTACGGATTCCACTTTAAAAACTCCTCATGTGAACTTTAACCCTTCAGCCAGTTCAGTGGCTCCGTCATTCTCAATGACCACTTCTCAAACTCTGGTAAAAGATGCAGCCTCAAAACCTGTAAATAATTTATTTCAGTTTGGTGCTTCGCTATCTTCATCCCAGTCTAACTCTGTAGGTTTAGGAATGAATAGTCTGACTAGTGATAAACCTCTTACTAATGGAGGCTTTGGTACAGGATTTAATGCAACACCAGCTCAGCCAAAAAGTTCTGATGGAGTTAGTCCATTGGGTGAGCTAAAATTATGATTTTGTAAAGCAAACTTTCGTTATTCAATAACATAGAAATAATTTTTGTCTCTTTTTATTATGCATTCAATAAGTAGCCACTTTTTCAGGATCAGGCTTAAATGCCACTGCGTCTACTTTCAGTGGCTTTGGACAACTAGCCAATACTTCAAACCCAACATCTTCTGTATCATTTGCTCATCAGAATAAACGCTCAGTGGATTCAAGTGGTGAGTTATTTATAACTACTCAAAGAATACATATGTCTGAGCTTAATCAAAGTTAATAATTCAAGGAGATTTTATTTTTTTTCTAAATGAATGTCATTTAACCTTTTTTTTTTTGTTAAGATCCAGATGCTCCAAGTGGTAAAAAAGTTCATTTTGGGTCAACTACCAATGAAGTTGCCACGAATGGTTTATTTTCCTTTGGGGGTAAGCAGTATTCCTTAATTCTAGTATAACGTAGCAAGCACATATGCCTGCTTTTTATAAATAATGACAAACAAAACAATGGGTTGAACAAAGATTTCTTTTCACTTTTGGTTTATGAATTCATATACCAATTCCTAAGTATATTTATAAAGTTAAGTTCCCTTAGTCTTGATGGGCAGATGAAGTATTGAATTCGCTACTGTATCCTTGGCATATAAAAGGATTGTGTGTTTAGCACAATGCCCAGCCGCCTTTACTCCCCCAAACTTAAATCAGATACCCATTTAATGCTGGGTGAACTTGAGGGACATTTTTACCAACTTTCACCAGGACTGGAAAAATTCCCTTGTTTCTCAGAGATGATCAAACCCAGTAGCATTAGGTCGACAGTCCAGCGCTCTACATCATTCCTCCATCTGTCTCTCAAGTATATTTATATTTATTCAGTGGATCTGTTTACTACAATTCTATGAAGGCTTTCATGACAAAATCTCTGGAAATTACTCTTTCTTCCCAATAGCTTTCAATTACAGATTATTCCTTATAGTGTCAACATCTATTTTGAAACTTATCATATCGAATTTATTTGTAAATATATGCCCTTATATTTTTATCAATGATGCAACATTATGCAATAGTTTTCCATTCAGCTGTTCATTTTATTTGAAACATGTTTAAACAGTTGTTAGCAGCCATTATGTAATTTTTAACTTAAAAAAATTTCTTTATGCCACTGGCTTAAGGATTTAACTAATGTTTGGTTTATTCACATCAAAATTAGCGTAAAACGACATAATATAACTGTAGTTTTAACAGTCTAACTTGAATAAACAAAGGATAGAAGATAATTAAAACCACATCTAACAGATGTCTGATGAAAAGAGACAAGAAAAAGCTAGAAAGTCATTAACAACGGCAGCGGTCATTTTTACCCCAACGCTACTTCGCAGTTTAATTACTTTTAAACAGCTAGCCCCAGACTATTGAAATTTGATGACTTTTATATCTTTATAACATTGTTAAAATTATAGATTATTATTATTGTTGGTTTTATTATGATCGAAAAAAAGGTATATCTAGAACGACTGAAGCAGTCATAATGACCGCCATACCGATTAATATCTAGTGATGCTGTCGGCTGACGTCATCTTATTGCCAAAAGCACATCCATCGTTAGTACTTTAAGTCAGAATCGAAAAGAGTTGCCATCAATTTGTAAAGACACAACTCCAGAACGTTTTTCTTCAAAAGTACTTGTCAATGGTCAAAAAACTCTTACAATTTACCGTTGCAAGCCAAAAAAGAATGTCTGCATATTGAATACCTTGCACAAACATGTTGAAATTGGTGAAACAAAAAAAAACTTCCAGAAACTAATATTATAATTTTTCTAAGTGTGGAGCGGATGTTCTGGACCAAATGAGCCGCCTGTACACAATGAGATCAGCATCACTAAGATGGCCTGTCTATATCTTCTACAATGTTCTGGACTTAGCGGCTATAAACACATTTATATTATTTCGACTATACAACTCCCTTACAGCATTTCTAGTCTGTCTTATATTTTGAAGAGTAGCACACGCCATCAATGCTCGTTTTGTCGAACAAAATACAAGATGACTAATGAACAGAATGTGATTACTTACGTATATTTTTTGAAAAAATACTGTTTATAATTCTATAGATATTGTTTCTTTGATTGTTACACATAATAAAAATAATTATTATAGGACATATTCTATTAATGCTTACCTCCACGGTCAAAATGACCGCTTCAGTCTTCTGCCAGTATATGCTACTGTATACATCAGTTCAAAATTTAATAGTTATAATATTAGTCTCGTTACTAGTGGTTGTAAACAAGGACCTGATGCATGAGGTTAAATAAGCTGGATGTTGTGAAGTAATTGTTATTCATTCATTGGACTTATTTTAACATGTCCATTTATACTTGGAAATATACTGTGCAAATATACATTAAATTTAAATGTAGATTATATAAATTGTGAAGTAATTGTTATTCATTCATTGGACTTATTTTAACATGTCCATTGCTTACTTGAAATATACTGTGCAATATACAGCTTAATACTGTTACAATGTAGATTATAGTAACATGTTGGCATCAAACAATGTAAACACTAGCCATTGTAATATTGATTTTCATTAAGATTTATCTATTCGCTTAATTTAAGTATGTATTAACGATATTATTTATGGCTAAATATTTTCATTCACATGCATCTGTAATTCTCTAGTTAGTCTATATTTGATGGGTCGGTACAGGACCAAAGCAAACTTCTTTTAAGTGTCTGATTACATGCGATGATTTTTTTTTTCAGAAAATCGTGTGAAAAAAAATCACACAATCACATGTTGTTAAGTTATTGGAACCAGTGGAAAGAATAAAATTTTCTATTTGAGGATTAATGATTTGTGCATTATCATTACAGCATCTAAAAGTTCATCCTTTGGAACTAATGCAAGTAACTGTGCTAACCCATCTGGAGGCTTTCTGTTTGGAGGCTCAACCCCTGCTGCACAACCAACACAGTTGAATCCTCAAGGGTCTGGATTTCAATTTTCAGTGGGATCAGGACCAACTACTACTTTTTCATTTAATGCTGGTAGCGACACGGCTAAAGCAGCAGCAGAAGTTAAAAGTAAATATGATTGGTATTCAATATTGCCATTATTTTATTTTTTTTAAATGACAGCTTTTCTAAAATGCATTTCTAATATTACAGATACTGTTTTCCCTCCACCTGCTACCTTTAATTTTGGAGCAACAGCTCAGCAATCTGGAGGTCCCTTTCTTTTTGGTGCCAAGAATGTAAGTGAAACAAATTATTGTTTTAATTATTATTACTCAGGTAAATTAAAAAAATTGTATAGGAGCACACCAACAGTGTGCCTTCCAAGCCAGGGGAGGGCAATTTTGTTGAGTCTCATCCATGGGCCGGTGTTGACATGAAAATGAATAAATTAAAGGTCGGCTATTAATAAGGCTCCAGCCTTATTAAATAGTTGTTCTCATAACCAAAATGTCTGTTACATATATTTTCTGACATTTTTGTAGAGAGCAAATAAACTGTTATTTGTTTCACAGATTTTAGAAAAATCTCCAAAACTAAAAATAATGCATTCTTTAAAGAAAAAGTGTTAGATCAGTAGTAAGAAACACAAAATTGTTTGTTTTGATCAATAGTAAGAAACACAATATTGTGTGTTTGGATCAATTGTAAGAAACAAAATATTTTTTGTTTTGATCAATAGTAAGAAACAAAATTGTTTGTTTTGGTCAATAGTAAACACAATGTTGTGTGTTTGGATCAATTGTAAGAAACACAAAATGGTGTATATGTATTGTGAGAAACACAAATTGTGTGTACTATGTTACCTCTTAGCTTGACATGACTGGAGCACTCAACATTTTCATAATTAATAAGTAAGGTGATCTTTACACTTTTATATATTTCATAATTTAAGATTCTATAACATCATCTTCCTACATGAAAGCAAATTTATTGATTTCAGTGTCTGTAATGGTATTGTTAGTCTATTTATAGTTTTAAAAAAACCAGCTACCCTGCAACACTTTTTTTTAGGGAATTGTTTATTACATTGGATTTTAGCAAGAATATACCAATATGTACAGGTATTTTCCAAATTGTGACAGTGTTAAACAAAACAGTACTGGTGAGGCTGTAATATATACTGATAAATAATTGGAATCCACACAGTTCTCTCTCTGTCTCTGCAAATATCTAATCAATTGGTCCTCTTTAGTTCTTCATAAGTCAATTAAATTTAACATGAATATTTTAAAAAAAATTGTTTTTTAATATGCTGTCATAAGTTTCTAAGCTTACTGTTCTGGCATATGTTGCCCTCTACCACCAACAGACTAACAATAACTGTCCAGTAGGGTGGTTCATTGAGACATGACAAAAAATGAAATGTGTGCTATAGAGCAAGACACCCTCCCAAGTTTTTACATCTGCTAATAGTAGTGTTGTGGTAATGTTTTAGCTTTAAATTCTAACTACAAGACGATGCTCAAGAACAATATAATATCCAAATTTTACAAAATTCGAGCTAAATGAAGCAATACGCATATGTTGAATGTTTTAAAATTATAACCAGCAATAGTTTTTTAATATCAACAGTTCAACACTCTTTTTTAAGTTGACTACTAAGCTTAAACATATGGTTATTGACATTTGTCACAATTAAAAGGTAAAATTGTGCTGTTCCATCAAAAAACTTTATCTGACATTAAAGCCTGAACAGCAGACTATTTGGTGATTTGTGTTGGAACACCCTTGTGGTTTGCTTCCACTACTTGCAATGAGAGTTGTTTTTCTTCTTCATCGTTAGTAAGCAGAGTGTTGTATTCACAACACAAAATGACTTGAATCGTGTCTGGCTATATCGATACTGTTCACTTGCAGGTCACTCTTGTGGTGGCAAATCAAGAAAGGCACTGTCAATGTTATAACAACAAAGAAGGTTCCCCGTTCTGGTAGTTGCAAAGTCACCTAATTATACATCTGGTTTCATTAGAATTGATGAACCTCCACGCACTTTTTGTTCGCCAGCCTCACGGGTCATTCACTGCACAATTCACTTCTTTGCAGCTTCTGTCACATGATCTGAGAACAAGGCTAATCCAACAGGCTAATCCAGAGATGATTTTCTAGGACCTTTCTTGCATCTATACTGATGTCAGAATCGATGATCTGATAACAGCTGAGATCAGTCCACAGCTGTAAATCACTGGATGGAGCTTCAGTTGCACAAGAAGCAGTTACCCAATGCTTGATATAAATTAGTACACCAAACTTAACAAAGCGCTCAACTTGGCTTTCTCTTTTTTTTGTAAGCTTGAATACATCTGTTTGGTTGTGGAAGAGATTTATTTTCTTGGCATAAATTAATTTTGCCATCCAGTGAGCACAATGTACTGGTCCTGGAGCCCTTCAGTGGATTTTTCTCAGTGGATGTCCCAAAACAATAAGAGTCAACTCAATAAGCTCTTTGACTTGTTCCTTATAGTGCTCTTTGGTCAGGACTGCAATGCTTGCATCTGATAAACTGGAAGCTTCAGGTGTCACCTGGAATTCTGAAAAATTCTGCCTGGTGATGACACTCCAACAGCCTTTGAATGTTTGAAAAGCAGGATATGTGGGGAGTTTGAAGGCCCACAGCAGATAGTGAAAACCTTTGACAAGATGATCTCCATTTCATGATGACGACAGGCTAACCAATAAAGTTCACAACCTAGCCTGTTTTCAAGGCCAACACATACTCCATTTATTCTGCCGGTATTTACTGAGGTTGTGTCAAAGCACATAGTCTGAACTTACTCAACCAGCTGCCACTCCACCAACAATTTGTGAACAGCATTTGCTGCATTCTCACCGGTTCCAGAGCTCACCTTTGGCACACCTAACAGTTTGTCCAACCCATCACCTGAAACTAAAACTGGTAGCCTGTCAACTGAGCCCTCCCCAAATATTGCTGGAAGTATCTTTCCATACCAATGGATTACTAATGGGCAAGTTGGCTAAAAATTATCTTTCATTCATCATTGCTTTAGAAATTTCATGCCTAGCACTGACTCATTGAATAGTGCTACATGAATTAGGAAGTGCATTTGGATAGTGACCAAGGGCTGCAGCAATAGGAATAAACGGTCTAACAGCTTCAAGATCAGATATTTTATTACGGTCAAATCACTTGTTACACTTGGATTGAACAATTGGTCTTCTTTACTTGAGTTATCTTGTTTTGCTGTTTGCTAATTTTGGTCGGTATGTACTCATCATCATATTCAGTTTCATCATCAAGAACACTGCTTGCAAATGCACAGTCATCATCAACAGGAAGTTATGACATAGAATAGTTAAACAGCCAACCCTAAGTAAGTAAAATATAGCACAAAGAACATGATACAAGTAAATATGCAAAATGTAAATTACATGAAAGTTTAGCAATTTTCGATGAAATTTTGAAAATCCATGGTCGTTGA
Organism: Bulinus truncatus; assembly: GCA_021962125.1. Taxonomy (NCBI): domain Eukaryota; kingdom Metazoa; phylum Mollusca; class Gastropoda; family Planorbidae; genus Bulinus; species Bulinus truncatus. Next base: position 2,194,400 of record JAGDYQ010000145.1, on the reverse strand, counting down.
GCATCACCAGGCAGTTGGCACAAGAGGCTGAAACTCTGCCCTAATGAAAGGTTTACTTTAAGGAAAAAAGTTAGAGGGTGTCTTGCTCTGTAGGTGAAAGTTTTTTGGGCCACCCTACTGTCCAGTGTTAACAAATGTTTTAATATTTCTGTTTATGCCTATGCAGTATTGTAAATCAATGCAGTGAAGATATTAAATGAGCATATTAGCTGTATTACAATCATTTAAATATCTTTTTTTTTAATCTTTTAGAATGAAACTCAGCCTTCAAGTGCATCCTTTGGTTTTAGTGCTACAAATACAACTCACCCACCAGCAGTTGGAACATTTAACATTGGGTAAGTAAAAAATGTTGTTCTCAATTGCATTTAACCTTTTTAGATTCTAAAAAAATGCTTGAGGCTTAAAATATATAATATAGTGGGTATTTGGTTAACAAACTGTTCGGACAGCGAACAAATCGGACAACAAACAAAATTCGGATAACGAAAAAAAAATTATTCTAACGAAGACGTCTCGGCTCTCGGAACACCTGACATCAGTCCTCAATTGGTCCTGAAAATGGATGTGCGCGTGCGCTGACATGTCATCATTCATACTACGTAGCAGTGAGGCAGCACCATACGACGCGTAGGGTGGTGTGCGATGACACTTTGTCAATTGTGTACCATACATATGTAGTTGGTTTATGTCCTTGTGGTTTTTGTATGTGCTTCTCTAAACACCTTATAAAAAACCCCTGAAAATTTGACAATATTATGGGACCTGAAAAGAGTGGAGTGTCAAGAACTGTGCTCACCATAAAAACCAAACAAGAGATTATAACTAAAGTAGAGAGTGGACAAATAATGACTGATGTTACCAGGCTTGAGCAGGTTCACAGTAGGCACAATCCTAGCTAAAAAAAGATATCAAGAAGACTCAAGCCGCTAAAGGAGTAACAAAAACTACATTTGAGAAGCAAAAAAAGTGTCATCCATGATAAACTCGAGAGTTTGCTTTTAGTTTGGATAAATGAACGGGAGGTGAAAAGAGATGTAACTAGAATGGCCATCACTCAAGAGAAGACTGGAGAAATTTTTGAGAAATTGAAAGAACAAATTCCAGGCTTGTCCTCCGAAAATCTAGAATTCAAGGCTACCACTGGCTGGTTTACAAAATTTAAAAGGAGATCTGGCATTAAACAAGCTGTTGTCAATAGGGTTGCTGATCTCCACAACGACATTGCTATCAATCATTTCCTGAAGTCCTGAAGAAGAGAGAAAAACAACCGACATAGGACATGTTCATTAACGTCCAAATAAAGGAAAAGAACTGATTATAAAGCAAGACTATATGTATGTATCATATTTGTAATAAATAAACTTACTAAGAAATTATTCTTGTACATGACAATTTTTTTTTTAAAATATATTTTTAGGATCTCCAGAACGAATTAATCAAATTTCCATTAACATATATGGTAAATCGATGATCGGTTAACGAACGATTCGGATAGCAAACATAATTGTGGAACGGATTAAGTTCGTTAACCGAATACCCACTGTACTTATAAATACATAAAAGTGCACTATGCAACTGTTTGCTGATATATAATGATCAACAAACATACTTACTGGTGCTAAATTAAATGAGAAATTCCTGATGGTCTCAGATGAACATTTCATGAGGCCTTCCAAGTTTCTGAGACATTTATTGAATATTTTTTGTTTTACTGAGGATAAGTGTATTATTGCTTAACATATTTTGTAATTAATTATAAATAGTTTTAAAATCAACAACATAAGGTTTACGAATAAGTTATCAAAGTGTTCAACTAGTGGTGAACCAGCTAATCAGTAAAAATGCCCAATGGCATTCTATGTATCATCATAGAACTGTTTCATGTTGTCAACCACTGTGTTCAACTTGTAATATTGGATTCCTGTGTTCAACTTGTAACATTGGATTCCTGTGTTCAACTTGTAACATTGGATTCCTGTGTTCAACTTGTAACATTGAATTCCTCATTTTGAACCTAGGCTGAAGTTGTATACCTACTTGTACCGATATTAAACTTTCTTTTTTTCAGGGCTGGAGGAGAACCAAGAAAGAAAATCAAAGCTGTACGGAAAATGAAGAAATAATTGAGGCTTCATTTCTAATTTTCATATGATCGGACATCATCACCATAAGCTACTTTTAGTAGGGGGGGGGGAGAAATTTGTATGATGAACAAATTTCAGTGTTAAATAATGTCATCAATAAGATTTCTTTGAATAAAAATCAACTAATTCTTAAAATTACAGCAGAGTTCCACAGCAAATTATGATGGTTCTTTGTTAATTATTAGTCTCGTTCTGTTTATTTGTTGAGACATTTAGAATATTTATTTTTTGATTTTTCTGTTATGATTCATAAGTTATCTACTAATGAAAATCTTTATCAGACGATGTTCATTTCGGAATAACATAAACGTATTTAAATCTGCTAGGAAAATGTTTTTTATTTGCTCTGGCTGTAGCCTTGTTGAAGTTCTGTTTTCATGTAAATTATTGTAAGTATAATGTATACATATTTTATCTGGTTACATTTGTTTAATGTACATACATTTAATACTGTATATTTTTTTAACATTGCTCCATAGCGCTAACATTTCATCGGTACGTGTAGGATTCAAACTTTGAGTGAAACATTTAAAAAAAAAATGTCATTATTTTTATACATTGGTCTCAAAATAGAGCATTTGATTTTTATGATGTTTTCATTTTCAAATGCAAGTGAGCTTAGTGAAAATGTGGTCTGGTGTCTGCATGGATATTTTTTTAGTGTTTAGTTAACATTCTTGTTGTCAGTCATTCCTCTGCACACTTCCTATCTGCACTCGAAAAGAGGTGACTGCACTCTTTAAATGCACTGTGTATGCTATCCTAGCTGAAGAAGCAAACTCTGCAAAATTAGATAATTAGTCTGTCAATCCAGTGAGCTGTTTTCTCTCCACCCCCCCAGCCCCCTCCCCTTGTTTCCCCAACTGTCCATAAGTTGTTTAATTTTTTTTGTTAACATAAAAGTATTCCTTGAAAAATAAAAAGATGTCTTTCAGTAGAAAATTAGAATGTTCATTCAGGGGCTAAATTCCCTGCTATTTTATCTGCCATTTATTACACTGCATTAAATTCACTGGTTTAAAAGTAATTTGATTTTCGGTTCACAACTAATTGGACTTATCAAAATGAACTTGAATGTCTGTGTAACAATGCATCAGTCCAAATGATGTGTTTTTATAACTTTTTTTCGGCATTTAAATTTTAACTGAATTTTTTTTTAAATCTGTATTCTTCAAGGGTTGTGATTCTGTTAGTTAACAAATATAATGTTGCATCTGATCAACGTGCAAAAACTTAAAACAGTAAATTGACTAGGTACTATCACATTATCATATGTAACACACCTGGTTACCTGTACAAAATAATGCAGTCCCAACCATCTTGTTTTGTTTGTTTTTCAATCCCCATTATTTTATTTCAAACATTATTTTTTACCAAGTGCGTTGTAAATTCTTCTTTCAAGAGACTCGAATTTCATGTACAAATTGTTCAAAGCTACAGAAATTAGTGATGATATATGCATACACAGTACCATTGTTGTTTAAACTGATGTGAAATTTTTAAAAGATTTTGTTCAGATAAAGCTCAGCTCATTCTAAGTTGATCTGGTTTTTTTTTTTCTTATTTGTTCATCTCCCTGTTTTTGTTAAGTTGTATTTTGCATATAACATGTAAATCTTGTGTGTACAAGGAAAGGTTTGAGTCAAAATGTGTAACTTTGAAATAAGAATAAAACAAAAGACAAATCAAGGTGTTTTTGTTAGTCACCAAGTGTCGATGGTATGGGGGCAGTGTTGGGTGTTTGAAATCACAAGGCACCACTTTGAAACACAGGATATTCTGAAACTCGGGATATTCACATCTTTATGCTAACAGTATGTGTATTCCATCCTAAATCATGATGTGTACAAAAACGTGATAATAGACAAAAATACTTAAATTTACTCCTGTCATTTTATTTTGCCAACATCAGGTACGTATTCGGTACATTTTAAGACTCAAGTTGTTCAACTCTATTATCAGGTTAAGTATTCATTGATTACTAATACTGTAAACGAGTCATGTAAAATAGGAAAGTAAAGTTAGCGGGCGGGCCATCCGGGAAGGTAAAATGTTTTTGTAGCTACGGACTAATAGTTACTAATACGGGGATAGTGCTGCTAGTGCATTCGTCAATAGTTGCCCAAGAACTGGTTCATGCGTGTCTGGCTTAAAACCCTTTATATACGGATACCGAAATTTGAGTTTAGACCAATAACAAAAAAATTATCAGAGGGTGAGTCCATACACTTTGTGGTTGTCACAAGTAAGTGGAAACCCATAGATCCGATACAGAATGCCAACAGAAAATTGAGAATGTTGAGGCGAGCTTTAATCATGTCTTTATTACGTAGCTAACAGCACCCCGTTGCTGCCAGTTCTGATGTTCTTTTAGTGAAAGGCTACCTTTAGGGATCCAACCCCCCCCCCTCCGGCCAGTACGGATTCCTTTCAATTTGAAAGCTACCCAATCATACAATACATGTCAGTAATCACTCAATTCCAGTTGCATCATTCTGACGCGCATGCTGCCTTCAACAATGTACCCAAGATTTCGTCCCAAAAATATAAATAAAATTTTCTACGTGTCTGGAAGGGAGGAAGGCGGAGGCAGAGATAATCAATAACTGTTTTCTAGCATCGAACAGGCAGGCAACTCTCTCACACACACACAGCCGCGCGACGCCCAACAGCGCTACCCTCGAGCTGCTCCCCGTTTGCTTCCACACTACTCAAGTTTCTGTACTCTGATGGAACCGGCTTTTCTGGAATGAAAGGGAGGGGGGGATGTAGAGGTTGGGTTTTTGTGGGGTGGTTGTTGTTGGGTTTTTTTTTTTTGGAACGGGGGAGGGTGGGGAGACACAACGCCCTTGCCTTCTTTTTGACTATCGATCTGAAAGGAGTTTCTTCGTGCCCCCCCTCCCACACGGGGGTAAAATCAACCGGTACCAATAGCACATCTGCTAGAAACAGTTTATGTATAAATATATTTTTTTTTATAAAGCAGCTGTGGAGGACTGACATTCCCTAGTTGGCTTCTTACTAGCACACACACACACACACACTCTACCTCCAAACCCCAGTCTCCAGATATCGCAGATCGTGTGTCAACTCCTCTGAAATTAAAACTACTAAAAAAAAAAAAGTAATTCAATTACATGTCATCTTGCAAGTCGCAGTGACAATGCCAATAACTATATGCCCCCCCCCCCCCCAATTTCTTCATCCATATTCCTCCAGTAAAAAATACACAACCTCACCGAGTGTGTGTGTGTGCACGCGCACGCGTCCATGACAGCGCGTGTGTTTGTGTGAGTCGTAGTTCCACGTGAAGGTGTGAGTGTTTACTTCCCCAGCCATGACACAAGGGGTGACTCTCTCTCTCGCCTTACAACAGCAGCAGCAGGCCGGGGCCAGTAAAACTTGTGTTCATTTATTTTGCTGTTTCTGTTTCCCCCATCTCTCTCTCTTTATATTATAAACAGCTGTTTATTATTTTTGTTTAAACAATAACGTTTGCATGTTGTATATCTTTGAAACGTCATTGTGTGTGTGTGTGTGTGTGTGTCCATATTGACAAGGTGTCGCCAAGCGTCTGGAGCAGTTTCTTCTTGTGTTGGTGGGGGAAGGGGGAGGGTCAACATGGTGGACGCCACTGAACTATATTCTCTCCTGGAACCTGATTCATGTGTTGCTCGCCGCTCCTGTACTACGCCGTGTCGGGTGTGAAATCGAAAGTGCATGTTGTATTTGTTTCATGCGCGCGTGTGAGAGCCTCGGTGATTATCTGTCTAGGGATTAACGGCGCTACTGGTGAGTAATAATTCTATTATTGTCTTGTGAGTAGTAAAATTATGTCTTGTGAGTAATTAAGTATTGTGAATATTAAATATTATGTCTTGTGAACAATAATATTGTGTCGCCAACTAGTTGTTGTTTTTTAATTTATTGATGAACACAAGATAAAGTACTTATTTATTTGTTTACTAAACGTTGTCTTACATGTTTATATGTCTCATGTCTTATTGCATATTAGTCTATCTATCTATCTATCTATCTATCTATCTATCTATCTATCTATCTATCTATCTATCTATCTATCTATCTATCTATCTATCTATCTATCTATCTATCTATCTATCTATCTATCTATCTATCTATCTATCTATCTATCTATCTATCTATCTATCTATCTATCTATCTATCTATCTATCTATCTATCTATCTATCTATCTATCTATCTATCTATCTATCTATCAACTACCTACCTACCTACCTACCTATCTATCCATCTATATATCTATCTGTATGTCTGTCTGGCTGGCTGGCTGTCTTTTAAAAATCAGATAATCAATATATTCTGTTTTTCTTTTATATAACTGTCTATCGGTATATCTAACTTTTTCATTCGGTATGTCTGGCTGTATGTCTGTTTGTCTTTTAGCAATAAGTCTGGATTTTTTTCTATTATATGTGCTATCTTTATCTCTCACACATCTTTCACTCTGTGTATCCTACTAACCTATCATTCTATCTTCGCTTGTCAGTCCATCATAAGTCTAACTCACCCAATGTATGCAATGGTGAATACACAGCTGACGTGACTGGTTTCAATATCAAGCAGGTGTGGGGTAGAAGTATTTGAATCTAGGATCGGAATATGTTCTATATTTAGAATATGTTCTATATTGGAATATGTTCTATGATATATTGGAATATGTTCTATGTTTGGAATATGTTCTATGTTTGGAACATATTCTATAATTGGAATATGTTCCATGTTTGGAATATGTTCTATGATTGGAATATGTTGTATGTTTGGAATATGTTCTATGATTGGAATATGTTCTATGCTTGGAATATGTTCTATGATTGGCATGCGTTCTATATTTGGAATATGTTACATGATTGGAATATGTTACATGATTGGAATATGTAATATGATTGGAATGTGTTCTATGATTAGAATATGTTCTATGATTGGAATATGTTTGCAAGTCAAGGATGTTGCGATTCACCGTAATGAACTGCAGCACGTAATATAAACTATACATAATCCACATCGTCCATTTTAAATCGGTTCTTTCTAAAGCCGCCATATTTGTGTTTTATTCTACTGTGTAACAATATTTAGGTGCCACACTATTAAAAGGAAAAATAACACAATTGGCGACATATTTTTTTTATTCATTATTAGAGGAAATTTTTAATAGCGACGGTCTTTCTGTATGGTATATATTCTGTGGTACTGCAGTGCTCTGTAATGTAGTGAGCTATTCTGAACATATTATATCTCTCACAGACTTTGTTACTGCTGTGCTCTGTAATGTAGTGAGCTATTCTGAACATATTATATCTCTCACGCTATTCTGAACATATTATATCTCTCACGCTATTCTGAACATATTATATCTCTCACGCTATTCTGAACATATTATATCTCTCACGCTATTCTGAACATATTATATCTCTCACGCTATTCTGAACATATTATATCTCTCACGCTATTCTGAACATATTATATCTCTCTCAGACTTTTGTTGTGTTTATTTATTTATTTAATGTTTGTTTTTTTTTAAATAGAAGTCAAATTTCACCAGGTCTGATATTTGACAGTCAATTTTGGGGTTATTGTGACAAAGTTTGAGAATGCTTTTTTTTCTGACTTTTTTTGTTTGTTTTAATGCCTAGATAGTACTATAGTAGTACTTAACGTCCACACCGCACTTAAGTATGTTTCGGATTTACTGAATCTTTGAGGGCGGAGTTCCACGATCTTTGAAGTTTCTGTATCAACTTGAACTTGATTATTTCTCTCCATCTCAATAACCTGAAATGTGTTTTTATGGAAAGTCAACCCCACTTGCCTTAGCCGCCCGCCTCCTTATCGGTACACATTCCTTTCATCTCTGGTGTAATAGGGGGGGGGGCTGGCTAATACTTATATTCAGGGGCTCTTATATGTCCAGGTCTTTTCCTGGGGCCCAGAAAACTTAAGGTCTATGTCGAGTTGACCGTTGATATAAATTAGTCAGTATCCAGATCCGGAATCTAGATGCAAGTAGTACATGATCAATTAGTACAAGAACTAGCAGTACATGATCAAGTAGTACATATCAATTAGTACAAGAACTAGTAGTACATGATCAATTAGTACAAGAACTAGTAGTACATGATCAATTAGTACAAGAACTAGTAGTACATGATCTAGTAGTACATGATCAATTAGTACATGATCTAGTAGTACATGATCTAGTAGTACACGATCTAGTAGTACATGATCAATTAGTACATGATCTAGTAGTACATGATCAATTAGTACAAGAACTAGTAGTACATGATCAATTAGTACAAGAACTAGTAGTACATGATCAATTAGTACAAGAACTAGTAGTACATGATCTAGTAGTACATGATCAATTAGTACATGATCTAGTAGTACATGATTTAGTAGTACACGATCAAGTGGTACATGATCAATTAGTAGACGATCTAGTATTACATGATCTAGTAGTACATGATCAATTAGTACATGATCTAGTAGTACATGATCTAGTAGTACATGATCAATTAGTACACGATCTAGTAGTACATGATCTAGTAGTACATGATCAATTAGTACATGATCTAGTAGTACATGATCTAGTAGTACATGATCAATTAGTACATGATCTAGTAGTACATGATCTAGTAGTACATGATCTAGTAGTACACGATCAAGTAGTACACGATCTAGTAGTACATGATCTAGTAGTACATGATCAATTAGTACATGATCTAGTAGTACATGATCTAGTAGTACACGATCAAGTAGTACATGATCTAGTAGTACATGATCTAGTAGTACATGATCAATTAGTACATGATCTAGTAGTACATGATCTAGTAGTACACGATCTAGTAGTACATGATCTAGTAGTACACGATCTAGTAGTACATGATCTAGTAGTACATGATCAATTAGTACATGATCTAGTAGTACATGATCTAGTAGTACACGATCAAGTAGTACACGATCAAGTAGTACATGATCTAGTAGTACATGATCAATTAGTACATGATCTAGTAGTACATGATCTAGTAGTACACGATCAAGTAGTACATGATCTAGTAGTACATGATCAATTAGTACATGATCTAGTAGTACATGATCTAGTAGTATATGATCTATTTAAAGTGAGCAGATTTGGGGGGGGGGGGGGAAGGAAGGAGACAATTAAAATGTTAGTAAAACTTTTTAACTTTTGTGACCCAGCCCATTAAGTCATAATGTTGTGACGCCACATGTCAACTGTCAACTGGTTTGGCTGCTGGACATGAAGTAGACTTGCACCAGTGGCTGGTGTTTGATACTGGCTGTGTGAAGGCTGTGTCTCACATCGTAAGATGACTCACAGGTGTTTGTGGCTGGTGTTTGATACTGGCTGTGTGAAGGCTGTGTCGCACATCGTAAGATGACTCACAGGTGTTTGTGGCTGGTGTTTGATACTGGCTGTGTGTAGGCTGTGTCTCACATCGTAAGATGACTCCCAGGTGTTTGTGGCTGGTGTTTGATACTGGCTGTGTGAAGGCTGTGTCTCACATCGTAAGATGACTCACAGGTGTTTGTGGCTGATGTCTGAGACTGATTGTCTCACATTCTGAGACGAGTGACTGGTGATCAATTTCATTGTTCAGCATTACGTCCCCTGTTTCGCCTATCCGTAAGACCTTCTCTTAATGCAGTACATGACTCAACAGATATCTCATTTTCCTGAGTTCCCCCTCTATACTGGAACCACGGCATGGTGTTTCATAAAACACGGGAGCCGTCCTATAGTGTTGTATACCACCAGGTCGTCATCACGTGGTTTATGACGTGGAGGTCGTTCCCTTATTATGTAACAGATTTGTACCCCCCCCCCGCACTCCCTACGTCACATTTGAGCAACCCCAACTTTCAAGGCTACCAAGTACGACGAGTGAGTGTTGCCGGTCATAACTCTTAGATAAAAATTTATTGTTGTTTTTATGCTTTTTACAAAGCACAAACGAAGATAGATTTATATATTTGTATAAATTATTAGACTAACAACATATACTGTATATATATATATATATATATATATATATATATATATATAAATATATATACAAATATAAATGAATGTTATGTATATTTAAACTTGTATTCATTTTATTATGAATAATTATGATAACTATATTCAATAAGCATATAAGCATAGTACCATCAGGCCCGTAGCGTGCGGGGGGGGGGGCAAGCCCCCCCCCCCTGCGTTTTGTCTGCCCCCCTGCTTATTTGTTCTACTTAGTAAAATGTCTTACCTCCCACCCCTGCTATGTCTTACCTCTGGCCCCTGCTGTAGAATGCCTGGGCCCTGCTGTAGAATGCCTGGCCCCTCCTGTAGAATTTTCACGCTACGGGGCCGAGTACCATTATATAACATTATCTATAAATATGACTATGACAGGCAACACCCACGCCTCGTCTCTGAAGGCTACGTAATAATTGAACGTCCCTTAAACGAAAACATAAAGAAGATAATCAAGATCTGAAGAAATTGAGGGAAGTTGCTAACTTCACAATGGGAGGAAAGATCTAAGTTGGTGTTTGGTACAAGTGACTCGTTGGGTACTGAGGCTAACGATTATTACATCACAGTATAGTTTTGCTATCATCGGATAAAATCATTAAATCACAGTTTTGCTACATGCTGAACAGCCACAATCATTTCGTCTCTACATACAGTACTCCAATCATATGGTCCACTTCACAATTATCAAATGTATTATCATGCCTATTAAAACACACAGCTATTCTACCAATCTTTTGTCTTATTCGATGTCTGCTACAAGTAGAATCAATTATTCAAATATTAAATCAGAGCCATTTGAGGTAAGTTTATGGTCCGCGATAATGTGCATTTAAAGGCACAAGAAATGGGAACATTTGAGGGGGGTCATAGACAAAGGTTCTTTGTGGGGGGAGGGGGGTATATAAGCTAGTGAACTTTTTGAAGTGAAATATGCGGTCAAGGTCAGGGCTTACAAATAATATTAGACGAGGGAAAAAGGGTAAGGGCGTGTAGTCTGTTTATCATAAATAACTATGTGCTACGTATCCAATAAATGATTCTACCTGTCTCGAGTCTACAGTTTCCCATTCCAAGCATTCTTCATCATGAAAGATATTGAATTGGTTTAGTTCAGTCAGTGAGGATCAGTCTATAATATATATGTCAGTGGGGCCTTGACACGGCTTGACCTAGTTTCATGTCGAAACAAACAAATAAACTTTTTTTTTTAATTTTCTACAATGTTATAAAACTTTATCATTAACAGGCAAGTTTTCAATAGCTGTGTACCAATTATATTATTTTTCAGTAGTCTCTATCACACAACACTTACTAATTCAATCACCTTCAATCACTCATTCTAGGGAAACATGAAACCTTAATAAATACATTCACGGATATTGTTAATGTACAGAGAGTTCAACAAGTGTGGTGGTCTCATCGGAAATTCTATCGGTATTTCTTTGTGCGAATTTCTCAGAAGGACATATCATGTGTGACTGAATAATGTGATTACTTTAAAAGTAAGTATTACCTTGATTAAGACATTTAATTCATTGTGTGATAGAAGAGTTAACCGTGAAACGATAAAAAAAACAGTAACCTGTGTAGAACAGTGTTGGTTGTAAGGCCGAACCGGGCTCCGATCTAAGGAGGGGCGCCAAAATAGGGCGGATAAAGGTTTTGACCATTTTCAGTTATGGATGTGGGAGCCAAAAAAAAATTTAACTCGCACAGGGCACTATAAACTCTAGCTACGCTCTGGGTGTAAGGTCCAGTAGATCATACATACATACTTACATACATACTTACATACATATTTATATACATACTTACATACATACATACATACATATTTATATACATACTTACATACATACATACATACATATACATACATATACATACATACATACATACATACATACATACATACATACATACATACATACAGACATACATACATGCATGTATGAATGCTTACATACATATATATATATATATATATATACATACATACATAAATATATATATACATACGTACATACATACATAACTACATACATACATACATAGTGATTACATACATACATACAAACATACATACATACATACATAATGATACATACATACATAGTGATTACATACATAATGATACATACATACATATATCATAAATACATACACACATACATACATAGTGATACATACATACATACATACATACATAGTGATACATACACACATACATTCATAGTGATACATACATACATAGTGATAAATACATACATATATCATAAATACATACACACATGCATACATACATAAATACATATATCATACATACATACATACATACATATATAGTGATACATACATATATCATAAATACATACACACATACATACATACATAAATACATATATTATACATACATACATACATACATATATAGTGATACATACATATATCATAAATACATACATACATAATACCTAATGGTTTGTTTCTGTTAACTGAATCAATGATTTATTTACCCTATTAAGATCTTTTCAGTTTGCGGAAGTTGGTATTTATTGACAGAATTCCGTCTCTGTGATGATTTTCTCCTAAACTTGCCAACTTTTACCCACTGATTTTTTTTTTTTGTTGTTGTTGAAGAAAATACGTAAATAATTTGACATTGTGTATGCAAAACATATCATCAGTTGGATTTAATTTCAAGCTCTTCCATTTCAATCTAGTGATATGATTTACTTATAACCAACTTTACTTAACGATGTTTAGGCAAATATTTGTAATGTCTGCCAAAGTTTCAAAACTATACAAAGCCAGACGATAGCTTACATTAAAAAAAATCAATTTATACAGCTCTAATTTAAAAATGTGGCTTTTTAAAAAAAAAATACTGAATGGGGTGGGGGGTATTTGTGTGGGTGTGTGTGTGAGAGAGAGGGGGTTAATGCTGTGCTGAAAATTTCCTGACGACCAATTCATCGACTGACATGTTTCTGACTAATGTTATGACGTCAGGCCATTAGCGTCACAGTTTGAAAACGGCCCACTCTGTCTGATAACACGACGGTCCGTCCATACTGGCATTGACCTCATGATGTGTGAGTTGATGAGCAGAGTCTGTGTAATGTGGCCGTCTGATGACCTTCTTTCACGTTATGTCCACTTGTTGCTGACTTGTTGGGCATTGTTGTGCTGACATGTTGGATTGACATGTTGGACATTGTTATGCTGACATATTGGACATTGTTGCGCTGACATGTTGGAGTGACATGTTGGATATTGTATTGCTGACTTGATGGACATTGTTGTGCTGACATGTTGGGCATTGTTGTGGACATTATATTGATTACACCCTGTTTGTTTAGTGTTTATCTGTTGTGTGTGTTTATTAAGCCTGACTAATATCTCTTGTCTGTGTTTATTGAACGCACTTGATAATCTAGGGTGTTCAATATGTCAGTTTATTTGCTGAAAAGCCGTATTAATACATACAAGTGCTTGGTCCAGACAGATGATCGATTTGTGTTTAATCTATGCACTAATGTTTTGTTTTTTGATTTATATCATTTTGATTTTTTTCCCTCTAGTCGATAACCCCACCCAGTTTGTCATATCAAGCTGATAACAATTAAGGGAGTTTGTTATGTCCAGTCAATGGCCTCGGTTACATGTTTGTGTTGTGAGTTTGTTATGTCCAGTCAATGGCCTCGGTTACATGTTTGTGTTGTGAGTTTGTTATGTCCAGTCAATGGCCTCGGTTACATGTTTGTGTTGTGAGTTTGTTATGTCCAGTCAATGGCCTCGGTTACATGTTTGTGTTGGGAGTTTGTTATGTCCAGTCAATGGCCTCGGTTACATGTTTCAGGGGCGTCATTTGGTGGTCGGCAACTAGGACAATCGCCACATGACCCACACATGAGGACATTATTAACATAAGATACAGTATCATAGAGAGGAGAACATTTCAAGTCTTAAACAAAACATTTTATGCAATTTCAGTGGCTCTCACGTTGGTGGTGACAAAAAATTTAAATTTACAATTAAAGGATGAAAAAAAATCTAACTATTCATAATTACATGTCTAGGTCTCGGTATATGAATGTATTGTGTGGTTAGCACAACGTCCAGCCGCATTCACTTCCCCAACTTAACGTCGGGTACCCATTTAAAGCTGGGTGAACTTGAGGGACGACTTTGCACCAAATTTCACCTGGGGAAAAATTCCATGGGCCTCAACCCAGGACTTTCAGGTCGACAGTCGAGTATCTACACCACTCGGCCATCCGTCCCACTTTTGTTTCAAGGTTGAAAACACATGTTTTTATGGTGAGTCACCAAACCAAAAAAAAAATGTTGTCAAAGTGGATCGCGAAGCATTAAAGTTTGAGAGCCACTGTGCTGTTTACATTAGACAATAGTATCACCAAAATACTTTTTTCGGAGCCACTGTGCTGTTTACATTAGACAATAGTATCACCAAAATAGTTTTTGGAAATCCCACAGGTCGCTAGACATAGTGCATTAACGTCAAGATGAAAAAAAAAAAGTCCATTAACTTATTTTTATTCTGAAATTCTATTATCGAAATTGGTTTCAAATTGTTCCGTGATACTGGATTGAGTCAGTTCCTACTACAGTCCGAATGGTGTCATTATGATCTCCGACGATGACTCAACTCGCCGGCGGATGACGCAGTTCAGATCAACATTACAGCCTAGATCAATGGTTCTCATAGTATGTCAAGTAGTGAAACATTCCTCACTATAGTATGTCAAGTAGTGAAACATTCCTCACTATAGTATGTCAAGTAGTGAAACATTCCTCACTATAGTATGTCAAGTAGTGAAACATTCCTCACTATGACCGTGGTTCGCAAAGTTTTATGATTAGCGACAACACCAAGAGGGCTGTAATGTTGTTGTTTGTTTGTTTTTTTGTAAAGAAAATCATCGACAAAGCGCCAACAATTTTAGAGATAGATTTTCCCCGCTTTTTTCTTTGCAGTCAAACACACTTTTAGATTTGACACTTCTAGATGAATGCAGTTTAATTATGCTTACATGGATTTTAGATCCATTAGTTAAGTTTAGTTGAGTTAAGATTTTGTTTCGATCCATTAGTTAAGTTAAGATTTTGTTTCGATCCATTAGTTAAGTTATTGTTTCGATCCACATAAAATTCGTCCATGGCCTACAGTTTTAGAACCACATTATATTCAGCAGAAGACAGAACACTTGTACTGCACCGGCTTTAATATTACTGATAGTGAAATTTTGAAAGAAAATGAAACGAGGACAATCGCTTGGAAAAAATAACTCAGTTTTAAGGGGGAAAAAAATCACGTGGTGGTCTTGAAAAAAAATCATTAATTATAGACCTGATTAATCGCAGAACACTTGAAATGGATTCAGGTGACACCAGTGTTCCGAGGGCCGTGGATTGAGAGCCACCGGTCTAGGTTTAGGGAAAGGGGGGGGGAGAGGGCCCCCACAAAACTGCCAAAAGAGGCCGTTCAGAAATTACGTAACAATTTTTTCTTGAGTTTAACACAACCCTCCCCCTCTTTTAACGCATATTCACCATTCTATGTCAAAGTGCAACACATTTCTGCAACACCCCCTCCCTTTCCTTTTAAGGCATCACCTAATATGTCAACGGCCATTGAGTGTTCAGTGTTGAGCTACGTGTTCGATTTTAGATGAACATCTCGTGTGTGACGAGAACTTACAGGATTCTCAACTTTAGAGTATTGAGGTTAGTTCTCAACTATACGTGCTGATAGTTCGATGGAACTATTTATAGCTACTTCTGGAAATATGAAAAAATGGAAGGTGATGAAATTGAGTGTGACAGTGGAGTTCATTTGTTTTTGGATTTATTTTCCATTCATAGCTCTATAAAGTAATTTTAGCGAAAGATAATCATCAAAAATTTCAAGTAGTTGTATTTGAAATTGATTTGTTTGAAGTAGATGTATTTGAAGTAGATGTGTTTGAAGTAGATGTGTTTGAAGTAGATGTATTTGAACTATTTGTGTTTGAAGTAGATGTGTTTGAAGTAGATGTGTTTGAAGTAGATGTGTTTGAAGTAGATGTATTTGAAGTAGATGTGTTTGAAGTAGATGTGTTTGAAGTAGATGTGTTTGAAGTAGATGTGTTTGAAGTAGATGTGTTTGAAGAAGATGTGTTTGAAGTAGTTGTGTTTGAAGTAGATGTATTTGAAATATTTGTGTTTGAAGTAGATGTGTTTGAAGTAGATGTGTTTGAAGTAGATGTGTTTGAAGTAGATGTATTTGAAGAAGATGTGTTTGAAGTAGATGTATTTGAAGAAGATGTGTTTGAAGTAGATGTGTTTGAAGTAGATGTGTTTGAAGTAGATGTATTTGAAGTAGATGTATTTGAAGTAGATGTGTTTGAAGTAGCTGTGTTTGAAGTAGATGTATTTGAAGAAGATGTGTTTGAAGTAGATGTATTTGAAGAAGATGTGTTTGAAGTAGATGTGTTTGAAGTAGATGTGTTTGAAGTAGATGTATTTGAAGTAGATGTGTTTGAAGTAGATGTGTTTGAAGTAGATGTATTTGAATTATTTGTGTTTGAAGTAGATGTGTTTGAAGTAGATGTGTTTGAAGTAGATGTGTTTGAAGTAGATGTGTTTGAAGTAGATGTGTTTGAAGTAGATGTGTTTGAAGTAGATTTATTTGAATTATTTGTGTTTGAAGTAGATGTGTTTGAAGTAGATGTGTTTGAAGTAGATGTGTTTGAAGTAGATGTATTTGAACTATTTGTGTTTGAAGTAGATGTGTTTGAAGTAGATGTGTTTGAAGTAGATGCGTTTGAAGTAGATGTATTTGAAGTAGATGTGTTTGAAGTAGATGTGTTTGAAGTAGATGTGTTTGAAGTAGATTTATTTGAATTATTTGTGTTTGAAGTAGATGTGTTTGAAGTAGATGTGTTTGAAGTAGATGTGTTTGAAGTAGATGTGTTTGAAGTAGATGTATTTGAACTATTTGTGTTTGAAGTAGATGTGTTTGAAGTAGATGTGTTTGAAGTAGATGTGTTTGAAGTAGATGTATTTGAAGTAGATGTGTTTGAAGTAGATGTGTTTGAAGTAGATGTATTTGAAGAAGATGTGTTTGAAGTAGATGTATTTGAAGTAGATGTATTTGAAGTAGATGTGTTTGAAGTAGATGTGTTTGAAGTAGATGTATTTGAAGTAGATGTGTTTGAAGTAGATGTGTTTGAAGTAGATGTATTTGAAGAAGATGTGTGTTGAAGTAGTTGTGTTTGAAGTAGATGTATTTGAAGTAGATGTGTTTGAAATAGATGTGTTTGAAGTAGATGTGTTTGAAGTAGATGTATTTGAAGAAGATGTGTTTGAAGTAGATGTATTTGAAGAAGATGTGTTTGAAGTAGATGTGTTTGAAGTAGATGTATTTGAAGTAGATGTGTTTGAAGTAGATGTGTTTGAAGAAGATGTGTTTGAAGTAGATGTATTTGAAGTAGATGTATTTGAAGTAGATGTGTTTGAAGTACATGTGTTTGAAGTAGATGTATTTGAAGTAGATGTGTTTGAAGTAGATGTGTTTGAAGTAGATGTGTTTGAAGTAGATGTATTTGAAGAAGATGTGTTTGAAGTAGATGTATTTGAATTATTTGTGTTTGAAGTAGATGTGTTTGAAGTAGATGTGTTTGAAGTAGATGTGTTTGAAGTAGATGTGTTTGAAGTAGATGTGTTTGAAGTAGATGTATTTGAAGAAGATGTGTTTGAAGTAGATGTGTTTGAAGTAGATGTGTTTGAAGTAGATGTGTTTGAAGTAGATGTATTTGAATTATTTGTGTTTGAAGTAGATGTGTTTGAAGTAGATGTGTTTGAAGTAGATGTGTTTGAAGTAGATTTATTTGAAGAAGATGTGTTTGAAGTAGATGTGTTTGAAGTAGATGTGTTTGAAGTAGATGTGTTTGAAGTAGATGTATTTGAACTATTTGTGTTTGAAGTAGATGTGTTTGAAGTAGATGTGTTTGAAGTAGATGTGTTTGAAGTAGATGTATTTGAAGTAGATGTGTTTGAAGTAGATGTGTTTGAAGTAGATGTATTTGAAGAAGATGTGTTTGAAGTAGATGTATTTGAAGTAGATGTATTTGAAGTAGATGTGTTTGAAGTAGATGTGTTTGAAGTAGATGTATTTGAAGTAGATGTATTTGAAGTAGATGTGTTTGAAGTAGATGTATTTGAAGAAGATGTGTTTGAAGTAGTTGTGTTTGAAGTAGATGTATTTGAATTATTTGTGTTTGAAGTAGATGTGTTTGAAGTAGATGTGTTTGAAGTAGATGTATTTGAAGAAGATGTGTTTGAAGTAGATGTATTTGAAGAAGATGTGTTTGAAGTAGATGTGTTTGAAGTAGATGTATTTGAAGTCGATGTATTTGAAGTAGATGTGTTTGAAGTAGATGTATTTGAATTATTTGTGTTTGAAGTAGATGTGTTTGAAGTAGATGTGTTTGAAGTAGATGTGTTTGAAGTAGATGTGTTTGAAGTAGATGTGTTTGAAGTAGATTTATTTGAATTATTTGTGTTTGAAGTAGATGTGTTTGAAGTAGATGTGTTTGAAGTAGATGTGTTTGAAGTAGATGTATTTGAACTATTTGTGTTTGAAGTAGATGTGTTTGAAGTAGATGTGTTTGAAGTAGATGCGTTTGAAGTAGATGTATTTGAAGTAGATGTGTTTGAAGTAGATGTGTTTGAAGTAGATGTGTTTGAAGTAGATGTGTTTGAAGTAGATGTGTTTGAAGAAGATGTGTTTGAAGTAGATTTATTTGGAGTATGTGTATTTTATCTTAGAATACACGTGTAAGTCTATTAATTCAAAATACTATTTTTAAACAATGTAGATTAATGTAGATTTTAAAAGTTAAGTTGGTAAATGTGTCAAATCCCGAACTATACACGTGCCAAGTTTTAATATTGAATTTTCATTGCTCCCTATCCGAGTTTTTCATACACAAAGTGTTTCACACGTTTTGGCAAAGTATAGGAAGCCATGTAATTTTGTTGATTTTAAATGAAAAAAAAATAATTTTCATTTGTACATTTCAAAACATATTTAGACAGATTTAAATTTTAAAAATTAATCAATATTGAAATGAGATCATTTAAATTATGGGTTGCCCATTATATAAATACTAGCTGTACCCTGCAAAACCTTTGCATCGAGTTATATCCACTTAGGCTTGATCGGTAGGCTAGGTTATTTTTTAGTTTCTGGCAGAACTTATTTTTTTCATGATTGCATTTTAAACTGGAATACTGTTGTATTAATTCTTTACTTTTCATTTAACGCAGAACCCAAATCGCTATTATATATTTTATTTCAATAATAATTTGAACATTTTAATTTAAAAATATGGTCCATTTACTAAACTTTTGATCCGGAAGTGCCATTTTGCCACATCATTATCGTGTCGTACATCACAGATATATATGACGTATATATGACGTATATATGACGTATATATGACGTATATATAACGTATATATTTTGTTCATTTAAATAAATGATGTCAACGATTTCTTTTATAGGCCTAACATTTTCTTTTTTGCATTTTTTAAAATACTTAATTCATTATGTAACATCTGACAAATATTTAATGAAATGAATTACATAATATTTGACCTCGTTCTTTTTTAATATTTGAAATATAATATTTACATCTCTTATTCTTATAAGACGCATTTGCTGTCTTCTGTCTGTCTGTTCCCTTAAAACTCAAGATCCAGACAACCAAATAACGTGAAATTTGGTACACGTACACATAATTACATGGGGAAGGTCATGAAACAGGTTTCGTTTTATCTCGATGGGTAGTTTAATTGTAATTAATTATTTTAGTATTTTACTATATTAAAGTAATTACGGTATGGGGAACCCATCGCTATAAATAAAAATCCTCTGTGACGTCATTTCCCGATGATACATGAAGTTGCGCGCCGATGACACATTTTTTTTATTTGGTGCTGTATCGTGCCACACCAACTTGCCTTTGTGCATAATAAAGTAGTTGTTTTTTTTTACTTTTGGTACACGGAACACAACATTTTAGAGAAAACTTTACTAAACAAAAGCGGTAAGTAAACTCAAGATCCAGAAATTGTACAGAGAGAGAAAGGGAGGAAAAGAGATAGACAAAGAGAGAGAGGGGGGCAGGGAGGGAGAGAGAGAGGGAAGGAGGGAGGGAGATAGAAAGGTAGGGAGGTAAAGAGAAAGGGATGGAGGGAGAGAGTGGGTAGGCAGTGAGGGAGAGAGAGGGAAGGAGGGAGGGATGAAGGGGAGAGAGGGAGGGAGGGGGAGGAAGGGGGAGAGGGAGGGGGAGGAAGAGAGAGATGGAGAGAGAAAGAGAGGGAGGGAGAGAGATATAAAGAGATAGAGAGGGGCAGGGAGGAAGAGAGAGAGAAGGAGGGAGGGAGAGGGAGGGAGGGAGAGAGGGGGTAGGGAGGTAGAGAAAGGGGGAGGGAGAGAGAGGGATGGTGGGAGAGAGAGAGGGAGAGAGATGGAGGGAGAGAGAGAGAAGGAGGGTGGGAGAGAGAGGGAGAGAGATGGAGGGAGAGAGAGGGGGGTGGGGAGAAAACAGAAGGTAAACAGAAAACCTTATTTAAACCCGGGCAAAGCCGGGTTCTTGCAGCTAGTATAATAATATTGAACTGTATCTTTATGTGTGATTTATTTCACTGCGTTTTTTCGTGCACCGAACGAGAATGTTTACAGTAATTGATAAAGTAATAATAAACACCAAACTAAAAGTTATTATTCCGTGCTGTAAAGTTGTCTTTTACAAGAATTATTTCTTCAGATTTCTGCCTCATATCACAAACTACTGTTTCCGGTAAATTGGAAATTGACAGGGAGAAATAAAACCGGGTAAGATAGTTAACACGTGTTGCTTTCCACATTCAGCAGGCTGCCTTCTCGAGCCAATATTTGAATTTCCTTGCTAATTGGGTCTCACTCGAATAAAATAGAAAAAGAAAGCATAAGGAAAGAGAGGGGGGGGGAGAAAAAGAGAGAGGGAGGGAGAGAGAGAGAGACTGAGAGAGTGAGAGGGAGAATGAGAGAGAGAGAGAGAGAGGTATAGAATGAGACAAACACACAAAACAATATAACGTATGTTTAATATGTGGTGAATAAGGGATCGTTTACATATCAAATAACGTATTAGGGTGTGGGGGGGGGGGGGGAGGGGTACGATTCAGGCTGGTTTCATTTAAAATCCTTTATATAGGGAGACGTGAGATAGTTGATATATAATGATATATAATGGATAACTCCAGGTAAACTTTAATAAAATCAAATTGAGATCTGTACATTTTCTAAGAAGAAGACTGTTGACCGTGCTATTATATAATAAGTTATGTGGTGTCCCGAATCTGTTATATCGTGTTCTAATGTAGATGGTACTCATTTTTTTTTTATATTAATTTTGGCGTTTATAATATGTGAATAGTTCATAAATAGTTGTTGACTGAAATGAAACTAATATTATATTTGTCTACTTTTTTTCATTCTTATTTTTGCTTTATCTCAAATACATCTTTTGTGTTCTAAAAATAGAAATAGTACTCCAATACATTTTTTTTTTGGTCAGATTTCTTTTTTGCTTTTTTCACAAAAAAAGTTTTCGCATGATTGATAATTAAAATGTAGACTGGAAGATCAGGGGGAAAAAAAAACAAAAACAACAAAACAAACTCCCTCCCCCCCCCAACTCCCGCCCCCACCCTACCCTTACATTCCAGCACACTGGATAAAAAAACCCAGCCTAGAGTTGTATGTGTGGTTGTGTCCAGCTTTAGCATCGTTTTCAAGACCTCTTCGCCCCTCCATGGTTGCTAATTGGAGTGTGACCCCCGAGGCTTTACCTCCCTCTATCGATCTCAGCCCGTGGCAACTCAATGACTTTAGCGGCACAAAAACGTGTTTGTTGAATCGGCGAGTCACGTGATCAATCTGCTATCAGACGGTTTCCTACGTCTGCCAATGAAGGAAGTGCTATTTTTGTTTTCTTTTGCCAAGAATGAGGGTGGGGTGGGGGCGATGGCGGGGAGAGGGGCGGAGAAGAAGAAGGAGGAGAAGGGGGGTAACCCAGGAAGTGACGCCGACGGCTGATGGTTTTAATGATTATACTTAATGATTATACTTAATAATTAGTTTCCAAAAAACAAGTAGAAGTATGTCATTTTTTCGCGAACAGAAGATAAATTATATGTAATTATTATTATTATTTTTTTTTTTCAATTAACGAAATGTTGTTTTTAAAATGTAAATACAGAACACGACACAATGTGATCTTACATCGATGGAAATGCCAAACATAGTTTGTGAGCCTTAAGCTTTTGGGTAATTTTATAGACGGAGCCGCTTTGTGGTCTAGCGCCATGACTATCTGCCGCTGTTGTCCGTGCCCCAAGGAGGGAGGGGGGGGGTACGGGAAAGATTATGCAGGGGTACGCAACGACACATAATTCTTTAATGAAAATAGGAACATTTTTTTTTTTGCGAACATACGTGTACCCGCGAACGTACGTGTACCCGCGAACGTACGTGTACCCGCGAACGTACGTGTACCCGCGAACGTACGAGTACCCGCAAACATACTTCTGCACCATTTGAAGTTCGGTCGCGAAAACAGGTTGAGATCCGCTGCTCTAGCGGTTGGTGCATCCGTCTAGCGTTGGTGCATCCGTATAGCGGTTGGTGCATCCGTCTAGCGGTATGTGCATCCGTCTAGCGGTTGGTGCATCCGTCTAGCGGTTGGTGCATCCGTCTAGCGGTTGGTGCATCCGTCTAGCTGTTAGTGCATCCGTCTAGCGGTTGGTGCATCCGTATAGCGGTTGGTGCATCCGTCTAGCGGTTGGTGCATCCGTCTAGCGGTTGGTGCACCCATCTAGCGGTTAGTGCATCCGTCTAGCGGTTAGTGCATCCGTCTGCCCAACTGTGGCAGAGACATCCTCAGGTTTTTTTTTCGTAGGCCCTACGACGAGGTCAAGATATCTCCGTACGAATACCTGATAATTTCCGCATCTGTATGAATGCTGCATAAATTGTGTTTACCTTACACACAGCCCCGTAGCGTGAAAATTCTACAGCAGGGGGCCAGGCAATAGCAGGGGGGGGGGCAGATAATACATTTTACTAAGTAGAACAAATTAGCAGGGGGGAGGGTCCAGACAAAACGAAGGGTGGGGCCCGGCCCCCCCTATGGCCCACCCGCACGCTACGGGCATGCTTACACATACCTAATAATTAATGACCATCGCATCAGATTAGACAATAGTGAATACTAACAGGGATTCCACAGGGAGGTGGGGGATGGGGGGCGGAGGTCTAACGGTCACACACCTTGCTGGCAGGTTTGAACCCGATTCACAATTCTAACTGGTTAGTTTTTTGTTTTTTTTTATTTATTAGCTGAAAAACGACCTAAGCCTGGTTCATGGTCAACTTAACACTTGGGGGGCCATCCATACAATTACACGGGCTCACTAGAGTCATTCCTTTCGATGCGCAAACTAGGCAACCAGCAGAGGCCTCCACTGCCAAATGTCCCCCCCCCCCACCATCAAGTACGAATTACTATTAAATATGCTGTTAATTAAAGGCTCCAACAGATACTTTTTTTGTTTCATATGACCCCAAAAAAATCCTAGGAACGACCCTGTCTCATCTTGTATACAAACTCTCAACAATTATTAATCACGTGTTCTTATCACAGGAGTAATGGGACCCAACACACCTGCCTTACCCGGGGGGGGGGCATAATGCTGTTAAGAACACTTTTAACTGGTGCCATCTGTCCAAGGAACACGGTTCATGTCACCACCACCTCTTGTATATCACTCGAGGGCTAAGACAAATTGTCTTTCTTCCATTTCAAATGTCTGTTTGGCAAGGCTTGGTGCAAATATTGCATTAGGTCAACAATATTGATACAAAAAAAATTCAGGATTCATCTCTTTCAAATAAAAAAAATATGGATAGCCTGAAGGATTGTCAGAATGAAGGCCTCGTGCAATCCTGTTTTGTTTGTTGTAGAGGTTGAATTTGAAGCAAACTGATGCATTCGAAATGATCTTGATTACTTTGTGCTCACGGTGTCCAGTGAATGATTCACACCGAGCGATTACTTTGTGCTCACGGTGTCCAGTGAATGATTCACACCGAGCGATTACTTTGTGCTCACGGTGTCCAGTGAATGATTCACACCGAGCGATTACTTTGTGCTCACGGTGTCCAGTGAATGATTCACACCGAGCGATTACTTTGTGCTCACGGTGCATATTGAGTTATCAACGGAATACTCAGTAAGATCAATTTATCCTAACCTTGTGTGTGTGTATGCGTGCGTGTGTCGTGTTAAAGTCGTACCAGCATACCCGACTGTAAGCGACCAACTGACTGTATTAACAAATAGATTTAAAATTAAAACTTATAACTCGCGTGACTACAAAAAAATACAAACTTAATTTATGCACCTGATTTTACATCCTTAACACCGTAAACCTAAAATTATATCTTAAAAATTACTATATACATCTAAATCTTTCTCCGTTTTTCCCTGTCAGATTTGAGTTTCACACTTAACTTGACACGTGACTGAATGCGGGTCATTTATCGTCTTACCGCTTTCATTATTCCCACTCAAATAAAGATGTCCCTCACTCAAACATTCCCATAATGCTGTTAACTGTGGCGTTGGAAGGGTACAGCGGGTTGTGTGGCTGCACAGGGCGCCGAACTAGGAAAGGGCGCCGAAATAGCGCTGTTAAATGTTTCTGGACTTTTCCGATGGTGAGGAGGGCACCAAAAAAAAATGTTACGCCCACTGGGCGCCACAACAGCTAGATACGGCACTGGTTGTTAAAATACATGATACTGTGCTGACTTAATTTTAACATGACGCGCGACGTATGCAGTCACCTCGTATCAAAGATAGACAGACACAGACAACGGGCTGTTGTTGGTAAATAGCAAATCAGGCGGCTGTCTAGCACCCACCCCACCCCACCTTGAAGGAAGAGGGGATGTCTCCTGTTGTTACTTTAATTTTGTCGTAACCCAATAAAAAAGATTTAAAGTTATATATGTTTTTGAAAATATTTTTTCTGATCCATCCAACTATATGTATTCTGGTTGGTCTACATTGTTACAAGTAAACCGGAAAGAGCAATCTGTTGTCGGTCTGTCACGGCGCCGAGTTATATGACGTAACAGTTGGATAGTAGGGTCCAAGGGCCTCAGTTGTCAAAAATGATTAGGGGGGGGGGTCCCTAGAATTATAAGCGACGGCCTTGACAGCCTCATTGCATTGAGCCCTATTTGTTTACCTTTTCTTACAGCATTTAAAATAAACATGGGACTAGGGCTCCCCAGAACGAAAAACAGGTTCTGCACATACACACGCACACACACACGCACATACACACAGATGCACACACATACACACGCACATACACACACACATACAGACACATATACACACACATACACACACATACACACACATACACACACATACAAACACACACATACACACACATACACACACATACACACACACACATACACACACATACACACACATACACACACATTAGAGAGCTGCACGGGAGTCAAAATCACACCCAGTCCCACACAATCCCGCGTTTTCCAAACCAGTCCCACCCGCTCCCAAAAGAAATTCTCCCCAGTCCCACCCGCTCCCGCGAAAATTTTTCCCAGTCCCACCCGCTCCCGCGAAAATTTTTCCCAACCCCACCCGCTCCCGCGAAAAAAATATTATATAACTCATAAATAATGGTTTAAAAATTTGTTTGTAGAAATCCTCTCGAAAAACATACATAAAAAACATTTAAGATAATAGGTAAAATAAACAGTTCTATGCTAGGAACGGTGCAGGATTTATTAGCAGATCTCAGACACACACTATGTTAGGAACGGTGCAGGATTTATTAGCAGATCTCAGACACACACTATGCTAGGAACGGTGCAGGATTTATTAGCAGATCTCAGACACACACTATGCTAGGAACGGTTCATGTAAAAATAATTGCCATTAACACTCTCTGGAGCCAACTGTGACCGCCTTTCTTCAAGAACGCGACCAGCCGAAGAAAATGTCCTTTCAGATGAGGTTGATGATGCCGGTATGCTCAGAAGTTGCTGCACAACTTCTGAGAGATGTTTCCATGCAGTTGATTTGTCCCTCCAATACTCTAGTAAACTTTCAAACTTTTCTGTAGTCATGACTACGAACTTCTCTTAATTAACTAATGTCCGAATCCAGCCCCTATTTATACCCCAACGTCCGTGCCCTAATTACCCTAAGTACGTCACAATCCCTTCAGTACCTAATCTTTCTAAGAGCGTCACTTGGTCGTCATTGTTAACCCTACTAGCCTGTCCGACGTCGCCTCTCGGTCTTCACACCTTTGCTGTCTACTATTCTATTGTTTCCCCACCTTGTCCTAAGTGGTCTGTCCCCTTGTCACCCTTATTGGTATTACTCCTAACTCTTAGATATCTATTATATTAAAACGTCGAAGGGGATAGTCTCTGTCTCTAAATATACTCTAGCTCGTCACAATAAGTATCATTATTATATTAAAAATAATTAATATTGGGGGTGGGGGTAATTGTTTTTTCGTGTCAACTTTACAAAAATGACGATTTTCAACTTTCGGTAGTATGAGAATTAATCTGTCTAACCTAGTCACAAAATGGTATCGCCTGAATCGTCAAAATGTGTAGGTTATATTATTGCTAATGACGTTTTGACCTAAATACCAAAAAGGTCAAGGAAAGGCCCTGAACTAGGTGTGTATCATACATCACACATCATCCCAAGATCATCCGTGCGATTTGATTGATTCATCAGAAGTCTGCGAGAGTCCCACTCAAACAAAACCCAAACCCAGGGTCTACCGCAAAAACAAAACCAATCCCATGGAACTCCCGATAAATTTATTTCCAATCCCGCGGGAGTCCCGCGGATTCCGCGGGACTCCCGCGAATCCCAATCCCGTGCAGCTCTCTAACACACATACACACACACACACATACACACACATATACACACATACACACACACATACACATAGCCTTGTTTATATTTCTCCATATCTCTGTCAGTTCACTTCTAAATCTGACTCCCAATTTTTGTATTGCATTTTTTTAACCCTCTTAGTGCTGTAATCAAATGACTGTACGGACGGAACCTTTGTTTCCAACAATATTTCATCACACAATTGCTGCCCTATGTGGGGATCAGGACCTACAGAGTGAAGGGGTTAAGTTAAACTACAAGAGGGAAACTAGACAACTTTAGTTCTCTGTTATGTATATAGTCAAAATTTACTGGCCCTTGTTTCCTGATCATTTTTTTTCCTAAAAACTTTTCGTTCGAAAACATTTTCCTTTCTATTCAAAACGATTGTTTAGATTTCTGTCAGAGAACAGTGAGAGTTAAGGAATATTTCAGGTTATATACATAGATGGCATCAGAAGTTTGAAAAGGCTTGCATAATTACATACAGGTAGAATTTAAAAAAAAAGTGTTGTTTTTTTTAATAATTAAACGGAAGATTTTGCCACCCATTGGAGGGTGCGGCCCCGGAGTTTTCAACCCTCATCTCCATCGTCATCATACGGTTCTGCCCCGGTGTTTTCAACCCTCATCTCCATCGGCATCATACGGTGCTGCCCCGGTGTTTTCAACCCTCATCTCCATCGTCATCATACGGTGCTGCCCCGGTGTTTTCAACCCTCATCTCCATCGTCATCATACGGTGCGGCCCCGGTGTTTTCAACCTTCATCTCCATCGTCATCATACGGTGCTGCCCCGGTGTTTTCAACCCTCACCTCCATCGTCATCATACGGTGCTGCCCCGGTGTTTTCAACCCTCATCTCCATCGTCATCATACGGTGCTGCCCCGGTGTTTTCAACCCTCATCTCCATCGTCATCATACGGTGCTGCCCCGGTGTTTTCAACCCTCATCTCCATCGTCATCATACGGTGCTGCCGTGCTTACAACAAGAGACACAAACCCTGATGAAAATATTATACAGTCTTAACATAAACACTGACAATTAGAAACACAAAACCCCATACAAATAGTAAATAGTCTATACAAACCGTCAAAGATAATTTACATAATTGCCACTTACATACAAACAAGGCACGTACATTATATGAGAACTAGTTGAGTCGTTTATGTATTTCGTTACAAGTTTGTTATCTGTTTAAAAAGTTGAAGGAAATGAAAACACCGACACATGTTAACGACCATGGATATGCCCCATCACCTGGTCAGATACACAGAGTCGACACGCGGTCAGTGTTTTGTAGAGCGCTCAAATGTCGATATGAGGATCCCAGGCTGAAAGTCTGCCCAGTGAATGCTTCTAGAGAAAGTGACCATCTTTTGAACAACTCAGACACACACTATGTTAGGAACGGTGCAGGATTTATTAGCAGATCTCAGACACACACTATGCTAGGAACGGTGCAGGATTTATTAGCAGATCTCAGACACACACAATGCTAGGAACGTGCAGGATTTATTAGCAGATCTCAGACACACACTATGCTAGGAACGGTGCAGGATTTATAAGCAGATCTCAGACACACACTATGTTAGGAACGTGCAGGATTTATTAGCAGATCTCAGACACACACTATGCTAGGAACGGTGCAGGATTTATAAGCAGATCTCAGACACACACTATGCTAGGAACGTGCAGGATTTATTACCAGATCTCAGACACACACTATGCTAGGAACGGTGCAGGATTTATTAGCAGATCTCAGACACACACTATGCTAGGAACGGTGCAGGATTTATTAGCAGATCTCAGACACACACTATGCTAGGAACGGTGCAGGATTTATTAGCAGATATCAGACACACACTATGCTAGGAACGTGCAGGATTTATTAGCAGATCTCAGAAACACAATATGCTAGGAACGGTGCAGGATTTATTAGCAGATCTCAGACACACACTATGTTAGGAACGTGCAGGATTTATAAGCAGATCACAGACACACACTATGCTAGGAACGGTGCAGGATTTATTAGCAGATCTCAGACACACACTATGTTAGGAATGTGCAGGATTTATTAGCAGATCTCAGACACACACTATGCTAGGAACGTGCAGGATTTATTAGCAGATCTCAGACACACACTATGCTAGGAACGTGCAGGATTTATTAGCAGATCTCAGACACACACTATGCTAGGAACGGTGCAGGATTTATAAGCAGATCTCAGACACACACTATGTTAGGAACGTGCAGGATTTATTAGCAGATCTCAGACACACACTATGCTAGGAACGGTGCAGGATTTATAAGCAGATCTCAGACACACACTATGTTAGGAACGTGCAGGATTTATTAGCAGATCTCAGACACACACTATGCTAGGAACGGTGCAGGATTTATAAGCAGATCTCAGACACACACTATGTTAGGAACGTGCAGGATTTATTAGCAGATCTCAGACACACACTATGTTAGGAACGTGCAGGATTTATTAGCAGAGCTCAGACACACACTATGCTAGGAACGGTGCAGGATTTATTAGCAGATCTCAGAAACACACTATGCTAGGAACGTGCAGGATTTATTAGCAGATCTCAGACACACACTATGTTAGGAACGTGCAGGATTTATTAGCAGATCTCAGACACACACTATGCTAGGAACGTGCAGGATTTATTAGCAGATCTCTGGCACACACTATGCTAGGAACATGCAGGATTTATTAGCAGATCTCAGACACACACTATGTTAGGAACGTGCAGGATTTATTAGCAGATATCTCTATACCTATAAGAGGCATTTGCTGTCTGTCTGTCTATCTGTTCCCTTATAACTCAAGATGCAGACAAACAAATAACGTGAAATTTGTTACACATACACATAATTACATGGGGAAGGTTATAGGACATGTTTCGTTTCATATCGATGGGTAGTTTAATTGTAATTAATTTTTTTTTATTTTAGTATTTTACTATATTAAAGTAATCTCGACGTGCCATAAATAAAATTCCTCTGTGACGTCATTTCCCGATTCGAATAGAACTTGCGCGCTTGTGCTGTATTGTGCCTTTGTGATGCAAAGAATTGTTGTTGTTTTTTCATGCTCCCTGATTTGTACAGTTTAAGGAAGATAAAGGAATGAAGAAGGATTTTAGAAGAAGTGTGAAGCCATAATAATAAGTATATATATATATATATATATATATATATAGAGAGAGAGAGAGAGAGAGAAAGAGAGAGAGAGAGGGAGAGGGAGGGAGAGAGATAAAGAGAGAGAGAGGGGGGCAGGGGGGAGAGAGAGGAAAGGAGGGTAGGAGGGAGGGAGGGGGAGGGGAGAGAGGGAGGGAGGGGGGATGGATGGGGGAGAGAAGGAGGGGAGAGGGGGGAGATGGGAGAGGGAGGGAGAGAGAAAGGGAGGGAAAGAAACAGAAAGGAAGGGAGGGAGAGAGGGGAGGGAGGGAGAGAGAGAGGGTGGGGGAGAGGGAGAGAGAGGGTGGGAGAGAGGGAGGGAGAGAGATGAAGAGTGAGGGGGGCAGGGAGGGAGAGAGGGAATGAGGGAGGTAGGAAGAGGGAGAAAGGTGGAGAGGGGAGGGAGGGAGAAAGAAGGGAGGGAGAGAGGGGTTAGGGAGGGAGAGAGAGAGGGGAGGGGAGGGAAGGAGAGAGGGAGAAAGAGGATGGGAGAAATGGGAGGAAGAGATAAGAGAGAGGGCAGGGAGGGAGAGAGGGAAGGAGGAAGGGGAGAGAATGAGGGAGGGGGGATGGACAGGGGGGAGAGAAGGAGGGGGAGAGGGGAGATGGCAGAGGGAGGGTGGGAGGGAGAGAAATGGGAGAGAGAGGGAGGGAGAGGGAGGGAGAAGGAGGGAGGGAGGGAGAGAGAGGGAGAGGGAGGGTGGGAGAGAGAGGAAGGGAGAGAGGGGGTAGGGAGAAAACAGAAGGTAAACAGAAAACCTTATTTTAAACCCGGGCAAAGCCGGGTACTTGCAACTAGTATTCTCATATCTTGCATATCTAAAGATGTTTCATCATATATTTCTACATATATCATGGACTATACAGCGGTTGGCAACCTGGGGGCTCGGGGACACTTACAAGCGGCGGCCATCTTCTCAGCTTTTTTTGCATTGGTCCGCCGAAAGTTTTAGAGATTTCTAGTGATCCCTTGTCAGTGGCCTAGGGAGTTTAACTCGTGTCCGGGGCACAATACCTTTTTAGCGCCAACCCCCCCCCCCCTCTTCGAAAACTATATAATATCCTATGTCAAATACACTATTTGGCACCCGTTTCTGAGTAGCGCCCGGGGCATGATGTCCACCCCCTTTGCTTCACTACGCCAGTGTCCACTATCTATTATATGTATTACTTAAAATTTCTAAAAGTTAATAAATTGAACTATTGGAAATATCAATGATCAATTGCATATTTCACAGCAACCATGAAGATTTGTTGTTAAAAATAAACATCTTCTGAGATGTAACATATTCATGTGTCTGTATTGCAATAACACTGGATTAACGCGGTAAAGCTGAAATGTATTTGTTTTCGCATGACTATGGCAAGGCGTTATTTCCATATTCCGCCCGCTGACATTTATATGCACACGTATTCGATACTTGTTTACGGATTCGATACTTGT
This sequence comes from Bulinus truncatus, assembly GCA_021962125.1. Classification (NCBI taxonomy): domain Eukaryota; kingdom Metazoa; phylum Mollusca; class Gastropoda; family Planorbidae; genus Bulinus; species Bulinus truncatus. The sequence goes on along the minus strand of JAGDYQ010000145.1, from coordinate 2,162,450 downwards.
TTACATATTCAAAAGTTTTTTTTTTTCATTTTCTTTTCTGTTTTTTTTTAATTTGTTATTTTTATATCCCCTCTCCCCCATAATAATTCAACTTGTGGATACCAGTCAACGTTCATCTCTACTTTGTTTGATAAACGGTTGATTTTTGAAGGATCGTTTTCAAGAACTACTTTTTTTTTGCTCACCTTGGCTGGTGGGTTAGATCCCTCTATGAATGAGATGAAATCTCTTAGATCCTATACAGTATATACACCACTGATGGGACTGTTTGTTATTATGGTGCCCTTCTTTGATCCTCACCATAGCCTAAAGTGCAATTGTCCTGGAGGCACCACGGGAGGTATAGCGAGGACTTTAACCATGACCTGAAATATCAGGTCGAGAGTCCAGCGCTTTACCGCACGACCATCCTGCACCTTTCTTCAAAAAAAAAAAAAACAAGGATTCGCCCCCTAAATTGTGTAGGGCCCTTATTTCATCCACACCACAAACTGGAATGTTATGGCCCATGGAGGCACCACGGGAGACATGGAGGGAACTTTCACCATGACACGCAAACTCGCCTTGGTTCTAACCGGAGATCGAACCCCGGACTATCAGGTATACAGTTGAACTTTTTTCTTGCACGACCATCTATCCCCTCATCTTGGCAGGTAGAGCCAACAGGACTGAGATTTTGAAAGCAGCTTCCTGGAACACGTAATGAAATGGATTTGGGTAATGTACAGACGATGTGGTAGACAAGACGGTACAGGTAGACACGACAGTACAGGTAGACAGGACAGTACAGGTAGACACGACAGTACAGGTAGACACGACAGTACAGGTAGACAGGAAGTACAGGTAGACACGACAGTACAGGTAGACACGACTGTACAGGTAGGCACGACAATACAGGTAGACAGGAAGTACAGGTAGACACGACAGTACAGGTAGGCACAACAATACAGGTAGACAGGAAGTACAGGTAGACACGACAGTACAGGTAGGCACGCCAATACAGGTAGACACGACAATACAGGTAGACAGGAAGTACAGGTAGACACGACAGTACAGGTAGACACGACAATACAGGTAGACACGACAGTATAGGTAGACAGGAAGTACAGGTAGACACGACAGTACAGGTAGGCACGACAATACAGGTAGACAGGAAGTACAGGAAGACACGACAGTACAGGTAGGCACGACAATACAGGTAGACACGACAATACAGGTAGACAGGAAGTACAGGTAGACACGACAGTACAGGTAGACACGACAATACAGGTAGACACGACAATACAAGTAGACACGACAGTACAGGTAGACACGACAGTACAGGTAGACACGACAGTACAGGTAGACACGACAATACAGGTAGACAGGAAGTACAGGTAGACACGACAGTACAGGTAGGCACGACAATACAGGTAGACACGACAATACAGGTAGACAGGAAGTACAGGTAGACACGACAGTACAGGTAGACACGACAATACAGGTAGACACGACAATACAGGTAGACACGACTGTACAGGTAGACACGACAATACAGGTAGACGGGAAGTACAGGTAGACACGACAGTACAGGTAGACACGACAATACAGGTAGACAGGAAGTACAGGTAGACACGACAGTACAGGTAGACACGACTGTACAGGTAGGCACGACAATACAGGTAGACAGGAAGTACAGGTAGACACGACAGTACAGGTAGACACGACAATACAGGTAGACAGGAAGTACAGGTAGACACGACAGTACAGGTAGACAGGACAGTACAGGTAGACACGACAGTACAGGCAGACACGACAGTAGCCTGCATCGTTTCAATCATAGTTGCAGGTTTGAAAATTTTTTCGTCACTTTGATACATGTAATTATAAACAAATTTTGCCATAGAAAAATGTCGCCAGAATTCCATTAAGTATTATCACTTGTAATTGAAATGATAAGTGAAATTAAAAACTATCAAATTATGATTTAAGGTATTGGGCTCCCAATTAAGATGTAGAAAGAAATATGCAGATTTGTATATAGTGAAATGAATGTATTAGAGAATATGGTTTCAAATATTGTTCCTCCACACTATCACGAAACATTTTGCCTTTATTTTGAAAGAACAAGCATACAAGACTTGGCTATTTTTGTGGATAATTTATTCATTTACTTCAAATATTCAAGACTGCAAATCTAAGCTTGTAGGGAAAAAAGAAAATCTCAATTTATCATCCGCAAAGTGTCCTAAAGCTGTATTTCAATCATACTTATCAAGAACTAATTTTGGCTAGTCATAAGACGTCAATACATACTGCTGAGTAGGGAGCGACCGATATGCCTTTTTACCGATAGTCCGATACCGATATTTTCCCCCAGCATTTTTACCGATACCGATACCGATATTTTCTTTTTAGGGATTGTTCATTATTTATGTCAACAAATTTTTGGCGATTTTTACCCCCCCCTTGTCAACAACTTGTCAAACTTCCAGAGACCCCCCCCCTATAAAATTACGTCAACATTTGATTACCCCCCCCCCTAAAAAAGGTGGCTTCCAAAATGTTTATGTGGCAAAATTAGTAGGAATATAGTTAGTTTAATTAAAATACTGAATGTTAAGCGAGTGTGTAACACAAAACTACAAACGCTGCTTAATTTTCCTATTTATTAAGTAATTATATTAAATTTAAAAAAGTAACATTGTTGACGTCAACTTTTCTTGGCCTCCCCCCCTCCCCCTTGTCAACAATTGTCAACAATTTTCTGACCCCCCCCCTCCCCCCTATTTTGTTGACGTAATTAATGGACAGCCCCTTAAGCAACAACAATGCCAAACACGTGTTATTCTCGTGCTATACTATGACGTATTTCAAGCCAAGTTCACATATTTTGTAACACTTCCCCCACGCGTGTCTTGTTTAACCACCCCCCCAGATACCTATATTTTTTTTTAATCAACAACAATGCCAAACACGTGTTTCCCTCATGCTACAGCTAATGACGTATGTCAACCCATGCTTACCCCTTCCCTGTCATATTTCGAGACACTACGCCCACACGTAAGTCTTGTTTCCCCCCCCCCCCCCCCAACTTCCCATCCCAACAAAAAATACACACAGATGTTCACTAATTGTATCATTCAAGGTCATACATTAGAATTAAGAAATGCCAATCCTATTGTTTCAAGGTCGTATCTCTGATGTATACATGACAATTTCTGTGTACGGGTTTTTTTTTTTTGCCTTTTTTTAAAATCTTGTCTGATTTGGTTATAGAATTGGGTTATTTACTGATTTTTTTTTCTGCAACTCTGTTGTGAAAAAAAAACAATGTATCGGCAGCCAAAAAACGGCCGGTCCGACACTTAACCCATAGTGCCAATATCGGTTCGACTATCGGTCGCTCCCTACAACAATCGGCCGATCCAATATTAACCGATAGTGCCAATATCGGTCCGATACCGATAGCGATCCGATTATCGGTCGCTCCCTATTGCTGAGTGAAAACGAAATGAACATTCAAGTTTTGAACAAATTTTTGTGCAAGAAATAAGTATCATACCTTCACAGCATTAAAAACACGTCATAGAAGCAGAACTAAATGTGACACTACACTTAATATTGAGCAATACTATATTTATTTTTGTGGGTGACTGTAATAACGACTGAGATACAGTATACACAAGGCGCACACTCGATTTGAATGATCTTCCCGATCACCGACATTACTGTTATTAGTGAGCTGTGTCAGACTAAAGATGTTATCGCTGTGTATATAGTTGTACTATTTGTTATTAGTGAACTGTGTCAGACTAAAGATGTTATCGCTGTGTGTATAGTTGTATCATTTGTTATTAGTGAACTGTGTGACTAATGATGTTATTGTTGTATATAGTTGTACTATTTGTTATTAGTGAACTGTTTCAGACTAAAGATGTTATCGCTGTGTATATAGTTGTATCATTTGTTATTAGTGAACTGTGTGACTAATGAAGTTATTGTTGTATATAGTTGTATCCTTTGTAATTAGTGAACTGTGTCAGACTAAAGATGTTATCGCTGTGTATATAGTCCAGCCACCTTGAAATGGGTACCCAACTATAGGTTTGGGGAAGTAAAGGTGGCTGGGCTATGTGCTGACCACACAATCCCTTTATATGCCGAGGTTATAGAAACAGATGAATTCTACACTTCATCTGCCCCGATGGGGGCTTAAAGAGAAATTTACATTTACTACTGTTACAATACAAGCCACAGTGATGATGAAACGTTTCAATGGCTGTTTGTTATATGCGTGGCTGGAGTTGTGTATCATGCATTGGTTTAACCAGGGACGCTTTTATGGTTAAACTAACAGGGTCGCTGCCTAGCCCCCCCCCCACCCCCACCCCCATCAGTTTTAAGGGTGGGGGGGCACTCTGTTGTAAAATTTAATTTATTTTGCTGTAACCAAAAACAAATTAAAAATGTAATCGTTTTTTTTAAAGTAAATAAAAATGTTCATAACCGTTTTGCTGTTCAAGTTATGTTCATTAGGTTTAAGGGGATTGCTGTGGGCGAATTTCACATCATGGCGGGCGTATATTGCCTAAATCCATTTGGTTTTTTATAATATAATTTTATCGAAGTTTGATATCTACTGAACCAGGACTTAATAAGTTTGATATCTACTGAACCAGGACTTAGTAAGTTTGATATCTACTGAACCAGGACTTAATAAGTTGTACTGAACCAGGACTTAATAAGTTTGATATGTACTGAACCAGGACTTAATAAGTTGTACTGAACTAGGACTTAATAAGTTTGATATGTACTGAACCAGGACTTAATAAGTTTGATATGTACTGAACCAGGACTTAATAAGTTTGATATGTACTGAATTAGGACCTAATAATTTTGATATGTACTGAACCAGGACTTAATAAGTTTGATATGTACTAAACTAGGACTTAATAAGTTTGATATGTACTGAACTAGGACCTAATAAGTTTGATATGTACTGAACTAGGACTTAATAAGTTTGATATGTACTGAATTAGGACTTAATAAGTTTGATATGTACTGAACTAGGACTTAATAAGTTTGATATGTACTGAATTAGGACTTAATAAGTTTGATATGTACTGAACTAGGACCTAATAAGTTTGATATCTACTGAACTATGACTCTATACAAATGTTGACTTAAAGCATATAATTTTCTACACAAATTGTTCACGATGTAAATACTTATCAATGTTTTTGGTCACATTACCAGTGTACTAATGATATGTTCATACCGGTTGTGACATCATTAGGTTTAACAGTGCCAATTTTACTAAAAAAACATCTCTCCGATATCACGTGGTTCAACAGTGCTAGTTGGACTAAACACATCTCTCCGATGACTAAACTGGGATCAATACTGTGTCAACTTATTTTTTTCCCCCATTTTGTTTGAGTGTTCCTACACTAATAGACATCGATAGTTTTGGAGGCTTAAAAGCTTTTCTGGCAACTCTCGAGGAGATAATTGAAAATCTGGTCAAGTTTCATTAGTTAGATGAGAGACGCGTATCTATAACAACACTGGTGTGTTGCCTATCTCTCTCTACACACGCACACACACACACACACACACACACATATATATATATATAGATATATATAGATATATAGATAGATATAGATATTCATAGAGACATATGTGGGTTTCCACTGTCTCATGTCCACTGTCTAGTGTCAACTGCCTAATGTCCACTGTCTAATGTTTAATGTCCACTGTCTAATAATTAATGTCCACAGTCTAATGCCCACTGTTTAATGTTTAAGGCCCACTGTCTAATGCCCACTGTCCAATGTCAACTGTCTTATGTCCACTGTCTAATGTCTAATGTCCACTGTCTAATATTTAATGTCCACAGTCTAATGCCCACTGTTTAATGTTTTAATGTTTAAGGTCCACTGTCTAATGTCAACTGTCTATTGCCCACTGTCTAATGTCCAATGTCCACTGTCTAATGTCCACTGTCTAATGTCAACTGTCTATTGCCCACTGTCTAATGTCCACTGTCTTATGTCCACTGACTAATGTCCACTGTCTAATGTCCAATGTCCACTGTCTAATGTCCACTGTCTTATGTCCACTGTCTAATGTCAACTGTCTATTGCCCACTGTCTAATGTCCACTGTCACTTGCCCATTGTATAATGCCCATTGTCTAATGTCCATTGTCTAATGTCCACTGTCTAATGCCCATTGTATAATGCCCATTGTCTAATGCCCATTGTCTAATGCCCACTGTCTAATGCCCATTGTCTAATGCCCACTGTCTAATGTCCATTGTCTAATGCCCACTGTCTAATGTCCACTGTCTAATGTCCACTGTCTTATGCTCATTGTATAATGTCCACTGTCTAATGCCCATTGTCTAATGCCCATTGTATAATTTCCACTGTCTAATGTCCATTGTCTAATGCCCATTGTATAATCTCCACTGTCTAATGTCCACTGTCTAATGCCCATTGTCTAATGCCCATTGTATAATGTCCACTGTCTAATGCCCATTGTCCAATGCCCACTGTCTAATGCCCACTGTCTAATGTCCATTGTACAATGTCCACTGTCTTATGCTCACTGTCTAATGTTTAATGTCCACTGTCTAATGCCCATTGTCTATTGCCCATTGTATAATGTCCACTGTCTTATGCTCACTGTCTAATGTTTAATGTCCAATGTCTAATGCCCACAGTCTAATGTTTAATGTCCATTGTCTAATGCCCACAGTCTAATGTTTAATGTCCATTATTTAATGCCCACACTCTAATGTTTAATGTCCATTGTCTAATGCCCACAGTCTTATATTTAATGTCCATTGTCTAATGCCCACAGTCTAATGTTTATTGTCCATTGTCTAATGTCAACTGCCTAATGTCCACTGTCTTATTGTAATGCCCACTGTCAAATGTTTAATGTTCACTGACTAATGTCCACTGTCTAATGCCCTCTGTCCACTGTCTAATGCCCACTGTCTAATGCCCTCTGTCTTATGTCTACTGTCTAATGCCCACTATCTAATGCCCACTGTCTAATACCCTCTGTCTAATGTCCACTGTCTAATGCCCTCTGTCTACTGTTTAATGTCCACTGTCTAATGCCCTCTGTCTAATGTCCACTGTCTAATGTCCACTGTCTAATGCCCTATGTCTACTGTTTAATGTCCACTGTCTAATGTCCACTGTTTAATTCCCACTGTCTAATGCCCTCTGTCTAATGTCCGCTGTCTAATGCCCACTATCTACTGTTTAATGTCAACTGTCTAATGCCCACTGTCTAATGCCCTTTGTCTAATGTCCACTCTCTAAATTGACTAAATTGGAAAAAATTTCGCCCCTGACTAGAGGCAAAAAAAAAAGAGTACCGCCGTGGTCTACCACCTCCCCCGCCCCCATCCTATTTACACCACTGCAGTCATGCGCACAGTTAATGTGTCTGCACCGGTGTTACTTTAAAAATTGTTACCGGGTTTTTTTTTTCTTCAAACTACAAAAAAAAAAAATTGGAAAAATCAACAGATGCGCGGTAATTTTTTTTTTTAATTCCTGATGGATACGCGAGATTTATCTTGTTTATTTGTTTGTAATTATTTGGCTGTAGATGTGCAACCAGCAATCCCCAACAGATGTAACTATTGCACCATATGCCAGGTTTTTAACTGAGGTCAAGTTATTTTCAACACCCGGGTTTGTTTTCGATTTGTCCACTATCAAGATCTCTGAACATCAAATAAAAAAAATATTGTACCAGATGACACTCTTGATTGTGCATGCCATAAAAAAGTGGCCAGTTGAATACGTCCCTATGGGCTGTTGACAGCCCTGTAGCCAAGGGGGAGGGGCACTGGGGGGCCGTGCCCCCCCCCAGGTGTGGAGTGCCCCCCCCCACTGAAAAAAGAAGAAAAGAGGAAAAAATTAAGAAAAAGCAAAGGTGCCCCCCCTTGCTGGGTATTGGTGCCCCCCTGCTGACTTTGACCTAGTAATTTTGAGTTGCCAGTTCAACATGTCAAGTTAAATGTCTGTATTGAGACCAGCTGATCAAGTCAAGTAGAGTGGCTTATCAGAGCATGCCATATATATTAAACATGTAACATGAAGTCATTTCTTGACCATGTCAAAAAGAGCGACTTAAAGATGAGTGACTGCTTGTGTTACAAACATTTAAAGTTGACAATGTTTTGTTTATAAACACAACAGACGTAACAGCGGCAAAACTTTTAGGGTGTCAGAGATAAAATGAAGCTACTATTATCACGTGTCATGACATGTTTTAGTATTTCATCAGTGAGTTGTAAAACAAATAAATAAACGAATGACTTTTTTTTTAAAAACTTCGCGTTTTGATAATACAAATACAACCCAAATTAGAAATGGTTCAACAGTTAGCAAAAAAAAAACAACTGTTGTCAGAACAACACGTATTGAGACATTGTAATTAGCGATCATAGTTCAGTAGATGATTGATTTATCGATTGTTGTCGGTTTACAACTGAATATATAATGTACATTTTGATATTCGTTTATTCATGTATTTGCATTTCAAAAGCATCTTTTTTCTCTTTCTATACAACACATATACAAAAAATATACAACAAATTTACAACAAATATACAACAAATATACAACACGTATACAACAAATATACAACACATATACAACAAATATGCAACACATATACAACAAATATACAACACATATACAACAAATATACAACAAATATACAACACATATACAACAAATATACAACACATATACAACAAATATACAACACATAAACAACAAATATACAACAAATATACAACACATATACAACAATTATACAACAATTATACAACAAATATACAACACATATACAACACATATACAACAAATATACAACAAATATACAACACATATACAACAAATATACAACAAATATACAACAAATATACAACAAATATACAACAAACTTACAAATAAATGAATATTCGTACTACAAAAAAATAAATAAAGCATGTACCACTAGAACTTAGTTTTCGGTCATTTGTACTCCATGTGTCCATAGGTCAGCGTGCCTCATTTTTAGTATTCACTGTTCCTTTGTTTATGCCAACTGAAAGAAACATGTTTCTTATTGAATCCACAGGAAGACGGACCTGCCGTACTGTTCTTGTAGGGGAAGGTATTCACCTGTGTAACAGGTGGGCGGCCCAGGTTTTTCAGTGACCACCTCACCACCAACAACAGCAGCATGTTGGTTTGATTTCACTGCAGACTAGACCACCCTTTGATGGATGAATAGAACACACACACTGGAAGTCATGCGTACGCATGTCCCAGCTGCGTCCTAAATATGAAACAGATCGTCGCTAAACGAGTCATCCAACTCCTCCAGCAGCGCTACTGATTGTCTAGTACATTGACGTTAAAGAAAGGGGCTGGACATTATCCTCCTGACGTTACCATGGAAACGCTTGCGGTGAACCAGTACAGGTTCGCTAATGTCATCAGCGACATCAACAAGGAGCTACAGGACAGGGGTAAGTAACTCTCTGTTAGATAATTTTATTTAGATAACTCCGCCCTTAGCACTGTGGCATGTAACTCTATCCCTAAATTCACCGAAGTCAAGTAGCCAGTTTTTTTTTTTACACAACCAAAAAGAGGCGGGAAGATTTATTCCCCCCCTCCCCATCCTCTATAAAGTTAAGTAACAATTTAGCCTCAAGGCTGGAGATTATTTGATTTAAGATTACAAAGGAAAGAGTAAAATACCATTTAAGAAAAAAAAAATCTTGTTGAAAAAATGTAACAATTTTTAACTTGGAGCAGCCATTTTAATATAACATTGTAACATAAGTGAAAACATTAACATGGAATATAAACATGGATTAGTAAGCATGGCAGGGTAAACATGGAATAGTAAACATTTAATATTATATATGGAAAAGTAAACATGGAACAGTAAACATTTAATATAATATATGGAATAGTAAACATGGAATAGTAAACATGTAATATTATATATGGAATAGTAAACATGGAATAGTAAACATTTAATATTATATATGGAATAGTAAACATGGAATAGTAAACATGTAATATTATATATGGAATAATAAACATGGAATAGTAAACATGGAATAGTAAACATTTAATATTCTATATGGAATAGTAAACATGGAATAGTAAACATGGAATATTATATATGGAATAGTAAACATGGAATAGTAAACATGGAATAGTAAATATATTTTTCTGCTATCAGGTCTCGGCACAAACATTTATTAGATAAAAACTGTGGTCGTTGTAGCATACATGGAGGGGCGTGAGTCTTGGGTTCAAATCCAGCTGTTCAATGCTGGTTGAGTAAATAAATTCCTACAATAAATGCCACATTGACCAAAGTAATCTTAATCAGTTTTTCTCACTTGAGTTAAGTTGTGTTGGTATAATTAAAAGATAGTGCGTCATCCGTACCAAGCCTTGGAGATAATCTGTAACTCAGACTATCGTTGAGTACTTCTTTTACCAGGATTTTCTTAATACCTTGTCTCCTGGTGTTAACCCCCCAGAGATTAGTGTAATGGTCAATCGCTGGTTTACTCAAGACTTCCATAGCACAGATCTAGATAGAGGTGGACAATGAACAGTGCTCTACAAGTGGCACGTAGAGGTGGACTTTATGTCTATATTACTAACGATTCAGTCATAGGTAGACATCATATATAGATTTAAACTGTTCAAATTCAGCAACAGGTGGACTTTATATCTAGGCATTACTGTACAGATTCAGCCATAGGTAGACATCATATCTAGATTTAAACTGTTCAAATTCAGCAACAGGTGGACTTTATATCTAAACATTATTGTACAGATTCAGCCATAGGTAGACATCATATCTAGATTTAAACTGTTCAAATTCAGCAACAGGTGGACTTTATATCTAGACATTACTGTACAGATTCAGCCATAGGTAGACTTGATATATAGACATTACTGTACAGATTCAGCCATAGGTAGACTTGATATCTAGATTTAAACTGATCAAATTCAGCAACAGGTGGACTTTATATCTAGACATTACTGTACAGATTCAGCCATAGGTAGACTTGATATCTAGACATTACTATTCAGATTCAGCCCTAGGTAGACTTTATGTCTAGACATAACTGTACAGATTCAGCCATATTATTATGCAACAGGTACACTTTTTATATGTACTTATTCAGCGTTATGAAGACATTGTTTATGCTATAGGTAGATTTGTAATGTATGTGTACAGATTCAGCCACTTGTTGGCGATATCTACATGTGTAGACGTTTACTTTACAAATTCAGCCATGTACAGACTTGTTGACTTGGAACCACTGCATAGATCAATCTTCAGGTGGACTTTTTGTCTAGAATTCCACTTTTCACATTGATTAAAGTGCAGATATATTTGTCTAATGGATTACCACTGTACACATTCAGTTAGATCCAGTTATATTTATTAACGATTAGTCCATCTTGTCGATATGTTATTAACATGTGCGGTCGGTGAGACACATTGAAAGGCTTGGAGTCTGTGAGGGGGAAAAAAAACAAAGAATTATTCCTTGATGAAATTCTCTAGTTATTCTTTTGTTTTGAATACAACAACAACAACAACAACCATAGATATATAAGACTAGATCGCTTATGGGCTATGCATAGACATATATTGTGCGGACCATAACTTTAAAAAGAGAAGAGTACAATTCTGTATAACATGATGACGTAGTACGCATAGAAACCTTAAGTAACCGAAATAAATAGCAGAAGACATTTTGCATTGTTTTCCTTGACAAATTTTCAAAAACTTTTTTTTTCAATTAACTTTGAATAAAACGCCTTCGTGTTGTGTACCCGGTTGTTTGATTATATTATTACTAACCGTCAAATATAATTTTTTCGGACACATCAGTAGATTTTAAAAGCGCCAACCTCTAGCATGAATGAGGATTTTTTTTTTAATTAAAAGGAAGGAAATCTTTTTCGGTAAAAAATAAAGAACTGTACAGAATTGCACTCTTCTCTTTTTAAAGTAGGGGTCTCGAATACAACACTTTTTCGGTCTCTATTAAATAAGCATAAGCGATCTAGTCTTATATATCTATGACAACAACAACAACAACAACAACCTATGCCATTAATCTCTTGATTTATTTTACTCATCAAACCGAAGAGTTGTTTCTGTAAACATTGTTTGCATCTAGCCTTTTATTATGTTAAAATAAAAAGTCTCTGGTACATACCACACGTAACATGTGTGGTGGAAGAATTGTTATCTAGTTTATATGGCAATGACTCCAGTTTATATAGGCAATGACTCCAGTTTACATAGGCAATGACTCCAATTTATAGAGGCAATGACTCCAGTTTATAGAGCCAATGACTCCAGTTTATTTTTAGAGTATTTTCGAAAAAAAATGCTCTATTGTCCCCGTTTTGTCTGTCTGTCTGTCTGTCTGTTTGTCATCACCCTAGATCTCAATAACCATAAGTCCTAGACCCATGATGTATATATCATTTTGTAGGTCTTGGCCTACCAAGAAATGACTTTTTTCCATTTCGCGATCTGACCTCTCAGGCCCGTAAAAGGGGCCTTATAAAGTACCGTTTTTAACTATATAAGCTATATTAATAATGGACCGCCCTATATCTCAGCAACCATAAGTCCTAGACCCATAATGTATATATCATTGTGTAGGTCTTGGCCTGCCAAGTTTACATCAAAAGTCCATTTCGCGATTTGACCTCTCAGGGCTAAAATATAAGAGTTTGTTATGTACCGTTTTGCTTATAATTTAAATATAAATAATAAAAGCTAATCAAAGGGGCGTAATCATTATTTATTTTTGTAACAGTTATTCAACATGACTTACTTGTCCTTTTAATATCTTTTTTCAGATATATGCATTACACAATTGAATTTATAAACATTTCCAAAATTTACAAATATTTACTGAAAAATAACAAACGTACTGAAAATGCGCTAACACGTCCTGTGTCCAGAACGGAACAGGCTTAATTGCTTGTTTAATAGTTCTGCTTCTTTTCTAACTACTTTTTATTATGCTGAACAGGTGTGTCTGTAATTTCACCTATTTATCATCATTATCTTTAAAAGTCTCTCTCTGTATCATCATGTTTAAACGTCTTCGTCTGTACCATCATGTTTAAACGTCTTCGTCTGTACCATCATGTTTAAACGTCTTTCTCTATATCATTAATTCCATACAATATCTAAACATGCTTAATGAAAAATAAAATACACCAAAATGTGGAGTACTAGTAGAGGGATGGGAGGCAGGAGAATGAACAAAACCGTATAGATATCATGAAGTTATTTGAAAATTAAGATCATAAATCAATAAGACAATATGAATATTATAACAAATATCGCTCTAATGTGTGTTTTCTTATTAACTGCACTGTGCATTGTACATAGTTATACATAAAAAAGATATACGAACTAAAACAGTTATTTCACACATTTTATGATAAATAAAGTCCAAACTAGATAACATTTTGTATAGATTTTAATTTCTTTCGCAATGTCCAAAATAAAAAAAATAAAAATTTTATACATTCACATGCACTTAATGCTCAGGATAGACAAATATGTAGACCTACATGACATTGATGTTTACATTCAACTGACCACATGACATTGATGTTTACATTCAACTGACCACATGACATTGATGTTTACATTCAACTGACCACATGACATTGATGTTTACATTCAACTGACCACATGACATTGATGTTTACATTCAACTGACCACATGACATTGATGTTTACATTCAATTGACCACATGACATTAATGTTTACATTCAATTGACCAAATAACATTGATGTTTACATTCAATTGGCCAAATAACATTGATGTTTACATTTAATTGACCACATGACATTGATGTTTACATTCAATTGACCAAATAACATTGATGTTTACATTCAACTGACCACATGACATTGATGTTTACATTCAACTGACCACATGACATTGATGTTTACATTCAATTGACCACATGACATTGATGTTTACATTCAATTGACCACATGACATTGATGTTTACATTCAATTGACCACATGACATTGATGTTTACATTTAATTGACCACATAACATTGATGTTTACATTCAATTGACCACATGACATTGATGTTTACATTTAATTGACCACATGACATTGATGTTTACATTTAATTGACCACATAACATTGATGTTTACATTCAATTGACCACATGACATTGATGTTTACATTCAATTGACCACATGACATTGATGTTTACATTCAATTGACCAAATAACATTGATGTTTACATTCAACTGACCACATGACATTGATGTTTACATTCAACTGACCACATGACATTGATGTTTACATTCAATTGACCACATGACATTGATGTTTTTTTTTAAGTTTAAAGACAAAAATCATTAACACCTGACATCTCATGAAAGCGTTTTATGCACAGCTAAATAAAAACGCGTGTTTGGATTGCATTGTACCAGTGTTAATGGCAGCTCAATACTTGCAACAAAATATAAAATGTAACTCAGGTCGATGAATACATTGTTATTTCTCTCAGCTAATCGATAATGAATTCAGGGTAACTGGCCAGTGTCCAGGTCAAACAAATTATACTCAGCAGATGACCAACTCACACCACAAGTGTTCCCTATGTTTTTCTACAACCTTGACATTCTTTGACCTAATATTTTGTCAGGTTTTATTTTTTTTTTCGATCTCAAATAAAGCAGATTTGCAGTTTGTCAATGATTTTAGTTTAACAATAGATTATTTCCTGTAAACCTTGAAAAATGTATATATATATATATATATATATATATATATATATATATATATATATATATATATATATATATATATACTGTACCCTGCAAAACCTTTGCATAGAGTTAAATCCACTTAAGCGAGATCGGTAGGCTAGGTTATTTTTTTTATTTCGGGCAGATCCGATTTTTTTCATGATTGTATTTTAAACTGGAATACTGTTGTATTAATTCTTTACTTTCGATTTAACGCAGAGCCCAAATCACTCTTATATATATATATATATTATATATGTCTGTATATGTATATTATTTTATACCATTTAATGTTACACATTTTGTAGAGTTGATATAAATTAGTACAATTATAAGTAACGTATTTATATATATATATATATATATATATATATATATATATATATATATTTTTTTTTTTAACATGAGCGACACACCCATTAACATAGATATATAATTTGGGTTTCTAAGATCAGATCTGGACATTTCATGTAAATTACCATCTCTACATCTCATTGATTTGTTACTTCAGTAAACAATAGTAAAAAAAAGCAACACAAAAACAAAAAAAAGTCTTGAAAAAATAAATGGACAAATAAAATTAAGGAATGGTAATACAAGAGGAACGAAATGTAGAGCTTTCTATGTTATCTGGGAAAACATGGAAGACAGAGTCCAGAGAAAATAAAGTTGACCAATGCGAGGAAGAAACTGTTATTAAGGACGTTAATTCTCCCTGGTCCTTTAAGAAAGGGGGGGGGGGACACTGACCGTGGACATCTGAAGAAATGGACTGTACAGGCAAGAGAGATAACTCAAGATTCAGTTCTTTGCCCATTGCTTGTGACAGATGCATTTACAGCGGTGACATATTAATTGATAATCAGTGAAGACATGATACGAGTGTTTACCACGGTGCAAATAGAAATGTGTGGCACATAATCAGAACGTTAGAGACACGGTGTGACATTGTAATACATAAAATCAAATAAAAAATGATTATTAAGCATTTGATCTATTTGACGACCTTAGACTGTCATTTTGAATCTAGAAGAGACAGACTATGGTTTATTGACAGTGAGACAGAAAATTACAGTTAATCAGATTACACATACATTTAGTCTGTCTATCAAAAGACATACACATTTTGTCTGTCTATCAGAAGACACACTTCAGTTTGTCTATCAGAAGACACATACATCTAGTTTGTCTACAGGAAGACACATACATTTAGTCTGTCTATCAGAAGACACATACATCTAGTTTGTCTACAGGAAGACACATACATTTGTCTGTCTATCTGAAGACACACTACAGTTTGTCTAACAGAAAACACTGTTGTGTATTGGTCTGTGAGTTGCGCAGCGCTGAGTTTCTGCGTGCGAGCTTTTCCCAAGTGTCACATGGCGCATGGTGTTCAAGAGGCAGTTGGGATGTTGATCTTAAAGAATGTGGACATATTATGAAGTATTAACGAAGGAGATAAATTAGAAGGCCCAGCAAGATCCTGTACACAACAACACGTACATCTGGTTTGTCTACAGGAAGACGTGGGCATTTTGCCTACCTATTATGTATTGCTTGAAGTTTGTTCATGAGGAAATTAAAAAGCTTCACCCCCCCCCCCCCCAGATTATGTCATTTTGACCCATTCAGTTCAGATTACTGTATAAACACTCTATCGCTGTTTGTTAAAATTTATAACCCAAGGAGAAGAAATCTTACACTTGTGGATAAACAACGATTTCATTTTATATGTCAGTTACATCCAGTGCATAGTTCTAACACCTCCAAGAACAAGCTTCACACAAATACACATTTTTACGATCACATTTTTTTTTCGGTATTTACGGATGCTATGTACTGTGATGCTATAGACCGGTTTTCCTCAACATGGGAGGGTGTGTGGGGGGGGGGGGGGAGGGAGCGTAAAGTGGGGTTTTGTAGGGGGGGGCGAAATGGGGTTTTGTGGGGGGAGGGGGCATTTGATTGTTAAGGTGTGGGGCAATTTTTTAAATGCGAATAATTTATTAAAATATTTTGCGATTTACTGTGTTTTCTTTTATCGATTTTTTTTTTAAAAACATATTCAAGTATCAAGCCCTTTCACTTCTTCTTGAATTCCTGCCACCATATTAGACATCATCCTCCAGTAAACCGTTACATTTCTGAATATTTGAGCAAATATGTTGTGCTAGGATGTTGATAATCTTAGAAAGGTTTTAATGGGGGCATGATTACGTTCGAAGAAACTTACGTCTCATTTTCAAACAAAACCTCTCATAACAACAGAAGAGTTTGATGTTTTTGTTCAAAATGCTTATCATGCCAGATTTACTTACTCTATTCCCTGACCCCATTTCCGCCCATTCCCCTTCTCCACCCCCACCCCCCTTCCTAAATTTTACAGGAATTTAACGACTCATCAAAGATTAAGTTAATGACTTCCTAAAATCTTGACATCTTATTCATTCGGCTGAGAAATGCCCACCTGATGCCCAGAATTATATTTTTTTTTTTTGGGTTCGCATAAAACGTGTCCAGGTTTCTTCAGTCAGCAAGTTCAAATCAATCAGTGTTTAATTAACTAATTACTTCAATTAATGCACGCACCGTTAGTTTAATAACAAACTGAAATTAAAAGTTTTTTTTTTAAACGCTGGCTACATGCCAGATTGTTATTTCAGAGGCCAATCACTCTTTGGCATTTGGTCGGTATTCTTTTCAGTTCCGTGTCCACAGAATAGAGCAAAGACTTACAAGAAAGTAAGAAAAAACATAAAACAGAAAACAAAGATTTTTAAAGTTTCTGAGACTTTAAAAGTTTCTGTGACTTTATAGGTTTTTGTGACTTTATAGGTTTCTGTGACTTTATAGGTTTCTGTGACTTTATAGGTTTCTGTGACTTTATAATTTTCTGAGACTTTATAGGTTTCTGTGACTTTATAATATAAGTTTCTGTGACTTTATAATTTTCTGTGACTTTATAAGTTTCTGTGACTTTATAAGTTTCTGTGACTTTATAAGTTTCTGTGACTTTATAGGTTTCTGTGACTTTATAATTTTCTGAGACTTTATAGGTTTCTGTGACTTTATAAGTTTCTGTGACTTTATAAGTTTCTGTGACTTTATAAGTTTCTGTGACTTTATAAGTTTCTGTGACTTTATAAGTTTCTGTGACTTTATAAGTTTCTGTGACTTTATAAGTTTCTGTGACTTTATAAGTTTCTGTGACTTTATAAGTTTCTGTGACTTTATAAGTTTCTGTGACTTTATAAGTTTCTGTGACTTTATAAGTTTCTGTGACTTTATAAGTTTCTGTGACTTTATAAGTTTCTGTGACTTTATAGGTTTCTGTGACTTTATAAGTTTCTGTGACTTTATAAGTTTCTGTGACTTTATAGGTTTCTGTGACTTTATAAGTTTCTGTGACTTTATAGGTTTCTGTGACTTTATAATTTTCTGTGAATTTATAGGTTTCTGTGACTTTATAATTTTTTGTGACTTTATAATTTTCTGTGACTTTATAGGTTTCTGTGACTTTATAGGTTTCTGTGACTTTATAATTTTCTGTGACTTTATAAGTTTCTGTGACTTTATAATTTTCTGTGACTTTATAAGTTTCTGTGACTTTATAATTTTCTGTGACTTTATAAGTTTCTGTGACTTTATAGGTTTCTGTGACTTTATAATTTTCTGTGACTTTATAAGTTTCTGTGACTTTATAAGTTTCTGTGACTTTATAAGTTTCTGTGACTTTATAAGTTTCTGTGACTTTATAGGTTTCTGTGACTTTATAAGTTTCTGTGACTTTATAGGTTTCTGTGACTTTATTATTTTCTGTGACTTTCTAATTTTCTGTGACTTTATAATTTTCTGTGACTGGGAAGAACGTCAGTGAATTATTTAATATTTTAAAATAATGTTGAAATAAAGGTGCTGAAGGGTCGTTCTTAGGAGTGTAGGGGCCCTATGGAGAGACTTTAACAGACACATAGGGGCCCTAGGTAGAAACTTTAACAGACACATAGGGGCCCTAGGGAGAAACTTTAACAGACACATAGGGGCCCTAGGGAGAAACTTTAACAGACACATAGGGGCCCTAGGGAGAAACTTTAACAGACACATAGGGGCCCTAGGGAGAAACTTTAACAGACACATAGGGGCCCTAGGGAGAAACTTTAACAGACACATAGGGGTCCTAGGCTGAAGCTACAAAGAAGTGTGCACATGAGCTTGTTACACTCAACTACTACTAAGTGTGTTCGAAGTTAATACAACACTGTATGAATTGTGTGTGTGTGTTACAACCAAGAAGTATGATGTTATGTAGTCAAACAAATACGTTGACATTTCGTTCATTGTTGTGGAGTTGGAACAAAAGGTGAAAGGTCATCCTTTGAACAGTATGCCTGTCAGTCTGTCTCTCTGTCTGTGCTTTCGTTTTCAGGTAAATAAATCACAGACCCCACTTCAGCCCCCCTCCTCCCACCCCCAGCCCCCTTTTTTTTTATTAAAATAAATTTGTCATAATGTTACTATGCACAGTCGTCATGGTATGTTGGTCAAGTCAATCCAGCACTCATGGGCGTCATTTCTGGCAAGTTTGGTGGATGGGCGTGATTTCTGGCAAGTTTGGTGGATGGGCGTCATTTCTGGCAAGTTTGGTGGATGGGCGTGCTTCCAACTTAAAAAAAAAAAGGAATGCTTTAGGCTTTTTTTCCCCGGAGCGAAAATCTAAAAATATAACGCCAACCAATGTGGCTGGTTTTGGGCGGGTTTATCAACTAGAGTTATCTTAAATAGCATCTAGTAAAACTGGCAATTTGTGTCAAACTTGGTCTATATAAATTTTAATATTTTTGCCCTATTTCTTTTTTTTTCTCTCTTTCTTTCGTTCTGTCAATTTTTCTGTCCTTCTGTATCTTTTCTCGCTCTTTCTTTCCTTATTTCTGCCCGTTTCTCTCGTTTTTTTCTTGCTGAAGTTTTGTTTCTCTTTCTTCCTTTGTTCATTTCTTTCTATCACTCCCCTCTCTCTAACCCCTTTCTATCTCCCCCCCCCCTTTCTCCCCCCCCCCCCTGTCTGACTCCTTGTATTTCTGCTTTTCTGTTCACCAAGCCTCTTTATTATTTTAGAATCAACCAAGGGACACAACTAGCTTCATGTTTTATTCATGAGATGCTGGGGGAGGGGGGGGAGTCATCTGCCCCTGGCGATACCCAGGCGGCGCCTCCTGTCTCCTCCAATCTCCCGTGCTGCTGCGCCCAGCTATGTCGGTCCGGCAGCATGTGAAGGAAGAGAGGCGCAAGGATGTCGGTTCAACAGTGTTCTACAAGTTCCACGTAGAGGTGGACTTAATGTCTAGACATTATTGTACAGATTCAGCCATAGGTGGACATCATATCTAGATTTAAACTGTTCAAATTCAGCAACAGGTGGACTTTATGTCTATACATTACTGTACAGATTCAGCCATAGGTAGACTTTATGTCTAGACATTGTTGTACAGCTTCAGCCATAGGTAGACTTTATGTCTAGACATAGCTGTACAGATTCAGCCATAGGTGGACTTTATGTCTAGACATAGCTGTACAGATTCAGCCATAGGTAGACTCTATGTCTTGACATAACTGTACAGATTTAGCCTCATTATCATGCAACATGTATACATTGTATATGAACATATTCATCCTTATGAAGACATTGTTTATGCTAAAGGTAGATTTGTATTTATGTGTACAGATTCAGCCACAGGTTGACGTTAATTACACGTGCAGACTGGTACATTACTAATTCAGTAGACTTGTTTCATAAATTACCTCAGTCTGACTTCCTTTAATTAGAACAACGTAAATCTTTGATCTATGAACATGTATTATTGTGTCTATGTGATTCATTCATAACAACGTAAATCTTTGAACATGTGACCGGTTCTCTCTCAGACACTACATGCGCTATCTAGCACCACATATACCCTTGGTCTATCCCACAGATGAAGTTTTTTAAAGCCCGACTAGCCTCACCAAAATCGTGGCTTAAAACGCTTCTATCTTACCTCTACACGTCATCTATCTAGCACCACATATACACGTATACACGTGGTCTATCTAGCACCACATATACACGTGGTCTATCCCACAGATGAAGTTTTTTAAGCCAGACTAGCCTCACCAAAATCGTGGCTTAAAACGCTTCTATCTTACCTCTACACGTCATCTATCTAGCACCACATATACACGTATACACGTGGTCTATCTAGCACCACATATACACGTGGTCTATCTAGCACCACATATACACGTGGTCTATCTAGCACCACATATACACGTGGTCTATCTAGCACCACATATACACGTGGTCTATCTAGCACCACATACACACATATACACGTGGTCTAAACAGCACCACATATACATTTGACATCTAACCCTTTCAGTCTGTGATTTGTTGAAACTTTTAAAATACAGCACGGTGCACTGAAGACATCATTGAATTCTTTACTTCAGTATTGATTGAAAAAAAATATATATAGTTCTTACACCCATACCTTGATGTACTGGTATAATCATCATCCCCAACCCTCCTTCCCCCAGTCCCCATCTTAGCTGAGTAACATTTCTTAACACAAGGCATGGTTTGAATAATTATTCGCTCCAAATATGTAATTTAAACTGAGAAATGCATGGGGAGGTGGAGGGGGAATTGATTTACACTTTCCAGAGATACAGATGATTCTTTGTTTTTAACTTTCAGCTTTACCCAACTGTGTAAATAGATTTACACAGAGTTGGGGAGTAGCTATGTCTTGCTGTAGAGTTATTATATGTTTGATACAGTTAATATTACAGCAAAATGGAGCTTGTATGTTGAAATATTTTGTTGAATTATTAGGGTTAGCATCTTTATGGATGGATGGATTGATGGATGAGTCGAAGGACAGATAGAAAAATGCACGGATGATTATGTGAATCATTCTATTTATGGATACATGGATACATATTGGTGGGTGGATGGTTGACTTGACGTAAGGGAGATCAGAAGGAATACTATAGTTTGATGGTTTATATGTCATGGAATCAAACGTAATACCAACAGTTGAACACATTAGATCCAGCCATATTTGTTCAAGTTAGATCCAGCCATATTTGTTCAAGTTAGATCCGACCATATTTGTTAAAGTTAGATCCAACGATATTTGTATATGTTAAATCCTTCCATATATATATATATATATATTGTGAACTTGTACCATTCCAGGCTATTTAACAGAAGATGACACAAGTGTCGGTATGGCTGTGGAGATGACCTGTACAGTACCTAAGGCTAAAGCACAATTACGTCAGCTGATGTCTGAAATGAGTAGGTTTAGAATCTATCTATCTATCTATCTTCCCTGGCGAAGTACTCAATTAATACATTCATGTTGTTAATTTCTCCTACTTCTTGAATATCCTACTAAAGTCTACCATACAGGCCGGACTAAATCTTTAACCCAAACTTCTGGGGCAGCAAAAGTTTTACCTAAAAATTCTTCCTTTGTTTGTTTGTTTGTTTGTTGTTGTTTATTAACATCTTTACGGCCCAACCCCACCCTTTATTAGCTTATTTATAATTTTCAGAATATCACGTGACTACTAATTACCCCATGAAAGGTAGGCTATACGTTTTGATTCCATCAGTGGTAATTCACACCTGGTTTAGTTGATTGATTGTCAGATAAATCAGTAACATTAGCCCACAAGATTAGAGGATTAATTATCACTGAACCTCAACATGCGTTACCTGACTTAGCGAAAAAAAAATTCTTCAACAGCAGACGGCAAAAGTGTACGTCTGCTGCTGGAATTAGACTGGCGCTTGAGTTCTTTCTTTATCTATAGTAGTGATTCTTAATAATTAATTTAAACCAAATCCACATGTTAATATAGTTGTTGTTGTTGTAATCTTCTTGTCAACCAAAATATACCTATAACAAAAACAGTGGCTTAGAGCCCCACCCCATGCGGAACTTACTTTGTTGTCAGCAAGCACCGGCGTCTACCGTACTTTTTTTTTAAAACTTTTCGGTAAGTACATGGGACGGCATTGTCAGAACGCACACCCCCCCTCCCCTTTTCCCCACAGGGCGCCAAGAACGCTATTTACGCCACATCTTTTGCTGTCCTATAAAAATAGACTAATGAGAGCTATCGTGTATGCAAAATGGGCGATCCACCGTTCACAAGAAGCGCATTGTCATAAAAACTCATGTTTGCGATCAGTTGTAACACGTTTCTTTTATCTGTGTACTCAGGGGCCCAGAATTATGACGTCATCATTTTCGCTACGTACAGGACAGCCTGCAAACTGAGATTTATACAGAAACAGACACATTGTAAGTAGTTCTGTACTTATCAAATATCAACTGTGAGTAGGTCTGCTCTAATTAAATATAAACTTTACGTTATTTCATTTAATTAAATTTTAAATTCACTCTAAAAATTTGTTTAGTTTTTTTCGGCTTCTTTTTAATCTATCGGTAAATTTTAAATTAAAATATAATCTATCGTGGCAATCAAGGATGTAATTGAAGTAATGCATTTTTAAACTAGTAAAGTACAGCTAATAAGAGTTAATGAGTTAATAGCCTATGGTTGTATGGCTGTATTATATATATATATATATACTATTACACTTACGGTAAAGTTTTATACCATTTTTAAAAATTAAATACTTTAAAATGTCCCCTGATTAAGACTGATATATGTTACGTGGTGTGCTATTGCAAATTATTTGTTGCTAAAATGCATTTGATCTTTCCGACAGTGAATCAAATTGACATATGGAACATGATAGAGGCGTTTAGGGAGAACCAGCTGCACACACTGGACCCCCACAGCGAGATAGACGCCACGCGCCTGGAGTCGGTGCTGCAAATAGCTTTTGGGCAGTTGAACAAACGGCTGCCCCAGTCCCAGGCTGTTCACGTTGACAGGTGTGTCAGTCTGACCCTGAACTGGTTGATGTCAGCATATGACAGGTGAGTGAGTTTTTTTTTATGGACACTGCTAATGGGCATAGCGAGTCTGTCGCTCATCCGTATCATAAGTCACACAGTATTGATACATGCTAGGGCATCTCATAAATCACGCAGTATTGATACATGCTAGGGCATCTCATAAGTCACGCAGTATTGATACATGCTAGGGCATCTCATAAGTCACGCAGTATTGATACATGCTAGGGCATCTCATAAGTCACGCAGTATTGATACATGCTAGGGCATCTCATAAGTCACACAGTATTGATACATGCTAGGGCATCTCATAAGTCACGCAGTATTGATACATGCTAGGGCATCTCATAAGTCACATAGTATTGATACATGCTAGAGCATGTTGGTAGATACCATTCCTTTTATGAACCTTGTCTTCTTTTACTCATAAAGTTTGTACAATAATGGTTACAACAAAAAATCTTGACGAAAAAAAAATGTTGATGCCTTATATCAAATTTATCTTATGAGATTTCTGCAAGGATATGATTATATCCTAATGATACAGTAGAAATGATTTATCCTTATGATATCCTTTGTAGGATATGATTCCATATTAATGGTAATCTTAATCCAATTATCCTTTGAGATTTACGTACGTATGAAATAATATTTCTAAGCCCTAAACTGAGACCTTAACCTCAACTGTAATAGTTCTCTCAAGCTGTCTCTCTCTCTCTCTCTCTATATATATATATATATATATATATATATACATATATATATATATATAGATAGATAGATAGATAGATAGATAGATAGATAGACAGATAGATATAGATATATATAGATATATATATAGATAGATAGATAGATATACATCCAATGTGTGCAATGACCATGGAGGAGCTACAGAGATCACAGGTAAACATTTGTAAAAAGGGAAGAACCTATAGCTTGCACCAAGACGTACAAACGTTCATAATTTTATAGGGGACCATGGGCAATGTACTTATGGGGGGCCCAATCCAAAGGTACGTTTGTTCAGATAGCCCCTTACTTACACTGTGACAGCCCCGGCTGTTCGCTACATACATTTTTTTTCCCCACGATGAGTTGTGCAGCTCATCTGTTTCTGTACCCACGAGAATTTTAAAGAGATTGTTTAGTTGGGACATCGCACGTCCGCCATTACTCCCCCTCCCCGCCCCCCCCCCCCCCCCCGGGGACAACTAAAGTCAGGAACACATTTAGAGACGATCAACCAAACTTTCACAAGGACCAGAAGAATTTCTCCTGGGAACCTGGGATCCCACACGTTGACAGTCGAGAGCTCTACATAACTCGACCATTCGCCGCCCCCCCCCCCACCCCCAATAGCCCTAAGCTACATGTGGAACTATAAAATGAAATTTCAAATTCAGACAGTAAATAAAAAATGTGTTGCGGGCAACGAGAACACAAGAGTCGTAGACAGTGGCGTCACTATGGTTGGTGTCACCCGGTGCGGCCCGCACCACCCCCCCCATCCCCAGTGACGCCCCTGGTCCTAGTAGACACGGCCAATTATAACGGCTATTGAACTTTTTTTTTTAAAAAAAAAGAAAGAAAAAAGTCTCCGTAGTTTGTCATTTAATTGTTGATTATCTCCCTTTTGCATTGAAATGAAAGATGCATTATTTCCCCCTAGCCTGAAAACGAGACGGATGTTTTAATAGTATGATCCCGCAAACTGTGGCACCTTTGATATCTTGGAGAAATCAATGGGTGGAGAGGGAGCGAGGTGGTGCATCTTTCAGAGGAATTCCAAATTTTAATGTTATTTTAATACAAACTTTTTTTTTGTTAAATAAAAAAAAAACATTTCCAGACAGGTTAACATGGGTCAGACTCACCTGTATTGAAATGTTGCAGTTAAACAGGGGGGAGGGAGAGAGAGAGAGAGAGAGAGAGAGAGAGAGAGGAGGAGGACGAGGAGGGAGAAGAGAGAAAGAGAGGGAAGAGAGAGAGAGAGAGAGTAAATAAATATAAAGAACAAAACAAAAACGAAGAGGCAAAGAAACCGATAATAATAACACTGTGTATAAACAAATACACAATATAAATAAATACACGGTGTAAACACAATATAAATACATGTATATACAGTCCGCTAGACTGATCAATACTCAAATATTAATGAAGAATTGTATGATATGTACAAACTACATAAAATAAATTCCATGGCGGGAATTGGTTGCATCAAATATACAATAAAAAATTTCGGAAATATTTTCTTGAAAAACAAAGTCGAAGATTCCATTAAAGAAAAAATAAACAAATGTCTGGAATTAGAAAAATTTAAACAAGATCAGCTCAGATGTCA
This sequence comes from Bulinus truncatus, assembly GCA_021962125.1. Taxonomy (NCBI): domain Eukaryota; kingdom Metazoa; phylum Mollusca; class Gastropoda; family Planorbidae; genus Bulinus; species Bulinus truncatus. The sequence continues at coordinate 2,136,268 of JAGDYQ010000145.1, read as the reverse complement.
AGGTCATCGTTAAGTTTACATAAAATTTATCACCAGGTAATTTATGTGTTTGTTTTATATTTTACATTTTTTTGTGCGCAAATTATTGATTGTGTTCACACTGAAAGTGGACCAGGTGATTGTTTGTTTAATTGTTTGTTTGTTTAATTGTGTGTTTAATTGTTTGTTTAATTGTTTGTGTATTTAATTGTTTGTGTGTTTAATTGTTTGTGTGTTTAATTGTTTGTTTAATTGTTTGTTTAATTGTTTGTGTGTTTAATTGTTTGTGTGTTTAATTGTTTGTTTAATTGTTTGTGTGTTTAATTGTTTGTTTGTTACTTCATTCATGTTGAAATAATAATTCATTGAATGCTCACAAACGTGCTCTATGAAAAACAGAGAGGAAGGGAGGTAGAGAGTGTTAAAGAGAGGGAAAGTGATAGTGTGGAAGTGTTGGAGGGTGAGAGTGCAAGACAGGGATAGTGAGAGGAGGTGGATGAGATGGATAGTAAGAGGAGGGGATAGAGAGTGTGTAACAGAGGAAGGATGATAGAAAGAGTTAGAAAATTCCCAGATAAACAATGAAATTGACGAAAACGGAAAGATAATCTTTAATTTAAAATAGATATTGTCTGGTGATGATGTTTTATTAAAATATAAATTGTATGCCTTGTCCATTTTAAGTAGGCTTCAGGATGATTTATTTATATTTAAAAATTTGTTGGTGTTAATAATGTGTTTGATATAGTCGAATAAACACGGTAGTGATTTAAGTCTGATTGATAACTGCAACATTTTTGTGGGCCTCGTGTCTTTGAGATAGTGATTTCCTGTTAATGAGAACAATATCTCTGTAATGATACTTTCTATCTAATGATACTTTCTATCTGAAGATACTTTCTATCTGATGATACTTTCTACCTGATGATACTTCTACCTTATGATACTTTCTACCTGATGATACTTTCTATCTGATGATAAAAATTGATTGTAAATATTCATAACGTCCTTGAATTTTTTTTTCAGAGAGTCCACAGGTCACATACGGGCATTTGCTGTAAAAGTTTCATTAGCTCACCTGTCGTCAGGGAAACTTGTAGATAAACTGAGATGTGAGTACATCTGAAACAGCTTTTTGTTTTGCTTTTGGACTAACTCATAAATTTATTTATTGAGTTATTGATAGATTGATAGGCTGGTAAGTAACCGAAAGATTGTGCATCCTATTGATAGATTACTTTTGACTGTTTGAAAAGATACTAAACAGTCTCTTGATCCTGTAAGCTAGGTGTGTGTGTGTGTGTGTGTGTGTGTGTGTGTGTGTGTGTGTGTGTGTGTGTGTGTGTGTGTGAAGTCCCTGTAAGGATGACATGAAATCTCTTAGATCCTATAAACCACTAATGGGATGGTTTTTATGGTGCCCTTCTGTCATCCCCCTTGAGCCAAGACCTGAACAATTACCTTGGTCCTCACCGAAGATCGAACCAGGTTCCTTCAGGTCGACAGCCGAGCGCTTTACCGCACGACCATCCTTCCCCGTGTAAGCCAGGGGGTGGAACCTTTCAGTTTTCTAACTTCTTTTTGTTTATTCACACCAAATGCTAAGTGTGCATAGGTCATTGGAGGCACTGCTGAATAGAAAACTATGACTCGACGAGATTTTAGTCCCTAACCTACAGCATAATTCTATCATTTACAGACATTTTCAAACTCATCTATGATATCTGTTTCCATCACTTACAGATATTTTCATACTCGGCATAACTGCTTCTTTCATTTACAGATATTTCCAGACTCAAATCTGATGACTGTTTCTATTATTCACAGACATTTTCAAACTCATCTCTGATAACTGTTTCTCACCATTGATAACTGCCTCTTTCATCCACAGATATTTTCAAGCTCAACTCTGATAACTGTTTGTATCATTCACAGATATATTCACACTCATCTCTGACACATCTGGTCACATGATCAGGTCCAGGTTTGACGAGTATCTCCGTGACCTACTTCTGCTCCCTGCCGCAGTGTATGAGGGGACGTCATTCAGGTACTCGGAGGAAGCATCCAGGACGTTCTTTGACTCAGTAGGTCACCAGAAAATAGAAATAAATAAAATCAACAAAAACCGGTTTCTTAATAAAAAAAAATCATACGTATGTTTACACAAAGTATATTCCATGCCAAGAGTAAAATTATGTCCACTATGTAAGCTCACTAGTCTTTGTTATTTACAATGAAATGGTAAAAAAACAATAATGTTCCTGAGATTAATAACATGGGTTATGGGTCATGAGTTCTGGGTCATGGCTTATGGGCTATGTGTGAAGGAAAAAGAAAATGAATTTTATTAGGATGGTGAGTTCTTATGTCCTTTGAGGCAGAAAATAAGATATAAATATATAATGGGGGGGGGGTCTTTTGGCCGCCCGGGGGGGGGAGGTGGGGAGAGGGAGGATGGGGGCTGGGGTAAGTGGTCACAAAGGTTGCCTAATAACAAACTGAATATGCTAGATATCCTGGTAGTCTCATATAAACATCTTCTGCTTTGTTTATATGTGGCTAAAAGACGACATGTGCACATTGTGATCATATTTTTCAGCCATATTTATGTGATGTTTTGATTAATGATTCGCAAGTTTCTGACTCATATCTATATCATTTTGTTGTATGTGTGGGGGTGGGGGTGGAGAGGGGGTGGGGGTGACTTAAAGGGGGGCGTCAGAGAGGTGACCTAAGTCTGATATTGATAGTCCTTGCAAACAGTTTATTGGGGTCCCTTCAATTATATCATATAAGTCAAGTGACTAAAAGTTAAGCAATACTTCATTCACATATCTGCTATGTTTCAAACTGTAGCGTTTGGTCAGCCAGACCAGCATGACCCACATCTCGGGCTCAAAATCGCATCTTAAAATAGATGCATATAAGTAATTAACTATTTGAATCATTTTGGGGGCGTTGTGCTGGTCACACTTACCTTAATCAGGCCGTAGATACAGAAACGTTGTATCTTCCCCTATGTTCCCTAAAGTGCTAAGGAAACTTTTACTATATGAGGCATTTAAAGCCATATGAGCCTAACCATTGATTTGTGTAAGGCTAGACCAGGGGTCGGCAACCTGCGGCTCTTTCGATTTCAAGTTGCGGCCTTCCAGTTCCATGTGCAAATGATAATAATTATATTATTTTATATTCCTAATCCTAATCAAATATCATAATACTGAAACAACAATTTTAGTGGCTCTTTAAAAAGAGAGAACATTGTAAATTATAACTTTTGACTCTTCCGTCTCAAAAGGTTGCCGACCCCTGGGCTAGACCATAGGCTAGAGTGGCTTAGAAGGCCTCTGTTAAAATGTTACATTATTTCATTGTTTGACGTTTCGCTATGGTGTTACATTGCCGTTATAATATTTCGTTTATTCATTAACTACCCTGTCCTGTCCTGTCCTACCTCCCCCCCCCCACCCTATCTTTCCAGAACCCAGTAACTGTGAACGACTTTCTCTCTGTGATGATGACCATACCTGGAAGACAATGTCTGATGTGGTTACCTGCGCTGAACAGGATGGCTCATGTAGAGAACGGTAACTCTGAGAATGAGAAATTACATTTTTTTTAAAAAGTGGGGTTACCTCCCTTATACCCTGCATGCAATTTTCTAATTTAATCTAAAAACATGGTTTTCTCTTTTGAACAGCAAGATGTGCTGTAAAACGTTCACACATATTATGAAGTATTAGTTTAAGTTTTTTTTTATGTTATATGTACATTTTACATCGCAAATTTCACCCTGCGTCATCTTTTTTTTTTTTTATAATTATTTTATTTGACTGTTTCGTATGACCAGTGGTACACCCTGTCCAATGTGAAGCCTGCAACAAGTCATCCATCGCCGGATTCCGCTACAAGTGCCGGCGCTGCTGTAACTATAATCTATGTCAGGACTGTTTTTGGAGGGGGAAGACATCGGGTAACCATAGCAACGACCATGACATGAAGGAGCACACATCTTACGTAAGCTTTACTCGGGGAAATATATCACTTACATACTTGATATACACGACACCAACATACCTGATATATAACACACACTTGATGTATAACACGTAATACTAGATACATAGCCATTATACTAGATATATAACACTTACACACTTGATACATAACACTTACACACTTGATACTTAGCCATTATACTTGATATATAACACATACGCACTTGATATATAACACATACATACTAGATACATAGCCATTTTACTTGATATATAACACATACACACTTGATACATAGCCATTATACTAGATATATAACACATACACATTTGATATATAACACATACACATTTGATATATAACACATACATACTAGATACTTAGCCATTTTACTTGATATATAACCATTAATAAAATCCAATAAAATCGACTTTTTTCCTTTCTATCAAAACCCATGTATAATTGTTTTCTACATCTGGAGAAATATAATATGTTTTTTCTTCCTTCACTGGACAGAGGTCAGGCTCGAAGCAGGTGGGTCGAGCGATAAAAAAATCATTCGACTGTGTCCCGTCCAAGTCAACAAACTCCCAGGTACCTCATTTCCCCGACACGCCTCAGAAGACATTAGACTTATCATTCATAGTGTGAGTATTAATTAGCATTTAGACCTGTCATTCATAGTGTGAGTATTGATTGACATTTAGACTTATCATTCATAGTGTGAGTATTAATTAGCATTTAGACCTATCATTCATAGTGTGAGTATTAATTGACATTTAGACTTATCATTCATAGTGTGAGTATTAATTAGTATTTAGACTTATCATTCATAGTGTGAGTACTAATTGGTATTTAGTCTTATCATTCATAGTGTGAGTATTAATTGGCATTTAGACTTATCATTCATAGTGTGAGTATTAATTGGCATTTAAACTTATCATTCATAGTGTGAGTATTAATTAATATTTAGACTTATCATTCATCGTGAGAGTATTAATTGGTATTTAGACTTAGGGGTTGTTCACTTATTATGTAATGCTTTGGGTTGGGGTGGGGTGGGGGGCATGCAAAATTGTGGCACTGCAATGATAAAAAGTGGTAAAAAAGTATAAGGTGGGAGGGGATATTGGAGGGGACATAAATCAATTAAAGAAAACAATACCTAATATGTAATAACGTAATAAGTCAATAGGCCCTTGACATTTATAGTGTAAGAATAGACTGCTATTCATACTGTAGTGTAAGTATAAACTGCTATTCATACTATAGTGTAAGTATAAACTGCTAGTCATACTATAGTGTAGTATAAACTGCTATTCATACTATAGTGTAAGTATAAACTGCTATTCATACTATTGTGTAAGTATAAACTGCTATTCATACTATATTGTAAGTGTATGCATTTTATTAACCAATCATTTTTTAAGTATACAGTACCATGAGTCATGTGACAACTATTTTTGTTCAAATTTTTCTAATCCCATGTATGTATGCTGGAGGTAGAGACCTTTCTGAGGCGGTTCTCTCATTATATAAAGAGGGCCGCAGTAAGGGTGCTGCAATCCGAACTCATGACAGACTTCCTGCTATTAGAGGCCCCGTCCCGTTGAGTGCAGTAATCTTCAATAAAATTCCCCACCGATGTGTGAGTGTAGAGATCAGACCCCCCCCCCCACCCCTCTCTCTGGTGGAGATTATCGGAGGCTAAAGATAATCCGCATAATAATTAACCTTTTTCAATTTCATTAATTGGAATGATTGTGTGTAGGTCTCTCCAGACACACAGGTTTTGCCCTGGGGCTCGTAAAATGTTAAGACTCCCCTGCTTGTATGTCTGTGAACTTTTTTTTTCCGGCTTTTCAAATATCTACATAATGTATTCATCAAAATAGTGACCAGCTCATACACATGTTGTTTGTTTCTTATTTTAGTTATTTATTTTTGTGCGGCGGGAGGGGGTGGAGCGGGTGTGTTTATTTTTCCAGGGGCCGCAATGAGCCACTTGCAAGATTTAAGTCTATTAAACACGATATATAATTTCAAAGAATGAAAAACTGTTCCGGATTGGGGGGGGGGGTCCCATTTCTGTGGACGTGTGTGCCGGGGGGGGGCATCATTACCTTTCGTGTTCGCCAAGCCCCGTTCCTCCCCCCCCCGCAGGCCCTGAGTTCACATTATAAACACCATATGATCGCCTGCTGCTGTCAGTCAGAATGACCTACTTAAGACCTGACTGTCGCCTTTCTGTTTCTCATCTTTCCAGTCCCCCAACTCCAGGTCCGGTACACAACGGGTTCAAAGATCACTACAGTACACATTCCTTGGACTTGACCTCCTTCAACTGTCCCCAGACCAGGAGGTAAGATAATGAATATATCTGTCTGCAGGTTAACTTTTATCCTATGATGGGGGGCGGCAGAAGTGTGCTCGCTCATAAAATCCTATGACGAGCAGAGGTAAGAAAATCCCCAAAAGTGGAATTCAGATTGGTGATTTTCCCTCTAGTTTAAGCGATTTCCATCGGACTTCGGCTTTTGAAGTTAATGTAATTAGTTAAGTTAAAGATGAGACATCATAGAATAAAAGAGCTTAATATTGTCATATTTCGGATACAGTCACATTTTATAAACTACTAGTTGCAAGTACCCGGCTTTGCCCGGGTTTTAAATAAGGTTTTCTGTTTACCTTCTGTTTTTTCCCTACCCCCTCTCTCCCTCCCTCTCTCCCTCCCTGCCCCCCTCACTCTTTATCTCTCTCCTCCCTCTCCCACCCTCTCTCTCCCATCTCCCCCTCTCCCCCTTTTCTCCCTCCCTCCCTCATTCCCTCTCTCTCCCTCCCTGCCCCCTCGCGCCTCACTCTTTATCTCTCTCCCTTACTCTCTCCCACCCCCTCTCCCCCATCTCCCTCTCTCCCCATCCTTTTCTCCCCCTCCCTCCTCTCTCCCCCTCCCTCCCTCCCTCCTACCCTCCTTTCCTCTCTTTCTCCTCCTGCCCCCTCTCTCTCTCTCTTTATCTCTCTCCCTCCCTCTTCCCCCCCCTCTCTCTCTCTCTCTATATATATATATATATATATATATATTTATATATATATATATATATATATACTTATTATTATGGCTTCACACTTCTTCTAAAATCCTTCTTCATTCCTTTACCTTCCTCAAACTGTACAAATCAGAGAGCATGAAAAAACATCAACAATTCTTTGCATCACAAAGACACAATACAGCACCAGCGCGCAAGTTCTATTCGAATCGGGAAATGACGTCACAGAGGAATTTTATTTATGGCGCCGTCGAGATTACTTTAATATAGTAAAATACTAAAATAAAAAAAAAAATTAATTACAATTAAACTACCCATCGAGATGAAACGAAACCTGTCCTATAACCTTCCCCATGTAATTATGTGTATGTGTAACAAATATCACGTTATCTGTTTTTCTGGATCTTGAGTTATAAGGGAACAGACAGACAGACAGACAGACAGACAAAAATGCGTCTTATAAGTATAGAGATTTTATTGTAAGGTAAACTTTATTTCTTAATAATAAAAGATATAAATGTCTCATTAATACAACATTTTTTTCCCGATCCAAAGTGCCACCACCCACTAATGCCAACTAGTGCACCAGTTGTACTTGGACAGCACGTCACTGGAAAGGGAAGGGAGGGGAATCGATATTTTAATTCTTTGCTAAATCATAAACTAAGCTATAAATAAACAATAGCACAAAGATATTCGATTACTCTGCATACAGGAATTCGTATACCAGGATATCATGATGTATATAACTGAATAAATCTCTACATTATTAAATGATAATTTCAAATCAATTTGTGCTCAAAATCGCTTGCTTTTGCATCTTTAAGTAATGTTATTATCAAATCACTTTTCACAGAGCGGACAGATACTTTGGAAATTTGTAAAAAAAAAAAAATATTCGATTATCTAATTTGTACGTACTAAGAGAAATTAAAAATATGTTTTAAAAAAACTTTTTTTCTATTTTGGGGTTGCCGCCCGTGAATTCGCTCCGCTGGAATATGCAATGTCACATATGTCACGGTATTGATAATGCTGACAAATGCCAAAGTGACATTTACATTTTTACATTTCGGTGCAGTGACTTAAACCGACGTTGACTCATTGAACTGTAACACAAGTAGTAATAATTATAAGACAAAATGTTTTTTATCGTTTTAATAAAATTTGCTTTTCTGTAAAAAAAAACAAAACCAAAAAAAAAAACTGTCAATTGTGAAATAAAACGAATGTGAAACGCTTTGTGAAATTTTACTAGAATTAAAAATCTTAAATGCTTCTAAGAAATCACAACAGCACAGACGTGAATAAAATAAAACAGAAAGTAATAATTTATTTACAATCAACAACTACAATGGCCACTGTTCTTCACTGCCGACATCATCACAACTGATACGTCATAAAGTCACTGCTTCCAATACGTAAACTATATGGTGCGCTGGTCTACGGGAATTCCCTGTCCGTAGCGCACCACCGCGGGAAAGTAAGGAGTTATAACAATATTTTATATGATGAAGACATACGACAGAAATATATAATGGAAGTCAGCCCAGTTTAAATTTGGTAGGGATCCCCAGATTGGACCCCGTATTTTATCCCTATAAGTATGGGATGTCGTTTTAAATTATCCTCTTTTAAACCCAAAACCATCAGCGAGACAGTTCGGTATTGACCCTTCTTCAGGCTTGCGGAGCAGGAGCCGAGGAGCTAGGAGCCGCTACTTTTTGCTGGAGCCGGAGCCGAAAAATCTGCTGTATTATTTGACCGCGAATTTGTAATAGACTAAAAACAAAATGGTCGCTTTCTGTATTTAACAATTGTATTATAAACAGAATATCTGAAATAGAGTAGATAAATTTATAAGGATGTGGCTATTCGGACCCGGGTCCCAATAAAATCCGATTGTTATTCGGACCCGTGGCAAATATGCTATATTTTAAACTTTATTAGACGGAACCCGAAAAAATAATAATACAGAGTCCGCTTATTGGAACCCTAGACACTGAGTAACGATTAAATCATACAATTCAAACAATTATAAAAAAATAAACAAATAAACAATAATAAAGTTTATGTATAGCTAAACTAAGTGCATATTTGCCATGGGTCCGAATAACAATCAGACTTTATTAGGACTGGGTCCGAATAAAAATCGGAGTTTATTGGTGTCCGGGTCCGAATAGTCACTTCGAATTTATAAATAATAAATATAAATACTGATGTCTTTAAAGTACTTTAAATAATGTATCATTTTACTATTTGCTAATTAGATCATTGAAATAACTTTTTATTACTTATGAAAATGGCGACTAGTGAAACCTCGATCGAAAATAATGATATGATTCTGGATGCACTGAAATGGTTTGTTTTTAGTAAAACCGACATGCGTATATTTTTCAAGTTCCTGACTATGGGGGTGAACGCGGCAAAATTTGCATAACTTTTTATCAGCGGCATGTTTGCGTGGCGCAATTACACAAACTTTTGTCGCGTGTTATACTATCTTAATAGGGAGCCGGAACCGAGCCGGAGCCGGAGCCGTCAAATTTGTGGGAGCCGGAGCCGGAAAAAAATATGGCGGCTCCGCAAGCCTGCCCTTCTTACATCTTCAACATTGCCGGTGGCAGCACGGTGGACGTAGGGGAATGGCATCGCTGTGAACACTTAACCGATACCATACCTAGCGGGCTTAGAAAGGCTCAGAATCATGGGGCCCGATTTCGCTCTTAAAATATAAATACATTTCAAAAGTGAAGGGGCCCAGATGTTGATATCACGGCGGGCCCACACGTCGCACTTCCGGCACCCCAAATAATGAGTGCCCCCCCTCAAAAGTCAAATTTACACCTTCTTTTGATGACTCCATCTATTCTAATTACCCAATCAAATTTTCTCAACCTTAGGATCTAACTGACAGTCCGCCCCTGGAACCCCTAAGAAATAACGCCTCTGACAATTTTTGGGTTGCGGCCTGCCCTCCCCCCCCCCCCCCCCCCAAGTGTGCCGAATACTGGATTAATAGCAATACGTTATACAGGAAAATTGTGCGTTGGGCTACAGTTTACACCAGTGTTTTTCAACCGGGGCACCGCGGAACCCAAGGGTTCCGCAAGGGCCAGCCAGGGGTTCCGCGATTGAATTTAAAAACAAAAATTAATAGCAAAAATTTAGGGCCATGAAGGAACATAAAGGGGTATACAGGTTCCTCCAGAAATCTGACGACACCAAAGGGTTCCCCTGAATAAAAAAGGTTGAAAAACACTGGTTTAGACAGTAGGGTTGTTTGCTTTAAACATGCTGGGGGGGTCAGATGCGCCCTTTGGAGTAAGCGCCTATACGCTGGACCTAGAGCTAGGAGCGAGTGTCATATGCGTGGCCGTGTGTCGTAAATATAGACTCTATACCACACCCGCAACCAACGATCGCCCACCCCTTCAGACTGGGGCAGTTTAGGTATTTGACAACAGAGTAGGGCCGCATCTGACAATGTCTTTAATTAAATTTCATCTTGTCCAACGAAAGTTGAAAGAAAGAGAGATAAAGAGAAAGTGTGTGTGTGTGTGTGTGTTTGTGAGAGAGAGAGAGAGAGAGAGTGTGTGTGTGTGAGCGAGAGAGAGAATGTGTGTGTGTGAGTGAGAGAGAGAGAGTGAGAGAGAGAGAGAGAGAGAGAGAGGGAGAGAGAGAGGGGGGAGAGAGGGAGAGAGAGCGAGGAGTTAATTTTTTTTCTAAGTATAGTTTGTTAGTTTAACCGGTCAGACGTTTTTTAAAAAAAAAAGTAGACGTGTTTTATTAAAACTTCACTTTTATACTTTAAATCAATAAAATAATTTTAAATGTATCCATGGATTGACATCGTAAAAAATAAAAATTTGCCAGATTATCATTGAAATATATATCCTTTTTTTTTTGTTTTGGTCTGACAGTCTACGAAAGCTGACTTCAAGTACAGACTCGTGTCGTGTCGATGATGAACACAGACTCATTGCCAGGTACGCGGCCAGACTAGCAGCCGATGAGAATAAGGCGGTAAGTAAATTAAATGTAGACCACGATCCAGATTTAGGGATTTGTGTGTTAGTGTGTGTGTGGGTCTGTCCAATGGATTAGGGACACATTCTGGTTACCATGGAGATGTGAATATGAGCGCTGTGATACTGTTTCATAATGGTTAATTTCACTGACCTAAATATATCTGGTTGGAGGTAACTAACATTTGATAAATTCATCATTTTATGTTCTCTTTTTCTTTCTCTCCATCTCTCTCCCTATCTCTCTCTCTCTCTCTCTCTCTCTCTAACTCTCTTTATCTCCCTCTCACTCTCTCTTTATCTCTCTCTCACTCTCTCTTTATCTCTCTCTCTCCCTCCCTCTCTTTCTCCCTTTGTCTCTCGCTTTCTCTCTCTCTCTCTCTCTCTCTCTCTCTCTCTCTCTCTCTTTATCTCTCTCTCTATCTCTCCCTCCCTGAATGCATGTCTATGAAACTATCTTTTTTCAGTCAGTTAAGTCAGTTACATCATTTAATGACTGCATGTGGTATGTATATCTCTTCATCTATTAATCGGTCACATCAAAAACCAGTTTGTCTGTTTGTCATAATATATATGCATGTTATAAGCAATCTGCTCTTCAATCAATAAGTTACACATTCTACACATCTATGTTTGTTTTTTTTCTTTGTCTATCTGCTTGTCCATTGATCCCTTCAGTTGACCACTCCCACTTCTTAACAATCAAAATTTAGTTTAATTTATTGATTGATGTCTTAATTAAATTGTACAAACTTATAAGAAATAGCGAAAGATGGATAGCACACAATATCTCATGTCTATTATTTCGTACTGTCCCTGATTTTATCCCTTGACTCTATAGCAAACTTTATTGTACCAATCATATGTAGCAAACTTTATTTTACTAATCATATGTAGCAAACTTTATTATAAAAATCATTTGTAGCAAACTTTATTGTACTAATCATATGTAGCAAACTTGAATATACCAATCATATGTAGTAAACTTGATTGTTTAAATTATATGCATCAAACTTTATTATTCAAATCATAGATAGCTAACGTGAATGTTCAAATCATACGTAGCAAACGTGATTGTTCAAATCATACGTAGCAAACGTGATTGTTCAAATCATATGTAGCAAACTTTATTGTTCAAATCATATGTAGCAAACGTGATTGTTCAAATCATACGTAGCAAACTTTATTGTTCAAATCATACGTAGCAAACGTGATTGTTCAAATCATATATAGTAAACTGTATTGTTCAAATCATATATAGTAAACTGTATTGTTCAAATCATATATAGTAAACTGTATTGTTCAAATCATATATAGTAAACTGTATTGTTCAAATCATATATAGTAAACTGTATTGTTCAAATCATATATAGTGAACGTGAAGTAGGTCTATGAGTGTAACACGGAGGTTTGTACAAAGGGTGTTTGTATCCGGGGGGGGGGATGTGGGTGTGAGAGAGAGAATTGATGTATGCCTATAAAAATTATCCACATCTGTTTATATGAACTATAGGTATAGAGAAGGCAAGTAATTACTAGCCACATCTATTTGAACCACACATATGGACAGAGAGGTAATTCTCATGTCATCATCAACAATAATTTAAGGGGGGGGGGGACCAGGTAACTCATTGATGAGACCCGGTCTTAGATATTAGGAGGCCCTAGGGTGGAGACTTCCAGATATGTTATGGGGGGGGGGCACAATACCTGTCTTGGGTATTAAGAGGCCCGATGCAGAGACTTCAAGATAGCCAAAATACCTTTGGGAGCCCTCATAGAATCATATTTGAATAGAATCAATACTTGAATGGGCGTCCCCTTTTGCTTCGAAAAGAAGGATGGTGTGGGGGTGGGGGGGCTCTCCGTGCAGTTGCCTAGTTTGTCTGTAATATAAGAACGGGCCTATGTATAATCCTCCTCATTTCATAGGAATTCAACTATTTTTAGCACTTCGGGGGGCAGACGGTATCCCAGCGCTCCCCGTGACTACAACAAATCAAACTCCAGCTATTAGAGAGATACCAACAACTCCCACATCAGACAAACAAACAGACCGTATTGTGTTTCATCGCCGCCTTCCCAGTTTAATGTTCGTTTAATAGCCCAAACATAGCCAGCGGAGATTTTTAAATCGGTTTAACTACATACACTATATAATTAGTTTATAAAAAAAAAAGAAATATTCTACGACAGGAAAGATTAAGACATTAAATACTAATCAATTTCCCATAAATCGTGGCTGTTAATGGCATCATTTTGTGTCATGCGCAGTCCTTACATCACGTGATGTATACAGAAAGCTTATTATCGATTGGCTGTAAACAGCAACCCAATTGTGTGCACTTGATATTTGAATGCCATGTTTCTTTGTGCGTCTTCAAAGCAAACGATATGTTGTTGACGGTTATGCCTTGTTTACACAAACACACAGAGCTGGCATATAAATGAAATATAGCATGGGGAATACCCGCAAGTAGACTATTTTGAGATGACCTTGACATTGCGAAGACTTTTTCTTAAGCTTATCATTTGTTGCGAAATAGAATAAAAAACTTCATCAGTTTTTTTTCCCTTATATTGTATGAAATCAATTACCGTATATCTGTAAATAATCAATGATTAGTCTGATACGATGATGTTACCTTATTCCATCTACTAAATTGATTTATGTAATGTGGCAGTCAGCCATCGATCGACAATAGTCGGTTCAAAACCTGAAAGCGGATGAATCATAATGACACACAAAGGTACACAAGTGTAAAACTCGAATGTTTAAACATTATTTTGACAACAAAGAACTTTGTTTATAGAGTATACACCCAAAATAGTATCGGTATACAAATGTTATGACATCATTGATCTGAGTTATGTTTCTTATTCTGAAAAAAAAGAGCTCAAAGGGGTGGGGGGCGTACTAAACTATAGCGTTATATAAGCTTAAGGGGGCCCACAATGACCTACAGCGTTACATTAGAGCTCAAATGGGGGCCCAACTGACCTACAGTGTTATATCAGAGCTAATGGGGACCCACACTGAACTATAGCGTTAAATCGGAGCTCAAGGGGTGCCCACACTAACCTGCAGCGTTATATCAGAGCTTATAGCGTTTCTCTAGAGTTCAAGTGGGCCCCACTCACAAGTACAAATCCTCATGAAATATTATGGTATAGGGGCCCCAAAAGGTACTTTACCCCTAGGATAAAATTTTTTTTTTAATTCTCTGCTAAGGACCCAGCTCCTGGAACTCAGAAATATATGTAAGCTTCTGCTAGAGGACCCAGCTCCTGGAACACAGAAATATATTTAAGCTTCTGCTAGAGGACCCAGCTCCTGGAACACAGAAATATATTTAAGCTTCTGCTAGAGGACCCAGCTCCTGGAACACAGAAATATATTTAAGCTTCTGCTAGAGGACCCAGCTCCTGGAACACAGAAATATATTTAAGCTTCTGCTAAAGATATCTGTGAACTAGTTTTGTAGTTCTGGTATTCTGCTATTGATCTTTTTACAGTATCGTTTAGAATTTAGATGGATGACACATAACTTTTTTTTTTATAATTATTGTTTTTGATAGTTGACAATAAATACAGAGATTACCCATGAAAGAGTGACATGTTATTACACAGGAGTGACATCTGTTTTTGTTTTTTTTTGTTGTTGTTGTAAAAAAACAAACGAGTTCCATGGTAACTAGAGACGCGGCAACGTTGCCAAGTGAGTTTGACGTCATTCCCTGCTTATCCGCAAGGGTTTTTTTCGTGTGTAAAGGTGGGGGAGGGGCGCGCAGAGGGGCGGTGAGTGGTGGTTAAAGCTGCGCAGCTTACCGCTGAGTAAGTGTAATGACGAAGAGTGAAGTAAACGCTCGGGAAGAAGCCGGCAATTAGTTTGTTTATAACATGTTACTGACTTCATCTGTGAATCCTGTTGGAGAATCAGACCGCCGTAGAGATTGAGTACAGACTGCTCACTGTTTGACCCGCAAAAAAAAAATATTGTTGAAAGTAAGCAATTAGTGTTGTATTGATCTGATAGAAAGATAAGCAGCGATTTTTACACTCAAGCAGGGCCGGTCTCAGGTCTTTGGGTGACCCCACCATGCAGTTGTTTATAGGGTTTGTTAAGTGCCCTAAGTACAAGTAACAGTCGGAGCCTTCTTATCAACTCCTACCTAACCCCTGACCCTATTCAGTAGGAATTAACACTCGCAGGGGGGGGGCCCTAGGAGATGACATAATTGAACAGATTTGCAACTGAGTTGCTCCAAAAAAATTGCACCTCAGTAAAAATCAAAACCTTTTATCGAAGTAACACATTTAGCTGTATAGGTGTGTCCTCATTTAAACAAAGACATTACTTAGAGGTAACACATTTAGCTGTATACGTGTGTCCTCATTTAAACACAGACATTACTTAGAAGTAACACATTTAGCTGTATACGTGTGTCCTCATTTAAACACAGACATTACTTAGAAGTAACACATTTAGCTGTATAGGTGTGTCCTCATTTAAACACATACATTACTTAGAGGTAACACATTTAGCTGTATAGGTGTGTCCTCATTTAAACACAGACATTACTTAGAAGTAACACATTTAGCTGCATAGGTGTGTCCTCATTTAAACACAGACATTACTTAGAGGTAACACATTTAGCTGTATAACTATGTCCTCCTCATTTAAACATCGACACAAATGTCAACTAAATGACTTATGGACCCATGGATTTCTCAGGTCATGGTTCAGGTCCCCCTCTTATATTTCCCGTGGTGCCTCCAAGGCCAGTGCACTATCGGCTATGGTGGGGATGAAAGAATGGCACAATAAACACAGTCCCATTAGAGGTTTATATGATCTAAGAGATTCTATCTCATCCTTGCAGGGATTTCACACACACACACACACACACACACACACAACACACCTGTTTTAGTCATGTCTGTAAACATGTTGCTCTCACTTTTATCTCACTGATGACATATCACATTTCAAGTTTTTAAATTTTTGGTCTCTAAAAAAAAAATTGTCAAGTCCGTTGGAAAGTTTGTAAAGATCTGATACTCTGTGGCCGGTCCTAATTTACTCAGGAAGGAAAAAAAAAAACAGTTCTGGGTGTCTGGTGAGGAAATGGGAGATAAACTTATGGGGGGGGGTGGAAGTAGTGGGATAAAGAAATAGGTGGCGGTTGTAGGTTTGTGGGGTGGTAGGAAAGGGGAGGTCTAGGACACACCAGTTACTGGCTATAAGATGAGCAGGTGATTGCACTCATGATTTCTTCTCCCATCGGTTTAAGTGGGAGCTCACTGCGGCATCAGGAAACGTGTCTTGGATGTATATATATACAGTAGCTGGACTTTATTATTTTATGTTGATATCATTATTACCGGGGTAAGCTCTTCGTTAAATATATACATGGTAATGTGCATGCGTTAATTTTGGTTCAAGACTTTGACGGTTTTATAGATATGGTGATCTGCATACATTGATATTGAGTAGAAACATCATTTTTGTTGACAGACATGGATATTTTAATGGATATTTTAATGGATATTTGTTTACTACGTACTTATATTGAAATACGTTTGGGTTTTATGTTGGTAAACCGTTCGCTTAATTTTACCGTGTAATGTCCTACACTCTTGTTCGACCCCACCTTTTGTACATCATGAGATTTTTAGGTCATACATCCATCATATAGGCCATGCACACCTTACAAAATACTTCATGTAGCTCATACATACCTGTACAGCTTTCTGCATCTTGTAGGTCATACACACCTGTACATCCTCCGTCGTGTAGGTCAACCTCAGTCATGTAGGCCATACACACTTGTACTACCTCCGTCATGTAGGTTATACACACCTGTACAGCCTCAGACATGTAGGCCATACACACTTGTACTACCTCCGTCATGTAGGTTATACACACCTGTACAGCCTCAGTCATGTAGGCCATACACACTTGTACTACCTCCGTCATGTAGGTTATACACACCTGTACAGCCTCAGTCATGTAGATCATAAGCACCTGTACAACCTTCGTCATGTAGGTCATACACACCTGTACAACCTCCGTCATGTAGGTTATACACACCTGTACAGCCTCAGTCATGTAGATCATAAGCACCTGTACAACCTTCGTCATGTAGGTCATACACACCTGTACAACCTCCGTCATGTAGGTCATACACACCTGTATTACCTCAGTCATGTAGGTCATACACACCTGTAAACCTCCGTCATGTAGGCCATACACACCTGTAAAACCTTCGTCATGTAGGTCATACACACCTGTACTACCTCAGTCATGTAGGTCATACACACCTGTAAAACCTCTGCATCACTCAGTCAACACAAAGCTGTATGCTTTAAAAAAACCTCAAACTGTCCATTTCTCACTATCTTATTTTTTTTTAAATATTTCACAGTTTTGTATCCAATCTTATAAACTCTTGTATATAAACTGACTAATCATAGTCAATAAGTCATTACTCTGTCATACAGGTGAGGTGTTTTATACAAATTAAATGGTAAATGTATTTATGGGCATTAGCAGTTTACTTAAACTTGTTTCTGTTAAAGTTCCACAAAAACAATGGCTCTAGTAATGTACCTTGTACTGGGATGGTAAAAAACAATGGCTCTAGTAATGTACCTTGTACTGGGATGGTAAAAAACAATGGCTCTAGTAATGTACCTTGTACTGGGATGGTAAAAAAACAATGGCTCTAGTAATGTACCTTGTACTGGGATGGTAAACAACAATGGCTCTAGTAATGTACCTTGTACTGGGATGGTAAAAAACAATGGCTCTAGTAATGTACCTTGTACTGGGATGGTAAAAAACAATGGCTCTAGTAATGTACCTTGTACTGGGATGGTAAAAAAACAATGGCTCTAGTAATGTACCTTGTACTGGGGTGGTCTTCTGTAAAATATGGTCAGCTACAGTAAGAAACTATGGTCAGTGCAATTAATGGGGAATAGCTGGAACACTTCTCCGAGTAATTTTACAGTCCAATACATTCAATTGTCCGTTATAAACAGAGCCGTTGTTATGGTTTATTTGTGCCCTGTTCAGAAACATCTAGAGATACATGGAGGGGTGGCAAATAGTTTCATGTTTGATTTGTAATGGAGCAAGGGCCCATTGAATTTGAAGTAGGCGCCCTATGTTTTGGCATAGTTTGTCTATCCATAGGTAAAGCCCTGGTTATGGAGGTCTAGCACAGCTGGGTGGTAAGTGAGCTCACACCTGGAGTATCTGACTCACCGGTGACGTAGTTCGCTGTACTCAGTCAGTGCCAGTTTAGTTGACTAATTAAAACATCACTGGCCCTGGTGGTCCACACTGTTCCTGGCGGTCCACAAGATCTGACCTGTGTGTCAAATTAAAACATCACTGGCCCTGGTGGTCCACAAGATCTGACCTGTGTGTCAAATTAAAACATCACTGTTCCTGGCGGTCCACAAGATCTGACCTGTGTGTCAAAATTAAAACATCACTGTTCCTGGCGGTCCACAAGATCTGACCTGTGTGTCAAATTAAAACATCACTGGCCCTGGTGGTCCACAAGATCTGACCTGTGTGTCAAATTAAAACATCACTGGCCCTGGTGGTCCACAAGATCTGACCTGTGTGTCAAATTAAAACATCACTGGCCCTGGCGGTCCACAAGATCTGACCTGTGTGTGAAATTAAAACATCACTGGTACTGGCGGTCCACAAGATCTGACCTGTGTGTCAAACTTAGAAACTTTTGATTAGATTCATACTTCTGTCTGTCCATTTTATATTCAGCGTGTGATTGGTTAATGTTTGTAAAAAAAAACGAAAACAAAATATCAATCCAATTGTTTTTACTAAGATCTGTATGTAAATATATATATATATATATATATATATATATATATATATATATATATATATATCCTAAACAGATTATAATTTTTGTTTCATTGTTAAATATATTGAAATATGTCAGTAATGAAGTGATAAAATTATTTCAGATATTTATCTTTAAGGAGAAAAGCTGATGTAAAAAATATGCAGCAAACTAAAAAAACAGATTTATCAGTAATTCAATCTTTTATTATTAAACAGGCTAACTATAAACACACACACACACACACACAGTTATATACTCGTAAATTAAATACAAAAATTGTTATGGATTTTTTTTAGATTAACATTTTTAAGAACTGGGTTTATATCTAATGGAGGCTATGTTTGGTTAAACAAAGTCACAAGCAAATTAAAAAAAATTCAAACTATTCAGTTTTAGATTTAAAACTGTGTATTTACTTGGAGTGACTTGGACACAACAAATATTGAAATAATTTTACTATGGTTTGTTTCTTTAGCCCTTTTTCATTAAAAACAAAATATTTCAGAAACACATGCAATGATTTTCCCGCCTTCAGAAACGTATTATGATTTTCCCGCCTTCAGAAACGTACTATGATTTTACCGCCTTCAGAAACATGTACTATGATTTTACCGCCTTCAGAAACGTACTATGATTTTACCGCCTTCAGAAACACGTACTATGATTTTACCGCCTTCTGAAACACGTACTATGATTTTCCCGCCTTCAGAAAAACGTTCTATGATTTTACCGCCTTCAGAAACACGTACTATGATTTTACCGCCTTCTGAAACACGTACTATGATTTTCCCGCCTTCAGTAACACGTAGTATGATTTTCCCACCTTCAGAAACACGTTCTATGATTTTCCCGCCTTCACAAACGCATGTCTTCAGACACAATGCCGACGTTGAAATGTGTTGAAACTAAAAGATAGAAAAAAAAATAAAATCCCAGCTACAGACATGAGACGGGAGTATCACAGGTTATGCCTTATGTATTTTGTTGCTGGGATTCTGGTAAATAAACATGAGAGAGGAAGAGTATAGCATAAGTTATCTCCCATCTATCCGAGAGTTATCCTTCTTACATCTGGACCGGGTCACTGACGATGATAGATACATTAGCAAGGGGGGGAAAGGGGGGAAGGGGGGTGTATAAAATAAACATGCTCCCCGACATAAGTCTCAGAGGCGTCTATCAGAGGCTGTAGTTAACTCTAGGGTAGTTTTTTTCCCCCTTACTTAATCCTCTTTCTAGTTTGCACGGATTTACTTCTGTTTCATGTTATAATAACCAGATCATCAACATATGTGTATATAGTAAACATTCTATGTCACAACCGATATACACATCTAAAAAGATACATTTGATAAACAAAATGGCTTTTTATGCAAACTATTTATTTTCTCAAATAAGTGTTGAAACACTCATTTCGTGACTAACAGCTTCATACTTTTAACACAGACAGTAAATGTCATCTATCTATCTATCTATCTATCTATCTATCTATCTATCTATCTATCTATCTATCTATCTATCTATCTATCTATCTATCTATCTATCTATCTATCTATCTATCTATCTATCTATCTATCTATCTATCTATCTATCTATCTATCTATCTATCTATCTATCTATCTATCTATCTATCTATCTATCTATCTATCTATCTATCTATCTATCTATCTATCTATCTATCTATCTATCTATCTATCTATCTATCTATCTATCTATCTATCATCAATCTATATATTTATATATCCATCTATCTAAACTCAAACTGCATAATTTGAAATTTGAATGGAATTTCCATAAAGACAATAATACATTAAATACACCCCACACACATACACTACAGAGGCGTAACTAGGGGGAGGTCCAAATTTGAAAGTCGCCCCTGGCCCCAGCTGGAGGGGCCCCCCAAACATTTGTTTTTATTATATATTAACCCACTGTAAAGACAGACATAGATAATTAGACAGACACATTGTTAGATAGTTATATAGATAGACAATTAATTATTGTATTAATGTAGATGTTAGAGGGAATTCCCTGTAGTACGGTGACGCACCTAATGAACGGGTTATTGAACGGGAGGAAAGAAAAGGAAGAAAAGACACAGACGGTTGACGAGGAAAGAGATAGAACATTGTTTTGGTTATTTTTGTTTTGTTTTAAGTTTGAAGAAGGAAGGAACGGAGGAGCTAGGAAGAAGTATTTATTGTATTAAAAGAACGGACAACTGGTATTTATCGTAGAGACATGATTTAATGGTTAATGTTCATTATTGAATAACTAGTTCTTATGATTATTCAATAAAGTGATTTCGAGTTAATAACTGGAGGTGTTATGAACTTGTATAAGTTGTGCAATTAAAGAAAGTAATTAAAAAATAAATATATAAAAGAGACCACCGCATCCATACCCTGACAATTTGGTGTCAGAAGTGGGATGACAGATCTCATTTGTCCATTGAACCCATGCTTTTAACTAGGTGTAAGCAGTGACAGTTCAATTAGAGAATAAACTATTGTCTACCGTGTCAGAAGTATTTACGAAATGGAAGAAATAATTGCCACAGGCAAACAATTGAGCCTCACTGATAAGGACTTAACAAAGTATATCGAGAAGCAGTGTGAAAGACAAGAACGAGAGAGGGAGAGATTATTCGAAGCAGAACAAAAGGAAAAAGAGAGACAAGAACGAGAAAAAGAGAGACAAGAACGAGAAAAAGAGAGACAAGAACGAGAAAAAGAGAGACAACACCAGGCAGAACAACAGGAAAAGGCCAGAGCCCATGAGCTTGAAATGGAAAAGATAAGAGCCACAAATAAAAATGTTGTACAGCATCTTTCAACACCGGGCCCCCTCAACAAACCACCACCATTTGATGGTACAACAGACATAGAAAGTTTTTTACTACAATTCGAGTTAGTAATGTCTGTTCAGGAAACGGACACAACAAAATGGCCATCTCATCTTATTTCTCTAATCAAGGGCAAAATCTCTCTTTGATTCAAACCCTACAACCAGCAGAAATATCGAACTACGAGCTATTAAAGAAAGCGCTAACGAAGATTCTGGGCAAGTCTGAGGATACTTATCGGAGACTTTTTCACACCATTAAACCAGATTATGATTATGACCCCCGACAGTTTGTAGGTACGGTCAAATCGCATTTAGTAAACTGGCTACAGTTATCTGGCATTAATAAAGATGACCCTGAGGAAATAATGGAGTTGCTGGTGGTGGACAAGTTCTTGAGAACATCCAGTCCAGAATTGTTCCAGTTCCTGCAAGAAAGAAAGGTGAGAACAGAGGCAGCACTCATTAGGGAACTCTAGGTGATGTAAGGACATAGACAGACATAGATAATTAGACAGACACATTGTTAGATAGTTATATAGAAAGACAATTAATTATTGTATTAATGTAGATGTTAGAGGGAATTCCCTGTAGTACGGTGACGCACCTAATGAACGGGTTATTGAACGGGGGGAAAGAAAAGGAAGAAAAGACACAGACGGTTGACGAGGAAAGAGATAGAACATTGTTTTGGTTATTTTTGTTTTGTTTTAAGTTTGAAGAAGGAAGGAACGGAGGAGCTAGGAAGAAGTATTTATTGTATTAAAAGAACGGACAACTGGTATTTATCGTAGAGACATGATTTAATGGTTAATGTTCATTATTGAATAACTAGTTCTTATGATTATTCAATAAAGTGATTTCGAGTTAATAACTGGAGGTGTTATGAACTTGTATAAGTTGTGCAATTAAAGAAAGTAATTAAAAAATAAATATATAAAAGAGACCACCGCATCCATACCCTGACACCCACGAACTATCATAAGAATCTTTCTGTGGTGTGCGGGTATTGTTTAGGGTTTGGGTACCTTTAGAAAAATCAATAGTGGCAAATAAGTATTACTCCTAGGCCCAGTAAAGTATATATATTTTGAAAGATGATTGAATGGGTAATAATGTTAAATATTATGTATACGTTTTTCTATTTGTTTATGTGACCTTGACCATGGTTTTTCAGAGGTCATGGGAAAAAAGCAACTAAAGTTTATCTTTTAAGGTACCTCAACCTCCCTTTTTTTTAATGTCTACCTTTGTAATTCAGTTACAATATTATAGCCCTTTCATTTACCTATCAAAAAATGTACGGTTTGTAGGGGTTTGACTTCAAAATGACTTTAGAAACTTTTTTTTTTAAAAGTACTCAAAAATTTGTAAAACGTACTCAACATGACAGAAACAAAAACCAAGTAGATAAAAGCCATAACATTTTTTTAGTAAAGGAAAATCAATTTTTAATAAATAATAATATCCTGAAAGGAAAATAAAATATGAATAATTTATTCCTTGACACATCTTCGTTTATGGAGGCTTTGGTTTTTTGACATGCTTGAGTTTTGGCTCACATTTCTCATGGCAGCCAACCTTGCAAGCTGGGCACCAGCGCCTGGATCGTTTGCGACCAATGCTATTTTAATTTGTTTGTCACACGATCACTGCAGACGTAACAGTCGATTTCTTTTCTTCCCTCAAGTAACACAAGGCCATGATCTGTATCTGAAAGTTTTGGGTCTGGTAATGACAATGTCACCAGTGTTTCACATAACGATTCCACCAACTGGATAATATAATTTTCTCTAGTCAAGGGCACATCAGAGACTAAGTTATATAAAGTCCATGAATTCAAGACAGCAATATCTAATAAATTATGAAAGATTTTTTTTCCAATACCTTCTGGTAGACCTTTCAGCTGCATAGTGGTACATTTTTTTGTCACTGATGTCTACTTCCCCCCCCCCCCCCCATGAATGAGTTGTAGTCAAAAATTGCTGGCGGTTTAATTTTTTCCTTGCCCTTTATAGTTCTCCTTTCCAAACCGGCATGATGGGCAGAGTAAAGTAAAAAGCCAACATGGAGCCATCTTGTTTTCTAAAATATCTTGCTTCGCCAATACCAGGTTTGTCAGAAATCTTATTGGGCAGACCTCTTGAATTGGCCCTAACAGTACCTGCCAGTAGAGTTTTATTTTTATAAAGGTACTCTGCTAGTTTGGGCTTGGTATAAAAATTTTCAGTAAAAAGATGGTAGCCTTTGTTGAACAGGTGGCTCTGAGTCATCAACTTTTGAAAAACACCAAAGGCCTGACCCTCATCGTGTCGAACATCAAAATCCTTTCTATTGTACATGTCTATGTGAAGAACATAACCATTACAATCACAAAGTTGGAATTTTTTTAATTACAAAGCGAGCATGTCTTTTATTGGGCATGTACTGGATGTACACTACACGATTTTTCATAGCGATTAGACTTTCATCAATGCTTACGCTGCGTGATGGAACATAATGATGTTTAGATGTATTATTTATGTGGTCAAGTAGTCATCTGACCTTGCACCATGGATCATATCCATCCTCCCCATCTGTGTTTCTCTTCTTGCACATTAATCAGATGCAGCATCCTTGAAATTAGTATAAATTCATTATATGTCATGATGCTATTGTAGTAGTAGGGCGTTGCTTGTGATAGACGAACATTCCAGTAAGCCTGAAGACTTTTTTTTTTCTCAATAAGGCCCATATTTCAAACAAGTCCAATTATCTTTTTAAGTTGAGCTATTGTTATTCCATTCTCTGGCCATTTACTGTATCTGGATCTGGGATGTCTTTCTATACATTCAGTTATTTTAGGAGACTTTATAAAGTCAGAGGCATATCTGTTTGTTTCTCGTTGTAACAGTCTCCAGAATTCATCGTCTAAAAAAAGATGAAAAAAGTTCTGCGGGGCCCCATTACTAAAAACCTCAGGAATGTTTTTTTTTTTTGCAGTCTTTGATTGTCTGACCGTAAAATTAAATACTTCAGAGGTAAAATCTGATTCAGGAGTAACTGGGATCCACCCATTATCATCTACTTGATCACAGCTGTTTCCCCAGAAAATGGAGTACATGTTGTTTTTAATTCATTTTCCGACTCACTAGAAGATGAATCGGATCTATTGTCAACACGTTCAATTGGAAAATCATCATCTGAATCACTTAATTCATCCCCTAAAAAGGTTTCAAAGAGATTCCTAGAAGAAATATTTCGAGAACGTGAAGGCCCAGCAATAGCGTCATCCATTTTTTTAAAAAAATCAACAATGAAAAATAGTTGACAAAATGCACGCAAATAACTATTTTGCGCAAAGTAAAAGAACAAGAAAATTGTGGAAACAGGAAGTTTATTTAATGTCATGTCAGGAGTCCCAGCCTCCCGGGCCCCCAAATCCCTAGGTTTGGCACTGATACACTAACATATATATGTGTGTGTGTTTGTGTGTTCTATTAATGAAGCTACCCGTCAAATAATCTATTTATTTGCTAGTCATTCTCTCCCAGTATTCTTCTAATATTAAGACACATCTTTTTGTCTGTGTGTAGGCCTTTATCTTTATGGTGTCTGTCTGTTTATATTTTTTCTGGTTCTTGCATGGTTCATGTCTAGTACAAACTTTATTCACTATTATGTGCAGATACGTTCAACTGAACTGAACATTTCCACCTGGCATTTCTAAACTTTCACTCCCCCCCCCCCACCCCCATGCTGATATTTTTAACTGCTCCATGACCTATCTTGTTGTGTCATATGACAACAATGTCCGAACGTGCAGCATCAGTTATTTATCATACAACTGAGAAACCGCGGTGCTATTTTTAGAAGCAAGAGTTCATTGAACACTGCACAGCAGTGACACGCAATCCTTTTCATTTTAGTTCAAGACCTTTAACTTGTAGCACGTGTACGATTAGTACTTCTGGCTACCTGTGATGTATACTTGTAGTACCCCACCTGTACCAGAAATTAACTCAAACCGCCTTGAACAGCTGGAACGTTTCATGTTTATCTCAAGGTGTATATGTTCAGTTCTAGTTGTGGCCATTCCAAGTGACCTCCTCAAAGATTTTCAATTAACTTTAATTATTCCATAATTTCGGACTAAGACGGAGCTTTCATGCGTTGCCTTATTCTCTGAGATGTGTGTGTGTATTTATTCAAAGTTTATTATACACTTGAAGCTTCGGATGCTGTTTTCATCAGTTTCACTGTATAGGTAAGAAAAACAGATAACTTTTTTCAGTCGTCAATTTCCGAAACAATCCATTACTAACAGTACCAAAGACTGATAACAATAATGAAACATTATCATGATTGTATGTTATTTTTTTTTGTGTTAGTTGATTTGTATAACGCGCTCAGAACAGTTTGTTCGATCTACCTGTAATTTATTTGGATGAAGTAATAAAAAAAGGTTTATTAATCGACAAATTTGACAACTATCCGAGAGTTAAAACGAAAAAGTCGAAAACGTGTGTAGGCTAACACAACACGCAAAAGCCCTTCTCACCGGGGATGTTTACTTTAACTCACACAGACGAACACACTAGAGGTAAAAGGAAAGCAACTATCTATCTTTCTATACATCGATAATCTATCTATCTATCTATCTATCTATCTATCTATATATATATATATATATATATATATATATATATATATATATGTATATATATATATATATATTTGTATATTAACTACCCAAATCATTTTTTTTAACCCTAAATCGAAAAACTAGAAATTCGTTTGAAAATTCTGCATTCAAAAGAGTTTAATAATCATTCTTAATGAACCACTTGTTTTGTAATATATCAGTGTAATATCATCAAAGAAGCCAGTCTGTGATAATTTGGTCTTTTCCAAATTAAACTTTCTCTGTCACTCACTGACTAGGACAGTGTTCATTGTGCTGTCAGCCTGTAAGATACATTTTTCGTTTGTTTACATTCTGCGTTTATATAAAAATTTCATTGCGGAGGTAAACAAATATCAGAAAGTGGCGTTCTAGTACTTTTGGGGACTCCATGCAGGTGCAGGGGTGGGACCTAAATTGTGAGAAGTGACGCGACCTAGGCCCCGAAAGCATCCAGTTTGACAGGAATCAATACTATTTATCACCAGTAGTTAAATAATACTATGAGTATCTGAGGGTCCTGTGGTAGTGAGGGCGGGGGTTCTAAAAGCCCCCCCCCAGTTCGTCCGTGCGTAGAAACGACTTAGCTGAGAGGGGTAACGTCATCAAGAAACATTTATTATATAACATCAAAGCACAAATGTATTCCAGCATATGTTCAGTGTTGGGGTGAATTGTTAAGGTAAAAATAAAATCAACCAACCAACAGTCAGAATGATGGGAATGTAAAATTAAAAAGAAAAAATATTCATTTCAGATTTCTACCAGGCTTTGGGAATAAACTGTGTCAGAGACATACGTATAAATACAGTCTGAGATCGATACAGGAAATAATTTATAGAGCAGCTTAGGTGAATGTCGTCCAATAAAATAAAATAAAAAAAAACTGTTAAAATTGTTGGAATCTTATCAGAAATACCCAAAGCAAAAAACACATTGTATATGTTGGAGCCAGCAGCTTATGAAGGATACTGCATACATTGTATATGTTGGAGCCAGTAGCTTATGAAGGGTACAGCAAACATTGTATATGTTGGAGCCAGCAGCTTATGAAGGGTACAGCAAACATTGTATATGTTGGAGCCAGCAGCTTATGAAGGGTACAGCAAACATTGAATATGTTGGAGCCAGTAGCTTATGAAGGGTACAGCAAACATTGAATATGTTGGAGCCAGTAGCTTATGAAGGGTACAGCAAACATTGAATATGTTGGAGCCAGCAGCTATATATAGTGGACACGCATGAGGGCTATGAGAGCAGCGCCATAGACAATTTATGTAGACTTAGTCAACGACATTAACCGAATATACCGGTAGGTAATAGACCAAAACAAACTGGCTTAATGGGAGCAGTACGAAACCCAACCTACACCCCCCCCCCCCAAACCCTACTGTAATAAGAACGACTATTCACTTTTCCACACACCTCCCCCCTTCCCCCCAATCTATTCAACTATGATGTAAAGTTGAATGTTAGGCCTCCTTTTTATATTTATGATCGAATTGACATCCCCCCTCCCCCCCCCCCGCCCACCCCACCGACTTGCTATGTTTAGGACACACCCATGACGAGGAGGGGATGGAGAATGTGAAAGCGAGGCCAGAACGAAGAATGCACATCTGGATAACCTTTTGGCATTTGACCTTTAGAAACAAGATCATGCAAGAGGTCAAAAGGCGACGTTCCAATACATTACTTTTATCGACGGCAATTGTTTCCTATACTGTGTTGACTTTAAATGAACTACAAATAAATAAGCAGAAACAGAGGCGGCACAGTACTCGCCTGTATGATGGGGGGGGGGGGGGCTTGGTGAGCTTGTCATATACAGGGTCGTTGTTTAGGCTGGGTACAAGGACCCACGCACATGACACACCCACAGTTGAGGGCCACTGAATACATGTTGATAAATCTGATTAGTGACTAGTCAACATTTTGTGTCCTACGGAGAGAAATTTATTTTCTTAGAACTGATATGATATTATAGCTTTGTCAACGAAAAGTGTTAAGAACTTTGTCAATGTTATCATGTCCAGTATTTATATTACAACACTTGTGTGTGTCCAGTATTTATAATAGTACATACACTGGCCTGTGTGTATCCGGTATTTAAAACATTACATACACTGGTCTGTGTGTGTCCACTATTCATGATATTACCTACACTGGCCTGTGTGTGTCCAGTATTTATAATATTACACTGGCCTGTGTGTATCCAGTATTTATGATATTACATACACTGGCCAGTGTGTGTCCAGTATTTATGATATAACACTGGCCTGTGTGTATCCAGTATTTATAATATTACATACACTGGCCTGTGTGTATCCAGTATTTATAACATTACATACACTGGCCTGTGTATGTCCAGTATTTATAATAGTACATACACTGGCCTGTGTATGTCCAGTATTTATAATATTACGCTGGGCTGTGTGTGTCGAGTATTTATGATATTACACTGGCCTGTGTGTCCAGTATTTAAAATATTACACTGGGCTGTGTGTGTCCAGTATTTATAATATTACACTGGCCTCTGTGTGTCCAGTACTTATGATATTACA
Organism: Bulinus truncatus; assembly: GCA_021962125.1. Lineage (NCBI taxonomy): Eukaryota > Metazoa > Mollusca > Gastropoda > Planorbidae > Bulinus > Bulinus truncatus. The sequence goes on along the minus strand of JAGDYQ010000145.1, from coordinate 2,107,248 downwards.
CTGGGCTGTGTGTGTCCAGTATTTATATTACACTGGCCTGTGTGTGTCCAGTACTTATGATATTACACTGGGCTGTGTGTGTCCAGTATTTATGATATTTCTCTGGCCTGTTCTCCTGCTCGGCATTTCTTTGTCAACATGGTATCAAAGGGTGCTTACAGTGGCTCACTTAACAGCTTCAGAATTCTGAGTGAGGACTAACTGTGAGGACTAACTGTGAGGACTAACTGTGAGGACTAACTGTGAGGACTAACTGTGAGGACTAACTTGTTTAAATAAGACATGCCGCCCCCCCCCCTCCCAATGTACCAAATTCTGTTAAAAAAAAAAAGGCATACATCTCACGTGCTTATTTCGGCGCCCTTTCAGCTCAGTGACCAGAAGTAATACCCCTCCACCCTCACCCCACCCCCATAGAGTTCTAGGTAAGCATTATGTCTGTGCCGAGCCGTCGTCCCCTTCCACCCTCCCCCCACCCCACCCCCTCAACGTTTAGCAGTTAGGACACTGAACTCTCAGGGAGACAGGCGTGAGCCGATGTCTGGTTGGAGGGAAAGGGGGGGTGGGAGAGAGGGGAGAGAGGGATTCGGGGGTTGTAGAATGGAAGATAGGAAAGAAGAAGGGAAAGGGGGGGGGGTGAAAAAAAAAGATCTATCAGAATGAGATTAGCTGGGTTGTTATGTTACGCTGACCTCCAAACTGACCCTTGTCTAATATCTTCTTCGGTTAGCATTACAGCGGCGTTTCCTTAACGTGTCCAGTGATCCAAAGGCTGGTTACAGTATGATACATCAGTAGGTTTTAACGATTTACAATATTACTTACACAATTACATTTCAACAACACGTTTGTAATTTATTTCCCTCTAAAATGAAAATGTCGATTGAAATGTAATTAGGTTAAATAAAAATGAAAACAAAAAAAAAAGCCTTCTTCCTTTTGGCGACCCTCCTGCCAATGTTTTATACTCTGTTTTCTTCACTTCCTGTTTCTCGGAGAGCTAGAGGTTAGAGAGTATTACGTGGTTCTGAGAGAATCGGGAAATCCTACGGCCTTGTCGTCTGCCAGCGTTCATCAAATGCGTCAAGAGAAGACAACAAAGATAAAAATACCACACATAACGTTAGCATCCGAGGCTTCTTTTATCTTCTTCTTCTTGCTGGACGCGGCTATCTGCTGTAATGTATTCGGTTTATAATGACGCAATAGTGGTCAAATTGTGTCTGGGCAGATCTCAGATTACCCCGCCCGTTGTCTAGTTCTGTTAAACAACATCTGCTGCTGCAGATCTGTACTGTATATTTTAGAAATTTTCAGACGTTTGTGGACATTTTTTTTAATTTCGTTATTATTATTGTGCAATACTTTAGTAGCTTTGGACAAAAATTCACACACAACGGATTTTCTAACTGTTGAAGCCATAATGTAGAAAAAAAAAAGATTCTTGGAAATAGATATGTTCATTTCAGACTTATGTACAAAGATCAATAGGCAGTCGAAATAGAATCCGCGAGGCCATCAAGCGTGGCCCACAGACTGGCTGTCACATAAGGGGCGGCCACAGACTTGGTCGAAGCGCCATTCATACATAGTCAAGAGTGCCCCCTTTCAAACATTTTCAAGAAGGGCGCACAATTCGTAAGCGACTGGGCTAAACAAGTCAATTTTGAATATTAATCTGTTTGAAATTGAGATGTTGAACGCTCTACACCGCCAACCACCAACCCGCCAATATATATATATATATATATATATATATATATATATATATATGTATGTATGTATGTATATATATATATATAAATATTGGCGGGGACAGGTGGTTGGCGGTGTAGAGCGTTCGACTGTCGACCGGAGAGTCCCGGGTTCGAACCTTAGATGGATTTTTTTTAGGTCCTGGTGTAAGTGCCCAATGTCCACCTAGCTTTAAATGTGTACCCGACTTTAAGTTGGGGGGAGTAAAGGCGGCTGGGCGTTGTGCTAACCACACAATCCCTTTACACGCCCAGGCTACTGAAACAAATGAATTCTACACTTCATCTGCCCCAATGAGCCCTTATGGGCTTATGGGAATGTTTTCTTCATACGTATACATATATACAGAAGCGTAGAAAGTGTAATGCGTGTTATGCTATTGAATGTTTTTTGCACTTTTTAGATTTTTCGGAGGGTGCCAATGAAGTTGTTCATTCTATAATTAACTTATTTGGTAATTAAGTGAAATGACTGGTCAGCTATAGCTCTCGTCAACTTTAGCTCTGGTCAACTATAGCTCTGGTCAGCTATAGCTCTCGTCAACTATAGCTCTGGTCAACTAATGACTAGTCAGCTATAGCTCTCGTCAACTATAGCTCTGGTCAACTATAGCTCGGGTCAGCTATAGCTCTCGTCAACTATAGCTCTGGTCAACTAATGACTGGTCAGCATGCCACGCCCCTGATGACGCAATATCTTCTTGCATACACATTATAAGGGATACCTTAAAGAGAATCTTAGTTTGGGTTGTTGGTTTGTCGACGTTGCCGGAAACGGCACTGTGTTGATTTACAGAGTTGTGTGGGTAGAGAATATTTCAAACAGCTTACGGTCTTTTGTAACAGGATCTGGCGTCTGGATCTCCTTATGGGCGTCTACTTGATAATCATCGCTGTTGTTGATGATATGATTTATGCTGATGCATATGTTGTTTACGATTCTAAATGGAGAAAAAGTTTTTCTTTGTAACTTTTCTGGCTTTTTATCAACACTCTCTAGTGAATCATCAACATTTTTAATTGGACTGATTACTTTAGATCGTTTCATAAGTATCTCCTAATCCATTCAGTGCACAGAAACTTCTACAAGTCTTAAATGAAAGAAGGTTTCATTTCAACTTGGGTGATTGGTTTCGTCTTGGCTTTAGTTCCTGCAGTTGTACCTGAATGACAAATCTATTCTTCCAACGGCTTATGTCTGGCACTACCTCTTAGAACTACAGGATTTGATCAACTTCCTGGTTGAATTTTCTATGGCTGTTTACGTCATCGTAAATTTTATTCTTTTCTATTTATAGCTCTAGGTCGGAAGGTATATTTGTGACTGTCATTAAGAAGAGAGATCTACCTTCCATGAGACATTGTTCAATAGGAGAACCCATGACATGAACATAGCCAGAAACTTGCATTTGTTGCAGTGTCAGACTTTATGTGTTGGTTTCCCATCGGCATAATGGGAATACTGTCTGTGATTGGTCAAGAGGTTGACAAAGAAACGCATGGATGGCAGTGTTTGTACTGCCAGTAAACTCTGCATTGAATCCCATGATATATACCATCCCAGCCATTATAGACAGGCTTAAATGTAAAACTTAATATAAAATGTATTATTTTTTTTAAATTAGTGAAACGAAAAAAAAATGTAAACTATTAATATCAAATGTAAAGAAAACTTTGTAAATCATCTTTTAACATAATTAATACATGAAGATATTTATTTCTGAAAAGAATTAATGCAAAAATGATTTAACATTTAGAAACATGTTAAAAATATTCCTAAGTGATTTACAACTCATTATATTTTACTAACTGTACCCTGCTCTATCTGTGCATATAGAATAGCCAATAGTTAAACTTTAAGGTTAACATGTGAAAAATCAACGTAATATATATGAGTTTATACGTTTCATTTTATAACGAAATTGGAAAACTTTATGTTGTTTTTGCTATTAATCGAACTGAAGGATAAATTATGAAAAACAATAATTAAAAAATTAAAACAAAAATGTATTTATCCGTGAGTAGGGTGACCTCAAGCAGAGAGCATATCAGTCTGAATACTAAGACATTAGGCCATTCTGGAACAGTCTTTTTGTCATGATTTTATATAGACTTCGACGTCACATATTTGAAACCACAAAAATCCCCTAAAACAGTAGGCCTACAAGTTTTTAACACTTGTATCGAATCAGACGTAGACAAGCCATGATTAATATTGTAAACAGGAAACATTATTTTTATTCCGCATAAATGTCAGAATTTAGTCGAACAAATATGTATTTAGATGTTGATTTTTAAAAAATAATAATACATTGTTTTTCAACGTTGAATAAAACACACTGTAAGTCAGATTAAACATTTTAAAAGATGTTGTATCTATCTTGGTCTGAAGACAGTATTTAAGTTTAAATATCTTACTTTACCAATTATGTCTATTTTTTAGCTATATGTTTTAATTTGTTAAAGAGTGTGTATTGGTATATAAAACTGCGCTTTTTATTTTTATTTTTAAATTTCTGTTGCAAAAGAATTAACAATTAAAACAGAAAAAAAATAGTTCATAAAAATTCGGCTTGATAAATTAAAAACAAAAACGTATATTCATTCTACATGTTAATATTGAATATGTTTCTGTTACGTATGTTAATATGTAGGCTATAATAAGAATAATATACATATATATGTGTTTCAGTCTATTTTAAAACTGATTTCAAAGTATTTCTTAAATTTTTTATTCTAACAGTCAACTTATAACATGTATATACATAATGAAAAAATAAATTAATCATTGTTTTTTATTGCGTTTAATTAGTTGTGGTCAATTATTTGTAATAACACAGACTTAATTAAAATATTGCGACAAATGACTTCCGACAAAAGGCCAAGACAATGTTAAATGATGTATTTTATTTACTCGTATCATATTTTTCAAAATATTTTTTTTCTCAATTTCTTTTAAACGTTAAAAGCTAGAACTAGACATTAATTTAAGGTAATTCCATTGACAACTGATGTAAGAAAAATTCCATCAACTAGCCTTTTGTTTACTAGTTCATAGTATAAAACTATGTCCATGCATATTTAAACACTTTCTACTTTCAAATTGTTTTTTTCATGAATTTGTAATCTTATATTGGTGTATCTATTCTGTGTCACAAATAAAATAGAGAAACTAAAAATATATTTATTTAATTCAATGTATTATATCAACAGTGATATTTATTTTTAAATCAAAACTAAAAAAAAGAACAACAAATACTTGAAAAATGTACACTATGTGTACTATGTACACTATTTGTACTATGTATATTATTTGTACTATGTATATTATATTTCTACTATGTGTACTATGTATATTATGCGTTCTAGGTTTATATGTCTACTATGTGTACATGTGTATTATGTGTTCAGTTAAAATCCACGTTAATTATAAACCTTATATAACTAGCTATATAACTAACTATATATTAACTATATAACTAACTATATAAATAACTATATAAATAACTATAACTATATAAATAAATATATAACTAAATATATACATAACTATATAAATAACTATATAAATAACTATATAAATAACTATATAACTAACTATATAAATAACTATATAAATAACTATATAAATAACTAACTGTATAAATAACTATATAACTAAATATATACATAACTATATAAATAATTATATAAATAACTATATAAATAACTATATAAATAACTATATAAATAACTATATAAATAACTATATAAATAACTATATACATAACTATATAAATAACTGATATGATTTTGTTCCAAATGCCACAGGAACGGCCACCATCAACTCTATGGCTTTAACTAATCACAACTGTGGCTGAGCCAGTTTTTAGCGGAATATATTCCCGCGCTTGTCTCAACTAGGTCTGTTGCAGGTGAGTGAGCCAATAGATACTAGAGTAGAGAGCTAGTGAAAATACGAATTTATTAAAGAACACAATGACAATTTTAATACAGCTTATGATAATTGTCTTTGGGTCAATATCCATATGCCAGTGCAGAAGTTTGCAATATTCACAATGTACATTTATCAAAAGGTCAAAAATATGTCGAAGTCATCACGCTTTCCTCCTGCACTAAAGGGAGGATGGGGGGGGGGGGGGTTAGATGGAGAGTATGGGGGGACTGGTTGGCCATTTATTTTCCGTTTTCCTACAAGGTTACAATTTTCATAAATAGAGAAAAGTATAAAACTTCAATTTATTTAAGCATTTAAATAGTTTGGAAATCAAGGTAAAGAAGACTAACCATCTTAGTCGTGCAATCTACAAGGAAAGATAAAATAAAGACATTTCAGTAGGACCTATCCCCCAGATTAATAAGACCTAACACTCTTGTTGGCTTTTAAAGATCATATATAATAATACTCATTTCCAGTGTGCGTTAAATCGAAAGTAAAGGAGGTATTACAACAGTATTCCAGTTTAAAATACAATCATGAAAAAATCGGATCTGCCCGAAACCAAAAAATAGCCTAGCCTACTGATCAAGCATAAGGGACCTTAACTCTATGCAAAGGTTTTGCAGAGGTAGCTAGTAATATAATTAATGACCTTTGGAAACATTCACCAGCCAAGGATTTGGCTTCAAAATGTACTTTTTATTAAAACTTATAGCCAATATGTTCATGATCCACATAAGGCATGACGAGATGGTTCTGGATATGAGAATGTCGACTGCTTTGCTATAAAACCCATCCATTGTATATAACAAATAAAGTTAATATTTAATATATAAATAAATATATATATATATATATATATATATATATATATATATATATATATATATATATATATATATATATCTTAAATTATCGCGGTACAGAAATTCCAAACTGTCGACTTTTAAGGTTGTAAATAAGTTGTCACTTGGGGTGTGAACACTACAGCCCAAACTACCCTTCACAAAGTTCCAACTGTTTTAGTTATAGGAAAGGCTACAATATTTTTGGTTTAGATATATTTTAAATCTGAAGACTTCCGATGACTAATTCCGCCAAAATGTTACATTAATTCAACTTTATTAACTAAATTTTTTTTAAATTTGTCATTGTTGAAGTTGAGTGATTTCCTTTACTTTTTCATCACAAATTAGCAGGGTTGTTAACAATACTCTTAAATTATATTGTCAATACCAATACTTCATGAAAGAGTATCTTCAATACCAATACAAATACCAAGTAAAAATACGTAGTACGATCGGTCATGTATACGGAGCCACTGCGTATTTAAAATAAAGAGTGCAAGTTGTTCAAGTTTTTATATAACTGACAGATCGGTCAAAAAAAAGAAATAAAGTTTTTCTTTGTCGTTCATTGCAACATTCATAAAATAGTTGATAGGAAGAAAGTAAATGAATGAAAGAATATAAGAATAACATTTATATAGATATCGGCGCGCAAAGCAAAAACTTTAAAAGAGAATTAAAATTTAATTTTTTCCTTCAACTCGCCGATCGTGGTTGTATTGGTGGGGAGGTGGGTGGTGTTAATATTGGTGGGGTTGATGGCTACGACTACTAGTAGTGGTTGCATATATTCAATTACTTTTAAAACAATGAATTAGAATTTGCCATTGTTTTTGTGCAAATTTTTCTTAAATTATATGAACAGTTCAATTTTTAATTTTTTTTAAAAAACTGATAAACATACAAATAGTGGGGCTATTCTATTGTGTTATGAATTATAATTTTTTTTCACTTTGAATGTTTTAAGATACTATGTACTTTTTTAGTTAGAATTTGTTACAAAACATTCTTAAAATATCAGTAAAAATGTTAATTATCAAGTATCGAATATTTTAAGTTTAAAATGTATCGGTGATACAGAAATCAATACTTAATATAAAAACGATCGGCAATACAGCAACCAATACTAAAAAAGTATCTGATATACTGTATTGGCCGATACCGATACTTCGATACTAACAAATCTGCAAATTATTATAATTATTATTCGATTATTTGTACAATTTCACTGATACCATAATTAGCAAACAATCATGCAAACTTCAAGTATCGTTAAACAATAGATATAATAAAGCTCTACCATGTCTATACATCTATATTATAAAAAACATCTCTCACTAAATTCTCCATTACTGATATCATCAGTTTCTTTTGAACTTTATGTCCAGTGATCTCAAAACTGTTGATCAGTGCCGTTTTATTCCATATCCATTGTCCCGTATAACATTTTACAGCATTAATAAATGTCTTCATGGATTAATTCTATGGCTGTAAAATAAACATTTACTCATGCTTATGGCCACCACTTTTACATTACACAAACTTTTTTGTAAACCCTTATACTATGTTGAAATATTTGTAAACTCTTATTCTATGTTGAAATATTTGTAAACCCTTATTCTATGTTGAAATATTTGTAAACCCTTATTCTATGTTGAAATATTTATCAGCCTTATTCTATGTTGAAATATTTGCTTTTTTGTACGATTTACTAAACATTTTTCCCAAAAAATATGTTTATTTCTAAACATTTCTTCTGAAAACGTGTTTATCCAATAAACATTGACAATTTTAATTTAGAAAACTAAGCTTAACCCTGCAAAGCCTTTACATGCACATTTATTATAGAGATACATTATTGAGATATATTATTCACCAACTTTATTACATGGGTTTATGGATTTAAAGTTTTGATATAATTTGTATTAAAAACGTTTATCAAATCCAGAGCAGGAGAGGATTTAGACAGACATGAGACGAAGTATACTGATGTAGATAGAATGTTATAGGACATTTAGAATGGCTTCCACTCTACTTTGGTGTTAGAATTGTTAGCTTGCAAGTTGTCTATACAAATGTATGTTTTCAATGGTTTTCGGTGATTTACATCTTGCTGCACTGTAACATCAAGTGGTGGTTCAGGTAGAATCTTGTTACAACATGATTATGATCCTTTCTATATCTACCCAGGGACTGCCCTTGTTACAACATGATTATGATCACTTCCTATATCTACCCAGGGACTGCCCTTGTTACAACATGATTATGATCACTTCTATATCTACCCAGGGACTGCCCTTGTTACAACATATTGATTATGATCACTTCCTATATCTACCCTGGGACAGACCTTGTTTGCACTTTATTGAGTTGGTGTGCCGATTTGTTGTCTTTAAGCAATGTTATTTTTATAGAATACATTAATTGTATAACTTTTTTCGGTAAAATGGATTGAAACCTGAACGAATGAGACTTTGATTACTTTCAGGTCGCACATATGATTGGGGGACCCACCAACAACTGTTAAAACACAGTTGAAAGTTATAGTAAATATATTTTGAACTTTCGATTGTTTGTACAATTTCATATATTTCATATATATATATATATATATATATATATATATATATATATATATATATATATATATTGTGTATAATATTGTATCACGTAACCTTGAACAAATGAGATTTTAAATTCACAAATTTAATGTATATTGGCAGAACCCAGCAAAACATTTGCATAGAGACATGCTAAAGAGATTTACAACACCATTATACTACAGAGATATTCTATAGGAATGTATAGTTTAACTTTGACGTTATTTTAAAAGGTCAGTGCGTATCTATTTTAAGTTTTGATATTTTGTAGAGATCAAGAGACCATTTATATTTAAAAACATGAAACAGAAGACAGACGTGAGACGGATTATATTTATTTAAATAGAAGGCATAGGAATTTTGGAAAGGCATTCACTCTACGTGAATTTGGAATTAGTTGATTTAAAAGTAGCCTATACAAATGTGTGTTCACAAAGGAATATTTGCTGATCCTCAGAGACTACCGACCTCTATGGTTTACATACCCCTTACATTACATTACGGCACGGTTCTGAATATATATCTAAATTAATATATACATATGAATATTATATATATATATATATATATATATATATATATATATATATATATATATATATATATATGAATGTATATTTGTTTGGTTATTCAGCATAGAAATGAATTTTGTTGAACCTAAAAGCGCGAAATTTGTGGTGGTAATTTCTCAGGAACTAATGATTTTTCTTTCAAATAGTCAGGATTTTTTGCATTTTAATATTATTTAAAGCTTCCGTATATCACTAAAATGTTCTTCAAGAAACTTGATTCCTGTATACAGACAGCTAAATCAGTTTTTAAAAAGACTGATTTTTATTTGATTCAATTTCGTACAACTTCACTAGGTGGGGGGGTATACAAGGTAAATTATTGAAGTTAAAAGGTCACATGACACCTCCATTGCCCCGGCAAAATCAAATATTGCATTGATGTATAGATTGACAGGTGTGTAGACTGAGATGTGTATAGATAAATTATAGATTGAAAGATGTACAGATAGACAGATGAATAGATTGACAGATTATAGAATGACACATGTATAGATTGAAAAGATTAATAGATTGACGCATGTATAGATTGACAGATTATAGAATGACAGATGTATAGATTGACGGATCACGGATTTATAGATAGACTTCAGTGCAATTACAAACCCATACAATTATCTCCACCTACTGTTATGAGATTCCCACGGGCAACAATAAGTTGACCAACGGCCACTGCAGGTACCGGAAGCATCAGGGGGGTTAAAGGATTATGTTTTTAGTTGAAATTATTGTGTAGGCCTACTAATCTATATACATAATCGGCGGCTAACATAGACGGTGGATTGTTCGACCAAATGTTTATACATAATCCGCTAACCTAGGCGGTAGACCGTTCCTGAATGTATAACTATTAAAATAGTCTGGGAATTCCAAAATAAGTAGTAGTGCGCAAATTATGTAAAGGATTGGAAAGATTGTCAAAGGGATACAGCTCAATCAATGTATTAGTTAACTCGCTTGGTTTTTTTTTTAATTTGTTGTAGATTTATTTTATATCGCAGGTAGCAGCCAGCGTCAGCGAGCTTTTCAACTAGTAAAGACCATAAAAGTCTTTAACTAGACATGTTTATTTTTTTGTGTGCAAAGACGAGTTATTGGTATACGAATGGATAACTTCATTTCTTTTTTCTATTATATCTTCAAATTTTTTTCCTAACGTAAAGTACCTAAGCCCTAACGGATCACCGGAGCAGATGAAGTGAAGATATCATCCGTTTCTGTAACCTCGGCTTATGAAGGGATTGTGTGGTTAGCACAACGCCCAGCCGCCTTTACTTTAAGCTGGGTGGACTTATTGGGACGACTTTGCGCAAACTTCACCGGGAAAAATGACATGGGTCTTACTTAGGATCAAACAAGGAGTTCTTGAGTCGACACCACGGCTATAAAATGGCATAAGTTTAGCTATTTATAAATTGACCTTTATTTCTTTAATAAATAAACAATAATTTCTGTTATAGTTTCCGCTTTTTTCACATGTATTTCTCTTTTAAATTCATGTTATTTCTGTTATTAATCTACATTTATTTCTGTTATTAATCTACATTTATTTCTGTTATTAATTCACATTATGTCTTCACAGTTCAGCATGTTGGAAGTATTTTTTATAACTTTTCTGGACTTCTGGCCAAGACCGATGATGAACTGGTCAGCACTGTTCAAATCTGGTTTCATTTCTATTCTGTGGAGTCTCCTAGCGTCTGGGGTAAAGATAACGCATGCTCTAAAGCATGGTTGGGCAAAATACGACCTTGGGCCGCATGTGGCCCTTAAGAGTATATTATGCGGCCCATATGCATGCACTTATTGCGATCCTATACCGATGTTAATTTTCTTTCTTTAAGAGTTTAAATGTGAAATATATGACAAATTCTTGGTTATTATCTTTATAATTCATATTTTCATACATTGTATAAATTGTAATTGAGGTAGACAAAAAATATATGCGCCTGCCGATAACAATGAAGTATTTAATGTGGCCCTCCGTAGAAAAAGTGTGCCCGCCCTGCTCTAAACTAAACGAAAATCAAAATACACCTCTTCTGGCCAGAGATTTAAGGTGCTTTCTCCATCTCATCTATCCATCTCCTTTATGTTCTTCTCTTTCATCTTTCTCAATTATGTCCTTTCTTATATATTGTCTTGGTGCCCATCTATATCATATTATTGTTGGCAAAGTCCCAACAGTAAGTTAGTTGTGAGGGTTTAGCCTAAACGTATTCACAGATCAAGGCGAATTTGCGTATCTAGGTAACTCGCGAAATTCGCCCCTGCCGCGGCAATGTATTTATATGGAGATGCTCAAACCGCGGAGAATTTCCGTGGCGATGCAAGAGAAATTTAGAGGCATCCCTTCTTGCTGAGTTTTTCCGCGTTTCGCGAGTGACAACAATCAAAATGGCTGCCTAGAAACATCGACTCAAATGAAAATCAGAGTTAAAATTGATATAAATGTCTTAAAATTAACAAATAAGACTTACATTTATATAAAAATATGAATTATATCCAGATTATACCACAAAGAGTGTTTTTTTTTTCACTTTTTACTTGTAAAATACAATAACTGTTGAAAATGTTTAATAAGAAGAAAATGTCTGCCGACGTCCACAAACAAAACAAAAGAAAATTAAAAAAACTTATTTTCGGTCGGCTGACGCCATTTTTCACCTCGCCTAGGTAAAGCGAGTTTTCGCGCTTAGAAAAATCTCCCGTGAGAAATAGCGCAGCGTTTTCGCTTTGGTTTGTGAATACTACCTTTAGAATGCTAAAGTTCCGCCAACCAAATATACTAAATCAGCTTTTACAGTCTCTGCATAATAAATACAAATCTTCATTTTTCTTCCGTTCTAATGAAACCGATGCCCAACCTCAGGGTGGATTCTACCTACTTCAACTACTTGACTGGTAAGAATCTCGACCCATGGTGTCTACATGATTGGATTTCTGGAGTGTATCGCAGTCTCATGGATTTACGGTAAGCCGTTCTCCCCTAAGACAGCACATAAATCGAAGCCCGTACTAAGTGATGATAGGCACGCTGACGGCCTCGAGCCCCGTCCCCTTGCCAAATGAGCCCCATGAGGAGGAATTTATTAAATGTGACGCTACGAGGGCCCTTGGATGTACTTTAGCCAGGGCCCCGTTGAAACGTCGCAATTATCCTCTGCAATGGGCTTTCCAAAGACCTGAGTATGTTTATGTCTTTATTGATTGTGTTAAGTCGTAAACCAGCCATTGATATAATTAAATAGGACTGACATTGATAGATATGAGTCAAACATATAATTAAATAGGGCATTCGTAAAATCATACATGACTAGTATCTGAACTTCAAAAAAGTAATCTAGACGTTACTCGACTGCAAAATATATCTTCTTGTAACTTGCATATTAAACTACCATAATATTATTTTTATCTCTAACTTTTTTATTTTTTGCAAAATGTGTATAAAAAATGAATAAAATCTATCAAAGTAATCAACAGCACACTGAAATTCAAACTTCATAATTATGAATAAGACTTTCTTCCTGTTAGTTTTGGAGGGACAAAACTAGATTATAACTCAATCAAATATCTCTTATGTTTTACCAGTTCACGTATTAATCAATTAAAAAATAGACTTTATTTAAATCTCAAATTAGTCAAATAGGCCTCAAATGATGTATTCTCGGAGACCTTCTGATTTGTTTGTGTAGATAATTTTATCAGAAAATCTGATGAAGCCTATTTGATATGATTTATTACAAAAATTTGCCAATGTTATGCAGCTTAAGTCATGTTAAGTATAGAACTGAAATATTTTTTCAATTATTCACCAGCTATATGAGATAGTATAGTTAGAATGTACGTACGAACTACTAACCGGTCTAGCCAAATGATTATATTTTTTTAAAGATATGAGTGATAGTTATTGCATTGGCTCTAATACGTTGCTACTTAGACAACTTAGCGCTTTTTTAAAATATAAGTTTTTGGTAAGTGATAAAGTACAAAATACTGACAAATTTATATAACTATAAAGTCTGTCTTTACTGTCTGAATTCTGATTAGAACTATCAATAGACAGCCTTCTGTACCATTTGTTGTCACTTATTTACATCAGAGCATTATTATACAATGTTTTTCAATACTTTAAAAAATAAAAAAGCAAGCTTGCTGTTGAAACAGTGTTTATAATCTACATGCTTGATAAATCTTTTAACTTAAAAAATGTATGCCAACCACTCATATGGTAAATTATATATTAGTAAAGAAAATGTATTATATGCTCTTACTAAATGTTAAGCATTAAGTTTTCTAATTGGATAAAACTTTTTTCCCTGTTATTAACTGACTAAACTTTTAAATCATACCATCTTAATTGATAGGCAAGCATTTAGACAACCTCTGCATGTATTCACTGATAACTTTAATCTCTTATGTATAGTCACTAAAGTTTATTTTTAATTTGGCTTCAAATGATGTATTCTCGGAGACCTGAATTTCATTATGTAGAGACTTAAAAACTGATGAAGCCATTTTATGCCAAAATTATTAACAATTGTTAATAATTATTTAAAGAAGTGTAGCTTTCATTTTGGGTTTTAATCCTGAGCCTTACAGTTTTGAATTTAAAGTTAGAATACAGTGGAACCTTGGGTTATTAACACCCCAAGTCAGGAACTGTTCTTTTTAGAACTACTTTGACTTTTATAATTATTTTATTTCGGGCTATGAATGAATGTGAGAAAATGAAAAGGTTAACGTTGGAGACAACAGACCACATACAGTACTAACAATGAATGCATAACCAGTTACAGTTTTGACTGCCAGAATTAAATAGCACCTGGATGGGAGACGTGGAAGACATCATTGTGAATTATCATCTAAGCAAACTTGTTGCTAACAAGCAGTATAATGCTCAATAGCCCATTTCAGAAAGATTATCCACAAAATGAAGCAACAGATTTCCTTTAATTGTTTCTTGGTACAGAATGATTTCTAGTGACAAATTTTCTTTTTAAGAGACTTCATCTTTTTTTAAATTCATTTGTTTTTTTTTCCTTCTGTATTCAAAGTTTAAATATGCAGTATTCATTGGCTATTCTTTGCATTTCATCAGTTAAATGATCAGGTATTGATATAAGAACTATTCTTTCATCTGGTAATGAATTATTTCATTGATTCTAATGTTCAGGTTGCAATCCGATTTTTTCAAAAAAAAATTAAGCTTGTACCACTTTACTATTATCAATAACGAAGATAAAAAGTTATATGTTATAGAAGTTCAAATTAATATCAAACAAAATAAATCTTGGTTTTCAACTTGATATGGACGCTTAAGTATCACATATTAGAAAACAAATATTAAAAAAAAAATACTATAAACTGAGGTAAAATGTCGCATCATACAAATATGTGAGGGGGGGGGATAAAAAAATTTCAATGGGTGACAACATAGTATAGATTAAAAAGTGTGAAATACTTTTTGATAGCATCAATTTATTTTATATATGTTAATGTTTATTTTGGAGGTTAGTAATAAATGTCAGGCACAAAATAGTGGTAATGTAAACTTTAAAAATTGTAAATTTTCTGTACAATAAATGTACAGATCTTCCCTCTAATGTAATTGAAATAAAAATTATCTGGATTTTTGCAGTGTTCGTTGTAAATATGCTATGACTTAATGAGGGCTGCACTTAATTCAGTCTTAATTAAAACAGGATCATAGTTAATGCTCATGTAATCTAGTTGACTTTTAACCTGCTATAAAACATGTGCTGAATACATTTGTCTGAAGCTTTCATCTTGTCTTTAATAAGTTAAAACATTTCTATCCTGTAGCTGCTGCACCTTTTTAATCCAGCCTTGAAAGTGGTCTCATGAACACACCAAGCTTCATGCCTAGATTATAAAATAATGAATCACAAAATTGTGAACTTTTTTTAGGCATAGTTAAAAGAAAAAAACCAGATAATGATACTGCTATACAAAAAATATTGAGGAGCATTGTGCTTTAAAAAGTGTCCTGTGTAATTAGTTTCTTTTACTCTCTGGCATCTTTCGTAATTCTTTAGCAAATAGAGAACATAAAAGTAATAAAGATGGGCTTCGTAGCAAAAAATGCTACATTTGAAAAACACACAATTTTGATGTGGAGTTTTTTTAATTGTAACTAAAAGAAAACTGGTTTTTACCTTATTAATAAAAATAAACTTTGTGGTATTTGCAGTCACTTTTAGGTAAACTGAAAAATTCTGTGAAAGACTTGCTTATTCCTTCATGGTTATCAGGCTCACCCTCACAAACTAAAACAGTTGAACCTAGAGATGATAAGCAGGTAAGTTTGATATTCTTAAATGTCTTAATTGTGATACATACATGGAAATATCCTGTATTTATTTAAAAAACCTATGTTACTTAAATTTACTCAATATTTCTTTTTATAAATGACACTATTTACTACTAGCCGTACCCTGCAAAATCTTTGCATAGAGTTATATTTCCTTTGATCAGTAAGCTAGGTTATTTTTGGTTTCGGACATGATTTCATGATTTTATTGTAATTTAAAGATGCAATATGTTGTGGAAATACAAAAAACAAACAAATATTTAAATGGAATTATTTCCCATTTGGAACGGCAGGAATATTCAACGCTGTAGACTTTTAAAAAAACATGGAATTGAGACACAGACAGGACGGCATTTTGAATTCTTGTTTTCTGCTTTTGATTTAACGCAGAACACAGAACAATATTATTATATATATGTTTCCACCTGTTTTTTTGAAACTTTCATATTGTGCTTATTATGTAGAAACCGTTCAATTCATTTCAGATTTCACCTCTTGTGGGTAACAATTTTTCTGTTAGTTCTGCAACTTCAAACTCTGATGAATTTTCTAAACCTGGTAAAAGATTGGAGTCTTCTGACATTGGTACAACACAGGATCTTGATGATTCTGGAGTGATAACATTTCCAAAGCTGAATAGACAGGAAGAGCCAAAAAAATTTGGTACTTACATACTTTTGAAAAAATTTTTAAATACCTTTGTTTTTAGTCATGTTTTTGTTGAAAAATTACATTTTTCTTTTGCTTTAGGTTCCAATTACAAATCTAGTGCCTCTTCAGAACCTCCACCACCTAATGTAAACATAGCAACATTTTATCGACAAGGTGATAATTATTTTAACAATTCTGAGAAGTTGACCCCTGGATCCCACAAGGGTAAATTAATTTATAAATAAAATCACATGGGTTTCAACAGATTTCTGTTGAAGAAAAAATATCTGTTAGAAAATTTTAAAAACATTAGCTAAAAATTATTTTATAATCTTCTCAATATAACCTTAGTATTTATTTTTTTTTTTAGAAACAACACGAAAGTCAGTGGAATTGAATGAAAGTAATCATGCTTTGAGCACCACTGTGTCGCGTTTAGATGAGTCTGATATAACAGCTACTGATTCTATGGTTAGACCAATTATGGTCTTGACAGGGGCTTCAAGCAGAGCTGCATCATCAGATTCAGGTACTGTTGACGATATAAAAATTGTATTTTGAGTCTAAAGACATTAAGTTTCACATGATGAGTGTTTGAATCTGATTTATTTTGTAGATAACCCTTACAATGTCTGAACCTCTGATGAAACGGATAAATTTTTTCTGATTGAAAATCAGCTTTGGTGATTTATTAATGCATCTCTTTCATTTTTTACTTAATCAGCTAAAAGGCAAAGATTATGGAGCCCTGATTCACTCAGACGAGGAAGACCATTTACTGTACAGGCAGTTGAAAAGCCTACTTTTAATTCTTTTCTGTTCACTTCTCCTAATAAGGTACAATTTCTGAATCTTTTTTCATTAAAATAATTTATATCTTTTATTTGCATTCACCTTCTGAATTTTTACAAAGCAAAATGTAATCTCATATATTATTCATATTATTTTAAAATACTGTTCGTGCTTAGAGTAATGCCTCACTGCTGGGCAGTAGTATACATGAATCATCATTTTATTCTGGGAAAACACGCTACGGTGGAGCTGCAGCTGAAAGAAAAAATACTTCAATTTCATCTCCTTATCGGGTATGGACAATTTATATGAGATTGAATGTTGTGCGTTTTTTTTATAAATGCAAGATCATTATTGATGAGATAGGAAATTGATTAGCAGGCCGTTTTAATTCTTTTTTTGTATTCCCTCCAGTCTTCTTTACCTTTAAGGAAACAGGTCAAAGCTAGTGCTTTGAACAAAAGTTTAAATGCTACTACGAGTGCAACTGCTCAGGGGATTCTCGAGACACCGGACAGGATGTCTCACCTCTAGGGGTCAACTAATTTTTTAACATTTTACTGTTTTATTCAATTTAGCCTTATTTGTAAATGTTAATTATTCTTAGAATTCTGTAAAGTATTTTTTTACTTTAACGGGATGCCAAGAAAGATTCCTCAGGTTGAAGCTAATGACTCGGTGCTGTCTTTTACTGTGAGTTTTTTTTTCTTTTTTTTTCCGCTTTAGACTGTTTCGTAAATATATTCGGTTAAAGTATTTTTGGTGATAATTGGTACAATTAATCTTTCATGAATTATGGTTCGTGTATTTTCTTAATGTATAAATAGGTTTAAGATCATTTGTGACACAATGGTCTTAACATATAAAAAGATCAGTTTTCGATATAACCACTTCATATTTATCAGTTGAAGTTTCCGCAAGGTCTTTTATATAATGCATTTTATTAGTCATTTTAGAATTAACATTGATGCTTAAAGGATCGAAAAGTTTTAGATATTATGATGCATTTTGTGGTAACGTGCTTATAAAATAAAGTTTCCACATTGTAGAATATATGGTGAAATGCTTGTGATTGCACAGGAGACAGTTACTTTTTAAGCAATTATGTATTGTAATACATTGGGATGAATATTTCACATGATTTTTTTTTACAGCCCTCTTCCTATAGAAGAACCAGTTTATTAAACACAAGTAGATCGACTACAAGACCTTTGCAGGTGAACAAAGTTTTTCTTTTTTATTATTTGCTTCAGAGGATGAACATTCCGTAAACAGACCATTGTGTTGATCTCTTATGTCTGAACCACTGATGAAGCTCACACCCATTTTTATTATTGTTAAATTTCCTGTATAACCTTTCCCTACTTCACAATGCCTTAACATAAATTTGTAATTATTCACTAGATACCCAATATCGGAGCTCCAAAAAGTCAACACCAGTCTATTTCTCAAGCAGTGATAGCTAAAAATAGAAATAAACATAGCATTGTTGACAAAAGACTTTCCTCATCTCAGGAGACAGGTGGAGGTATTGAGAGCAGCAGTTTTGATTCATCACAATTACCTGCTTCTATGGTAAAAAAAATAAATGAATGAACGTTGTATTAAGCCAGCAATTATTTTATTTTAAAGAACAAGTACTAATATTGGCAATTATTCATTACACATATTACATTAATAAAGCATCTTCACAAGAACTTACAAGTAATTTGAAAAGTAATCTTGCCTCCAAAACACTTAAATAGTATTAGTTCTGTGAAATACCAGTGTAGTGAGGTTTTTTGACATGTACTATTTGTTTACTATTCTGCAAAATTGGAACAGAATAAATATGTTGTCTTTGGTTTCAGCTGTCTGTATTATTATTGCGTTATCTCTATGTGTTATTTTAAATAATTGGTCACTGCATCATATTGTCCACTCTCTATTTAGGCTTTTCAATGTATATAATGAGATATTGATTTACAACATTGCACTATGCAACTGTTTGCTGATATATGATGATCAACAAACATACTTACTGGTGCTAAATCAAATGAGAAATTCCTGATGGTCTTAGATGTACATTTCATGAGGCCTTCCAAGTTTCTGAGACATTAACTAATATTGATGCATATTTTATTTTTTCTTATAAATTCAATTCTTGTTTTGGCCTGAAATTTCAATTCATACATTTAAAATTTTTATAATTTCAGGAACCATCTTTAAACAAACTAAGCACAACTATGGCGATGAAAAATTTAACTTCAGCTGGTAAGATGAAAGCCAAAAAATTTTCCCAGCACTTATCTAGTAAAGGAAGTGATGACGATGCGGTAAGACCAATTAAAATGTTAGTTAAATGATATAAAGATTACCCACTTTTATTGCTCGTTTTATTTCAGAAGTATTTTTTAATTTTTCCTGTTATCCTTTACTTAGGTTGTTGAAGTACCTAACTTGCGGACAGATTTTACTTTACCAATAACTAGTATCTGTCCTATATCTCTGCAATCTGTATGTGTCAAATCACACTCAGTAGCATCATCAAGCATTCCAACAGACAAAACACAGTTAAAATTTACCTTTTCCACTCCCATAGAAGAGAAGAGAAAACCAAGCAGTAATTTAATTGTTGATAGTGTTGATAAGGTAAATTACAAATTGATTTATTACTTGGTTGTTTTTTTTTTTTTTTGTGTTGTTGTTGTTATTTTAAAGATTTAATTTTACATGTTTTTCTCTTTTTGATTTTTGTTACAGGGATTCAAGTTTAGTTCACCAATCAAAGCTTCAAATGTTAAAATCAATGCAGCTGGAGCTGAAGAAGGCTCCAAATTTTCACTTGAGCCTGCTGTAGGTGCTTCCTCTGTTGTTTCAGCATCATTTTCTTCCACTATTCCAGTATGGGGATCAACTGCTCCTAGACCTAAGGTGGCAGACATTGGTGGTAAGGGAATTTTTTTTATAAACATTTTGAAGTATCTCTTAAATTGCATGCCTTTCTACTTGTAATCCTTGAAGCACTGCAGACCTTGGTCATGGCTTAACCAAAATTGTCCTAGTTCATTGGTTCTCCTGTTTTTGTCTAAAAATTTTAATGTATTTTTTTCCCTAGGCCACTATCTATTTGACTGGATGTAA
This sequence comes from Bulinus truncatus, assembly GCA_021962125.1. Classification (NCBI taxonomy): domain Eukaryota; kingdom Metazoa; phylum Mollusca; class Gastropoda; family Planorbidae; genus Bulinus; species Bulinus truncatus. Next base: position 2,086,637 of record JAGDYQ010000145.1, on the reverse strand, counting down.
ATAATCCAATATACTTATTTTGCATGGTTTTACAGGAGAGTATATATAAATTTCGATTTTCTTTTATAAGACCTTAACACGTGAGGGACGGGTTGCTGAGCAGTGTTAATCGCTTGACCCTGTACTAACCTCCTCTATGAAAACCAATGAAAATTTTCAGGTCCTGGTAAAAATTGGGGAAAATATCTCAAGTGCTCCTAGCTTTAAAGTGGCTTGGCATTGTGCTCAGAGCCAGATTTACAATTTAAGGGGGCCCTAGGCCAACAAAAACTTTACTTATGATGCACTCTTAGGAAAGAGTAAATTGAAAGCTTTTGAAAATTTCAATAATTTAGCATATAATATCAGTTTTTAATTTCATTTATACTTTTGTAAACTAATTAAGTTTATTTTCAATAATTTTTGAAGGCACATCATCTAGTTTTAAAACATACAACAAATTTCCTGATAGTGATAGTTCTGCAGCATCTGACATGGCATCGACTGGATTTTCTTTAGCTCCAGCATCATCTTTAAAGACCGGCTCTGTCATGGACATACTTGGGAAAGGAAACAGTAAGTAAAAGCTTTTTTTTTTAACCACTTTGTGAAATCTTTTTTGTTTGTAGAGTAGAGACTTCAGTCTCTTGAAAAATTATTATTTTTGGGGGTTAAAAAATACATTCACTCTTATTTTTGGCTGATAATTTAAAAAACTGTTACAGAAATTTAAAAACCTTTATTATTTCTGTTGCAGCATAATCAGACCATAAGCACTGGATAGAAGTGCTTTAGGGCAATGGTCTCAAAACCCCTAGCCCGCAGTGCCTAATAAGCATTAAATTATTTACTATGGTGTATTTCCCTCGGGATAGTAGTGTGACTTTCCATGGATGAGAAGTTAACTGGTAGCAGAAGCGACATTGTAAATCAAAACAATCTAAAATATAAATTCTCACCCACCCCCTTCAGCAGGATGCGTTAAAATTTTTAAACGTCGACTGATTGTTCCGTGGCAAGATTAAAAAGTTTGGGGACCATTGTTCAAGAGTACTTAGTAGATATAAATGGTCCTTGTAGTTTGCATAAATTCTACAGATATTGAATTTTTTAAAATGTGATTCGTAATTAAAAAGTCAATCACAGTAAGTTAAAACTTCATTATTTATTTCATAAAATTGATTTAAAACCATAAACATTTTTTTGTGTGACACAAAAGAATTATACGACCAAAAACATTTTTTATATGACACAGCAGAATTGTACAGTAGTTACAAAATAAGTCAGTCTGGAGAGAAAACTTCTTCACGGTTTTTCTTTCACAATACACTGGCATGAAATTTTATCAACATTAACATGTCATTTTGTTTAATATTTAGGGTAGCATAGTTTTTAATTTAATGTATGCTTAAATACAATTATGTTTGAAGTTTTTATAATAAATCTTGTCGGAATTTGTAGAATTTCTCACTTGTTAATTATACTATGAACAATAATTTGATCGAATTGTTTAATCCTTTAGATTTCCCCTCTACATCAACCTCTTCAATGACTGGGGTCTCAACTTCACAAGGTAATTTAAACCACCTTTCTTTGTATTTTCACATCTATTAAAGTGGATTTTGGACATCTATCCCAGCGCTACATAACCTTTTCTAATTTGCAGCACACTTTACCTGTTGCAATAATAAATAAGTTTCTTAGGTGATATGATCTACTGTGATAGCTGTGCTTGTTTTATCTATTGACATTCAAAAATAGCCGTTAGAAATAATTGTAATTAAAAGTTATAGCTTATCTTTTTTTTTTTTTTTAAACAATAATGAATATGTTATCAACACATCCATTTGGTCTATACAAATTTTGAGATTCTGATGCGAGTAATAATCTCATCATGAAAGCAATCTTAGCATAAGAAATGTTTATATACTTTTTTATTTAACCTTTATTTGATGCACATGTGTTTTGATTTATTTATTTTTTTGTAGGGGATTTAATGCTTAAATTTAAGAAACCAGCTGGCTCTTGGGAATGTGATAGTTGTATGCTGATGAACAAGCCAGAAGCAAATAAGTGCATCGCATGTGAGACTTCTAAACCTGGATCAAAACAAGGTTATTGTTTTCTACTTAAGGGGTTTACCTGCTTTAGATTGATTGACACTATTTCTTTGATATAAGTAATATAAGCCAATTTAGAAACGTAAGTGTTGAGTCAAAATACACCATGGCCATAAACTTTTTTGGATATCACATCTAATGTCAGTTTTATTTTGCATAACTATTTTATGAAATCAAATTTTCTGACCATTGCGATGAGTACAATACTACGACACCTAGCTATGTTTTACATATTGAAATAAAGTTTATGAAAATGAGAATCAGTCAAGTCCTGCAGCTATTAGCTACGACCAATAGAATATTTACAAATTCGACACGATTACTATGTTTACCATACTAAGGAACATTCAGTAAGAGGCTAGTCCATTAAGACAAGTTTGTGTGCTTCTTACAAATCAGCTGTCGTGTCTTACACAGTACAGTTAACGTATATACTATACATTGACGTTAACAAAAAAGCAAGTTTTATTTTTCTTTGTGTATTATGATGTCAATGACCTATTTTAACTTGTTTAAAAGACGTTTTTCTTTACTTTTTTGGGAATAAAAAAATCTATATGTTGGTTAAATAATACTTAAAAATATTTATTAGATGTGTATCTAACACTGCAAAGTTACAAACTTAATCTAAAAGTTTTAGAGTATTATCATTTTTGCATTAGTTGACATTTTTAGTCCTATTTGGGTTTTCCCTTTTCTAATGTGTGGTACACTATTTTTATTATAGAAATAAAATCTGTTCAATCACAATTAGTACCAATATGAATATATTCTTTTACAGTGTTATATCCCCATTTTAGAAATGAATGTTTTGTTATAGGTAATGAGCAGGGAGTAAATTAAATTTCCCAGTAAAGGTTTTCTCAATTAGTCCATACTCTTTTTGAGCATTTTGATTCTTACAATTATATTCAAATTTAATTTATATCCGTGCATCATGCAATAATTGCTGATATATTATGATAATCTTACTCAATTTAAAAGACTCCACAAATCATAATGAATTATTGTGTATTTCTAAATTTACCTTGTGACTCATTTTTGGTTTATTTGTCATTTAGGGAGCTTATCAGCTGCAACTGCTGCGCCAATTGCAGGCGGTGATTTAATGTCACAATTTAAAAAACCATCAGGCTCTTGGGAATGTCAGACTTGCTTGATTAACAATAAGTCAGATGTCTCTAAATGTATAGCCTGTGAAACGCCCCGGGCAGGAAGTAGTATCCAGTCACCTGCGGCTACTAGTGAGTCAAAACCTTTTAGTTTAGTTAAGCTTGATAAGATGTTGATGCATAAATGGTTCGTAAAAATGATACATTTACTTAATATTCTTAATTTGTGTTCAAATCCAGATAGCTTAAGTGCTTTATTTAAGAAGCCTCCTGGAAATTGGGAATGTGATACCTGTATGATTCAGAATGCAGCATCTGCTCTGAGATGTGTAGCTTGTGATTCCCCTAAGCCTGGTCTTCAGGCTGCTGGTGTTGGTAAGTGGTGCTTTTATTTTTTTTACATTAACTTGTATTTGAGTTATTCTACATTATTGGTTAGATGGGAGAGGAGTATTGAATTAAGAAGTTATGTTCTCTGTTCCTCAGTTGCCAAATCTGCTGAACCCAAGTCATCAGCTCTAACAGTTTCTCCAACTGGAGGTTTTGTTTTTAATGTGCCTACTACAACTGCCACAACTGTTGGCTCTGGTGGGTTCAAGTTTGGAAATACTTCTACCATTTCTGATTCGACTTCGACAGGATTTCAATTTGGTCAGACTGTAGCAAGTAATTCATCTGAAGTTTCTAAAAGTGGTTTATCGTCAGCACCTTTGGCAAGTGGATTTAAGTTTGGAAATTCTAATTTGTCTGCTGTACCTCAGACTGGTGGTTTTAAGTTTGGAGATTCTAGTACTCAGGGTGGAAGCAGTAATGCATTAACAGATTCTTCTGCTGCCAACCCTGGTGGTGGTTTCAAGTTTGGTTCTTCATTATCTGCAGCTACTACTGTGCAAAAAGATTTTCAGTTTGGCATAGCAACTAAAAACATTGTATCTAGTGAATCTGCTGCGTCAGAAAAACATTCTTCATCTAATGGCCAGATAAATTTAAACTCTTCAAGTGGTGGTTTTCAATTAGGAGCAGGAACAGTAACATTTACGGCTGGCAGCACTGCACAACAGATCCCAGCTGGTACGGATTCCACTTTAAAAACTCCTCATGTGAACTTTAACCCTTCAGCCAGTTCAGTGGCTCCGTCATTCTCAATGACCACTTCTCAAGCTCTGGTAAAAGATGCAGCCTCAAAACCTGTAAATAATTTATTTCAGTTTGGTGCTTCACTATCTTCATCCCAGTCTAACTCTGTAGGTTTAGGAATGAATAGTCTGACTAGTGATAAACCTCTTACTAATGGAGGCTTCGGTACAGGATTTAATGCAACACCAGCTCAGCCAAAAAGTTCTGATGGAGTTAGTCCATTGGGTGAGCTAAAATTATGATTTTGTAAAGCAAACTTTCGTTATTCAATAACTAACATAGAAATAATTTTTATCTCTTTGTATTATGCATTCAACAAGTAGCCACTTTTTCAGGATCAGGCTTAAATGCCACTGCGTCTACTTTCAGTGGCTTTGGACAACTAGCCAATACTTCAAACCCAACATCTTCTGTATCATTTGCTCATCAGAATAAACGCTCAGTGGATTCCAGCGGTGAGTTATTTTTAAATACTCAAAGAATACAAATGTCTGAGCTTAATCAAAGTTAATAATTCAAGTAGATTTTATTTTTTTCTAAATGATTGTCATTTAACCTTTTTTTTATTTTTTTTTTTTGTTAAGATCCAGATGCTCCAAGTGGTAAAAAAGTTCATTTTGGGTCAACTACCAATGAAGTTGCCACGAATGGTTTATTTTCCTTTGGGGGTAAGCAATATTCCTTAATTCTAGTATAACATAGCAAGCACATATGCCTGCTTTTTATAAATAATGACAAACAAAATAATGGGTTGAACAAAGATTTCTTTTCGCTTTTGGTTTATGAATACATATACCAATTCCTAAGTATATTTATAAAGTTAAGTTCCCTTAGTCTTGATGGGCAGATGAAGTATTGAATTCGCTACTGTATCCTTGACTTATAAAAGGATTGTGTGTTGAGCACAATGCCCAGCCGCCTTTAATTCCCCAAACTTAAATCAGATACCCATTTAATGCTGGGTGAGCTTGAGGGACATTTTTACCAACTTTCACCAGGACTGGAAAAATTCCCTTGGTTCTCAGAGATGTTCAAACCCAGTAGCATTAGGTCGACAGTCTAGCGCTCTACATCATTCCTCCATCTGTTTGTCAAGTATATTTATATATATTCAGTGGATCTGTTTACTACAATTCTATGAAGGCTTTCTTTACTTTCATGACAAAATCTCTGGAAAGATGCTTCGCACAACAAATTACTCCTTTCTTCCCAATAGCTTTCAATTACAGATTATTCCTTATACGTGTCAATATCTATTATGAAACTTATCATATCGAATTTATTTGTAAATATATGCAGTTATATTTTTATCAATGATGCAACATTATGCAATAGTTTTCCATTCAGCTGTTCATTTTATTTGAAACACGTTAAAACAGTTGTTAGCAGCCATTATGTAATATTTTAACTTAAAAAAAATGTCTTTATGCCACTGGCTTAAGGATTTAACTAATGTTTGGTTTATTTACATCAAAATTAGCGTAAAACGACATAATATAACTAGTTTTAACTGTCTAACTTGAATAAACAAAGGACAAAAGATAATTAAAACCACATCCAACAGATGTCTGATGAAAGAGACAAGAAAAAGCCTTAAGAATAAAAGGTCAACTAGAAAGTCATTAACACTAGAACAACGGCAGCGGTCATTTTTACCCCAACGCTACTTCGCAGTTTAATTACTTTTAAACAGCTAGCCCCAGACTATTGAAATTTTATGACTTTTCATATCTTTATAACATTGTTCAAATTATAGATTATTATTATTGTTGGTTTTATTATGAACGAAAAAAAACTTATATCTAGAACGATTATGATCGAAAAAAAACTTATATCTAGAACGACTGAAGCGGTCATAATGACCGCCATACCGATTAATATCTAGTGATGCTGTCGGCTGACGTCATCTTATTGCCAAAAGCGCATCCATCGTTAGTACTATAAGTCAGAATCGAAAAGAGTTGCCATCAATTTGTAAAGACACAAACTCCAGAACTTTTTTCTTCAAAAGTACTTGTCAATGGTCAAAAAACCCTTACAATTTACCGTTGCAAGCGAAAAAAGGTCTGCATATTGAATACCTTGCACAAGCATGTTGAAATTGGTGAAACAAAAAAAAACTTCCAGAAACTAATATTATAATTTTTCTAAGTGTGGAGCGGAAGTTCTGGACCAAATGAGCCGCTTGTACACAATGAGATCAGCATCACGAAGATGGCCTGTCTATATCTTTTACAATGTTCTGGACTTTGCGGCTATAAACGCATTTATATTATTTCGACTATACAACTCTTACAGCATTTCTAGTCTGTCTTATATTTTGAAACTTGTTCACGAATTGAGATCGCCTTACTTTGCAACTTAAAAATTCCATCAGATATTCCTGTGAAAAGTTGAGCAAGGAGTAGCACAAGCCATCAATGCTCGTTTTGTCGTAACAAAATACAAGATGACTAATGAACAGAATGTGATTACTTACGTATATTTTTTGAAAAAATACTGTTTATAATTCTATAGATATTGTTTCTTTGTTACACATAATAAAAATAATTATTATAGGACATAATCTATTAATGCTTACTGCCGCGGTCAAAATGACCGCTTCAGTCTTCTGCCAGTATATGCTACTGTATACATCAGTTCAATTTTTGATAGTTATAATATTAGTCTCGTTACTAGTGGTTGTAAACAAGGACCTGATGCATGAGGTTAAATAAGCTGGATGTTGTGAAGTAATTGTTAATCATTCATTGGACTTATTTTAACATGTTCATTTATACTTCGAAATATACTGTGCAATATATAGCTTAATACTGTTACAATGTAGATTATAGTAACATGTTGGCATCAAACAATGTAAACACTAGCCATTGTAATATTGACTTTCATTAAGTAAGATTTATCTATTCGCTTAATTTAAGTATGTATTAATGATATTATTTATAATATTTTCATTCACATGCATCTATAATCCTCCAGTTAGTCTATATTTGATGGGTCGGGATAGGACCAAAGCAAACTTCTTTTAAGTATTTGATTATATGCGATGATTTTTTTCAGAAAATCGTGTGGGAAAAAAAATCACGCAATCACATGTTGTTAAGTTTTATTTAATACATCTACATATATTAATTTACATTATAGCACACAAAAAAATACAATCCTTAGATTAATATAATTTATAATTTAAGTTTTATTGGAACCAGTGGAAAGAATAAAATTTTCTATTTGAGGATTAATGATTTGTGTATTATTATTACAGCATCTAAAAGTTCATCCTTTGGAACTAATGCAAGTAACTGTGCTAACCCATCTGGAGGCTTTCTGTTTGGAGGCTCAACACCTGCTGCACAACAGTTGAATCCTCAAGGTCCTGGATTTCAATTTTCAGTGGGATCAGGACCAACTACTACTTTTTCATTTAATGCTGGTAGCGACACAGCTAAAGCAGCAGCAGAAGTTAAAAGTAAATATGATTGGTTTTCAATATTGCCATTATTTTGTTTTTTTTTCAAATGACAGCTTTTCTAAAATGCATTTCTAATATTACAGATAATGTTTTCCCTCCACCTGCTACCTTTAATTTTGGAGCAACAGCTCAGCAATCTGGAGGTCCCTTTCTTTTTGGTGCCAAGAATGTAAGTGAAACAAATTATTGTTTTAATTATTATTAGTCAGGTAAATTAAACAAGCAATTAAGCCTGTTCCATTCTGGACACAGGACGTGTTAGCGCATTTTCATGTTATGTATCAGTACGTTTGTTAGCTTTCAGTAAATATTTGGAAATGTTTATAAATTCAATTGTGTAATGCATATATCTGTAAAAAAAAATTATAAAGACGTTTCTTTATATTTGAAAAAAAATTATTGCCTCTTAAATCTAACTACAAGTGGTTTGTGGTTACTGAAATAGGACCCATAATTGAAAACATTCGAAATTATAGTCATTTAATCGTCCGAAAACTCCGTCAATTGTTGCATAGCTCTGATACTTTCAATTAAACTCAGAACACAAGCTTACTATTTCATTTGATGAGTTTCTTAATAAATCTTGGTGAAACTACGTGCTGCAGTATTTCGCACCAAATGAACGGGTATATTGATATATAATATAAATAAGGAGCCTAGCCCTCTATCTCTATCCTAAAGGACCTTTAGATAATAGCAAGCTTTTAAAGGCCTTACAAAAAGAAAACACAGTCAACTAGGTGGATGTAGCACTCTGGAGGCCGACCATCCACCAGGGTTCTATTAGACATGGACTAATTGCGCTTAGAGCAAGACCCCTCCCAATCTATTACATCGCCAAACAAAAAGTGTACACTAACCCCAAACCTCAAAGATATAAATCCGAAATAAAAAACATAAAAAATATCCAGCTCACCCTATAGCCAAAAAAACCCTAAACAACAACCAAATGGCTAGGACTTATGTTGTTAGATGCAGCCCTCTTTAATTAATTAGCTTATATAGCAAAAAAGGTACTAAGCCCCCTTTTACGGCCCTGAGAGGTCAGATCGCGAAATGGAAAAAAAGTCATTTGTTGGCAGGCCAAGACCTACAAAATGATAAATACATCATGGGTCTAGGACTTATGGTTGTTGAGATCTAGGGTGATGACGGACAGACAGACATACAAAACGGAGCACACCAACAGTGTGCCTTCTAAGCCAGGGGAGGGCAATTTTGTTGAGTCTCATCCATGGGCTGGTGTTGACATGAAAATTAATGAATTAAAAGTAGGCTATTACTGTGTGTCTGCAATAGACAAGTGTGTGGATGATAAAGTTCACAACCTAGCCTGTTTTCAAGGCCAACACATACTCCATTTATTCTGCCGGTATTTACTGAGGTTGTGTCAAAGCACGTAGCCTGAACTTACTCAACCAGCTACCACTCCACCAACAATTTGTGAACAGCATTTGCTGCATTCTCACCACTTCTAGAGCTCACCTTTGGCACACCTAACAGTTTGTCCATCCCATCACCTGAAACTAAAACTGGTAGCCTGTCAACTGAACCTTCCCCAAATATTGCTGGAAGTATCTTTCCATCACAATGGATAACTAATGGGCAAGTTGGCTCAAAATTATCTTTCATTCATCATTGCTTTAGAAATTTTATGCCTAGCACTGACTCGTTGAATAGTGCTACATGAATTCGGAAGTGCATTTGGATAGTGACCAAGGGCTGCAGCAATAGGAATAAACGGTCAAACAGCTTCAAGATCAGATATTTTATTACGGTCAAATCACTTGTTACACTTGGATTGAACAATTGGTCTTCTTTACTTGAGTTATCTTGTTTTGCTGTTTACCTGATTTGCTAATTTTGGTCGGTGTGTACTCATCATCATATTCAGTTTCATCATCAAGAACACTGCTTGCAAATGCACAGTCATCATCAACAGGAAGTTATGACATAGAATAGTTAAACAGCTAACCCTAAGTAAGTAAAATATAGCACAAAGAACATGATACAACAAGTAAATATGCAAAATGTAAATTACATGAAAGTTTGGCAATTTTCGATGAAATTTTGAAAATCCATGGTCGTTGAGCATCACCAGGCAGTTGGCACAAGAGGCTTAAACTCTGCCCTAATTAAAAGTTTGCTAAAAGGAAAAAAGTTAGAGGGTGTCTTGCTCTGTAGGTGAAAGTTGAGTTTTTTGGGCCACCCTACTGTCCAGTGTTAACAAATGTTTTAATATTTCTGTTTATGCCTATGCAGTATTCTAAATCAATGCAGTGAAGATATTAAATGAGCATATTAGCTGTATTACAATCATTTAAAATCTTTTTTTTTTATCTTTTAGAATGAAACTCAGCCTTCTAGTGCATCCTTTGGTTTTAGTGCTACAAATACAACTCACCCACCAGCAGTTGGAACATTTAACATTGGGTAAGTACAAAATTTTTGTCTCAATTGCATTTAACCTTTTTAGATTCTAAAAAAATGCTTGAGGCTTAAAATATTTAATACAGTGGGTATTCGGTTAACGAACTGTTCGGACAGCGAACAAATCGGACAACAAATACTTTCAGGAAAGATTGTGTTCAGACAACGAACAAAATTCGGATAACGAAAAAAAATTTATTCTAACGAAAACGTCTCGGCTCTCGGAACACCCGACATCAGTCCTCAATTTGTCCTGAAAATGGATGTGCGCTGACACGTCATCATTCATACTCCGTAGCAGTGAGGCAGCACCATACAACGCGTAGGGTAGTGTGCGACGACACTTTGTCAATTGTGTACCATACATATGTAGTTGGTTTATGTCCTTGTGGTTTTTGTATGTGCTTCTCTAAACACCTTATAAAAAACCCCTGAAAATTTGACAATATTATGGGACCTGAAAAGAGTGGAGTGTCAAGAACTGTGCTCACCATAAAAACCAAACAAGAGATTATAACTAAAGTAGAGAGTGGACAAATAATGACTGATGTTACCAGGCTTGAGCAGGTTCACAGTAGGCACAATCCTAGCTAAAAAAGATATCAAGAAGACTCAAGCCGCTAAAGGAGTAACAAAAACTACATTTGAGAAGCAAAAAAAGTGTCATCCATGATAAACTCGAGAGTTTGCTTTTAGTTTGGATAAATGAACGGGAAGTGAAAAGAGATGTAACTAGAATGGCCATTATTCAAGAGAAGACTGGAGAAATTTTTGAGAAATTGAAAGAACAAATTCCAGGCTCATCCTCCGAAAATCTAGAATTCAAGGCTACCACTGGCTGGTTTACAAAATTTAAAAGGAGATCTGGCATTAAACAAGCTGTTGTCAATAGGGTTGCTGATCTCCACGACATTGCTATCAATCATTTCCTGAAGTCCTGAAGAAGAGAGAAAAACAACCGACATTGGACATGTTCTTTAACGTCCAAATAAAGGAAAAGAACTGATTATAAAGCAAGACTATATGTATGTATCATATTTGTAATAAATAAACTTACTAAGAAATTATTCTTGTACATGACAATTTTTTTTAAAATTAATTTTTATGATCTCCAGAACGAATTAATCGAATTTCCATTAACATATATGGTAAATCGATGATCGGTTAACGAACGATTCGGATAGCAAACATAATTGTGGAATGGATTAAGTTCGTTAACCGAATACCCACTGTACTTATTAATACATAAAAGTGCACTATGCAACTGTTTGCTGATATATAATGATCAACAAACATACTTACTGGTGCTAAATTAAATGAGAAATTCCTGATGGTTTTAGATGAACATTTCATGAGGCCTTCCAAGTTTCTGAGACATTTATTGAATATTTTTTGTTTTACTAAGGATAAGTGTATTATTGCTTAACATATTTTGTAATTAATTATAAATGGTTTTAAAAATCAACAACATAAGGTTTACGAATAAGTTATCAAAGTGTTCAACTAGTGGTGAACCAGCTGATCAGTAAAAATGCCCAATGGCATTCTATGTATCATCATAGAACTGTTTCATGTTGTCAACCACTGTGTTCAACTTGTAACATTGGATTCCTGTGTTCAACTTGTAACATTGGATTCCTGTGTTCAACTTGTAACATTGGATTCCTGTGTTCAACTTGTAACATTGGATTCCTGTGTTCAACTTGTAACATTGGATTCCTGTGTTCAACTTGTAACATTGGATTCCTGTGTTCAACTTGTAACATTGGATTCCTGTGTTCAACTTGTAACATTGAATTCCTCATTTTGAACTCAGGCTGAAGTTGTATACCTACTTGTACCGATAGTAAACTTTCTTTTTTTCAGTGCTGGAGGAGAACCAAGAAAGAAAATCAAAGCTGTACGGAAAATGAAGAAATAATTGAGGCTTCATTTCTAATTTTCATATGATTCGACATCATCACCATAAGCTACTTTTAGTAGGGGGGGAGGGAGAAATTTGTATGATGAACAAATTTCAGTGTTAAATAATGTCATCAATAAGATTTCTTTGAATAAAAATCAACTAATTCTTTAAATTACAGCAGAGTTCCACAGCAAATTATGATGGTTCTTTGTTAATTATTAGTCTCGTTCTGTTTATTTGTTGAGACATTTAAAATATTTATTTTTTGATTTTTCTGTTATGATTCATAAGTTATCTACATATGAAAATCTTTATCAGACGATGTTCATTTTGGAATAACATAAACGTATTTAAATCTGCTAGGAAAATGTTTTTTATTTGCTCTGGCTGTAGCCTTGTTGAAGTTCTGTTTTCATGTAAATTATTGTAAGTATAATGTATACATATTTTATCTGGTTACATTTGTTTAATGTACATACATTTAATACTGTATATTTTTTTAACATTGCTCCATAGCGCTAACATTTCATCGGCTAACATTTCATCGGCTAACATTTCATCGGTATGTGTAGGATTCAAACTTTGAGTGAAACATTTAAAAAAATCTCATTATTTTTATACATTGGTCTCAAAATAGAGCATTTGATTTTTATGATGTTTTCATTGTCAAATGCAAGTGAGCTTAGTGAAAATATGGTCTGGTGTCTGCATGGATATTTTTTGTGTTTAGTTAACATTCTTGTTGCTAGTCATTCCTCTGTACACTTCCTATCTGCACTCAAAAAGAGGTGACTGCACTCTTTAAATGCACTGTGTATGCTATCCTGGCTGAAGAAGCAAACTCTGCAAAATTAGATAATTAGTCTGTCAATCCAGTGAGCTGTTTTCTCTCCACCCCCCTCCCCTTGTTTCCCCAACTGTCCATAAGTTGTTTCTTTTTTTTTTTTTTTTTTGTTAACATAAAAGTATTCCTTGAAAAATAAAAAGGTGTCTTTCAGTAGAAAATTAGATTGTTCATTCAGGGGCTCAATTCCCTGCTGTTTTATCTGCCATTTATTACACTGCATTGAATTCACTGGTTTAAAGTAATTAGATTTTCGGTTCAAAACTAATTGGACTTGTCAAAATGAACTTGAATGTCTGTGTAACAATGCATCAGTCCAAATGATTTTTTTTATAACATTTTTTCGGCATTTACTTTTTAACTGAATTTTTTTTTTAAATCGGTATTCTTCAAGGGTTGTGATTCTGTTAAAATATCATAATATTGCATCTGATCAAGTGCAAAAACTTAAAACAGTAAATTGACTAGGTACTATCACATTATCATATGTAACACACCTTGTTACCTGTACAAAATAATGCAATCCCAACCATCTTGTTTTTTTTTTTTTTGTTTTTCAATCCCCATTATTTTATTTCAAACATTATTTTTTACCAAGTGCGTTGTAAATTCTTCTTTCAAGAGACTCGAATTTCATGTACAAATTGTTCAAAGCTACAGAAATTAGTGATGATATATGTTGGTGCATTGCATACACAGTACCATTGTTGTTTAAACTGATGTGAAATTTTTAAAAGATTTTGTTCACAGATAAAGCTCAGCTTATTCTAAGTTGATCTGGTTTTTTTTTTCTTATTTGTTCATCTCCCTGTTTTTGTTAAGTTGTATTTTGCATATAACATGTAAATCTTGTGTGTACAAGGAAAGGTTTGAGTCAAAATGTGTAACTTTGAAATAATAAAACAAAAGACGTAAATCAAGGTGTTTTTGTTAGTCACCAAGTGTTGATGGTATGGGGCAGTGTGTGGTGTTTGAAATAACAAGGCACCACTTTGAAACACAGGATATTCTGAAACTCGGGATATTCACACCTTGATGCTAACAGTATGTGTATTCCATCCTAAATCATGATGGGTGGTAAAGTGTACAAAAACGTGTTAATAGACAAAAATACTTAAATTTAGTTCTGCATGAATTAAACATGTTGACATCAAGTCTTTTGTCATTTTATTTTGCCAACATTCGTTACATTTTAAAGGACTCTATTATCAGGTTAATTATTCATTGATTACTAATACTGTAAACGAGTCATGTAAAATATCAGGAAAGTTCTTAAGCGGGCGGGCCATCCGGGAAGGTAAAATGTTTCAGTAGCTACGGACTAATACGGGGATTGGATATGCTAGTGCATTCGTCAATAGTTATATTTATTCATTTCTAGTCATACTAGCCTAACCCAAGAACTGGTTCATGCTCGTCTGGCTTAAAACCCTTAATATACGGATACCGAAGTTTGAGTTTAGACGAATAACAAAAGAATTATTAGAGGTTGAGTCCATACACTTTGTGGTTGTCAAAAGTAAGTGGAAACCCATAGAAGGCCAACAGAAAATTGAGAATATTGTAGAGGCGAGCTTAATCATATCATGTCTTTATTAAGTAGCTAACAGCACTCTGTTGCTGCCATTTCTGATGTTTTTTTAGTAAAAGGCTACCTATATGGATATTAACCCCCCCCCCCCCCCCGCCAGTACCGATTCCTTTCGATTTGTAAGCTACCCAATCAAATAATGCATGTCAGTAATCACTCCATTCCAGTTGCATCATTCTGACGCATGCTGCCTTCAACAATGTAGCCCAAGATTTCGTCCCAAAAATATAAATAAAATTTCTACGCGTCTGGAAGGCGGAGGCAGAGATAATCAATAACTCTGTTTTCTAGCATCGAACAGGCAGGCAACTCTCACACACACAGCCGCGCGACGCGCAACAGAGCTCCCCTCGAGCTGCTCCCCGTTTGCTTCCACACGACTCCACAAGTTTCTGTACTCTGATGGAACCGGCTTTTCTGGAATGAAAGGGAGGGGGGGATGTAGAGGTTGGGTTATTGTGGGGTGGTTGTTGTTGGGGGTTATTTTTTTGGAAAGGGGGGGTTGGGGAGACACAACGCACTTTGCCTTCTTTTTGACCATCGATCTGAAAGGAGTTTCTTCGTGCCGCCCCCCCCCCCCCCACGGGGGTAAAATCAACCGGTACCAATAGCACAGCTGCTAGAAACAGTTTATATGTACATATATATTTTTTATAAAGCAGCTGTGGAGGACTGACATTCCCTAGTTGGCTTCTTACTAGCACACACACACACACTCTACCTCCAAACCCCTGTCTCCAGATATCGCCGATCGTGTGTCAACTCCTCTGAAATTAAAACTACTAAAAAAAAAAGTAATTCAATTACATGTCATCTTGCAAGTCGCAGTGACAATGCCAATAACTATATGCCCCCCCCCCTCTATTCCTTCATTCATATTCCTCCAGTAAAAAAAAAGACAACCTCACAGAATGTGTGTGCACGCGCGCGCGTCCATGACAGCGCGTGTGTTTGTGTGAGTCGAAGTTCCACGTGAAGGTGTGAGTGTTTACTTCCCCAGCCATGAGACAAGGGGTGACTCACTCTATCGCCTTACAACAGCAGCAGCAGGCCGGGGCCAGTAAAACTTGTGTTCATTTATTTTGCTGTTTCTGTTTCCCCCATCTCTCTTTATATTATAAACAGCTGTTTATTATTTTTGTTTAAACAATAACATTTGCATGTTGTATATCTTTGAAACGTCATTGTGTGTGTGCGTGTGTCCATATTGACAAGGTGTCGCCAAGCGTCTGGAGCAGTTTCTTCTTGTGTTGGTGGGGGAAGGGGGAGGGTCAGCATGGTGGACGCCACTGAACTATATTCTCTCCTGGAACCTGATTCATGTGTTGCTCGCCGCTCCTGTACTACGCCGTGTCGGGTGAGAAATCGAAAGTGCATGTTGTATTTGTGTCATGCGCGTGTGTGAGAGCCTCGGTGATTATCTGTCTAGGGATTAACGGCGCCACTGGTGAGTAATAATTTTATTATTGTCTTGTGAGTAGTAAAATTATGTCTTGTGAGTAATAAAGTCTTGTGAATATTAAATATTATGTCTTGTGAACAATATTATGTCGCCAACTAGTTGTTTTTTAATTTATTGATGAACACAAGATAAAGTACATATTCATTTGTTTACTAAACGTTGTATTACATGTTTATGTTTCATGTCTTATTGCATATTAGTATATCTATCTGTCTATCTATCTATCTATCTATCTAACTAACTACCTACCTACCTATCTATCCATCTATCTATCTATCTGTATGTCTGTCTGTCTGCAATTCTGGCTGGCTGGCTGTCTTTTAAAAATCAGATAATCAATCTATTCTGTTTTTCTTTTATATAACTGTCTATCGGTATATCTAACTTTTTCATTCGGTCTGTCTGGCTGTATGTCTGTTTGTCTTTTAGCAATAAGTCTGGATTTTTTTCTCTTATATGTGCTATCTTTATCTCTCACACATCTTTCACTCTGTGTATCCTACTAACCTATCATTCTATCTTCGCTTGTCAGTCCATCATAAGTCTAACTCACCCAATGTATGCAATGGTAAATACACAGCTGACGTGACTGGTTTCAATATCAAGCAGGTGTGGGGTAGAAGTATTTGAATCTAGGATCGGAATATGTTCTATATTTGGAATATGTTTTATATTGGAATATGTTCTATGATCTATTTGAATATGTTCTATGTTTGGAATATGTTCTATGTTTGGAACATATTCTATAATTGGAATATGTTCCATGTTTGGAATATGTTCTATGATTGGAATATGTTGTATGTTTGGAATATGATCTATGATTGGAATATGTTCTATGCTTGGAATATGTTCTATAATTGGCATGCGTTCTATATTTGGAATATGTTACATGATTGGAATATGTAATATGATTGGAATGTGTTCTATGATTAGAATATGTTCTATGATTGGAATATGTTTGCAAGTCAAGAATGTTGCGATTCACCTTAATGAACTGCAGCACGTAATATAAACTATACATAATCCACATCGTCCATTTTAAATCGGTTCTTTCTAAAGCCGCCATATTTGTGTTTTATTCTACTGTGTAACAATATTTAGGTGCCACACTATTAAAAGGAAAAATAACACAATTGGCGACATATTTCTTTTATTCATTATTACAGGAAATTTTTAATAGCGGCGGTCTTTCTGTATGGTATATATTTTGTGGTACTGCAGTGCTCTGTAATGTAGTGAGCTATTCTGAACATATTATATCTCTCACGCTATTCTGAACATATATCTCTCACGCTATTCTGAACATATTAAATCTCTCACGCTATTCTGAACATATTATATCTCTCATGCTATTCTGAACATATTATATCTCTCACGCTATTCTGAACATATTATATCTCTCACGCTATTCTGAACATATTATATCTCTCACGCTATTCTGAACATATTATATCTCTCACGCTATTCTGAACATATTATATCTCTCACGCTACTCTGAACATATTATATCTCTCACAGACTTTTGTTGTGTTTATTTATTTATTTAATTTTTTTTTTCAAATAGAAGTCAAATTTCACTAGGTCTGATATTTGACAGTCAATTTTGGGGTTATTGTGACAAAGTTTGAGAATGCTTTTTTTCTGACTTTTACTTAACGTCCACACCGCACTGAAGTATGTTTAGGATTTACTGAATCTTTGAGGGCGGAGTTCCACGATCTTTAAAGTTTCTGTATCAACTTGAACTTTATTTTTTTTCTCTCCATCTCTATAACCTGAAATGTGTTTTTATAGAAAGTCAACCCCACTAGCCTTAGCCGTCCGCCTCCTTATCGGTACACATTCCTTTCCTCTCTGGTGTAATAGGGGGGGCCCTGGCTAATACTTATATTCAGGGGCTCTTATATGTCCAGGTCTTTTCCTGGGGCCCCAGAAAACTTAAGGTCTATGTCGAGTTGACCGTTGATATAAATTAGTCAGTATCCAGATCCGGAATCTAGAAGCAAGTAGTACATGATCTAATAGTACATGATCAGTTAGTACAATAACTAGTAGTACATGATCTAGTAGTACATGATCAATTAGTACAAGAACTAGTAGTGCATGATCTAGTAGGACATGATCAATTAGTACAATAACTAGTAGTACATGATCTAGTAGTACATGATCAATTAGTACAAGAACTAGTAGTACATGAGCTAGTAGTACATGATCAATTAGTACAAGAACTAGTAGTACATGATCTAGTAGTACATGATCAATAAGTACAAGAACTAGTAGTACATGATCATTTAGTACAAGAACTAGTAGTACATGATTAATTAGTACACGATCAAGTAGTACATGATCAAGTAGTACACGATCTAGTAGTACATGATCAATTAGTACATGATCTAGTAGTATATGATCCAGTAGTATATGATCAATTAGTACATGATTTAGTAGTATATGATCAAGTAGTACATGCATGATCAATTAAAAATAAGGACTCAGTAGAGAAAAGACTCTATAGTACATGATCAATTAGGGGTACATGATCTAGTAGTATATGATCACAAGGGTAGAGCATACATGATCAATTAGTACATGATCTAGTAGTATATGATCAAGTAGTACATGCATACTGTAATTAGTACATGATCTAGTAGTATATGATCTAGTAGTACATGATCAATTAGTACATGATCTAGTAGTATATGATCTAGTAGTACATGATCAATTAGTACATGATCTAGTAGTATATGATCTAGTAGTACATGATCAGTGGTACCATAGTCTCAGTAGTATACCTTGATCTAGTAATTGTATGATCTAGTAGTATATGATCTAGTAGATATATAGTCTAGTAGTACATGATCAATTAGTACATGATCTAGTAGTATATGATCTAGTAGTACATGATCATAGAAGTATAAGATCTAGTAGTACATGATCAATTAGTACATGATCTAGTAGTATATGATCTATGGTAGATAAGATCTAGTAGTATGATCTGTGTGCCCTATGATCATTATAGTAGTATATGATCTAGTAGTACATGATCAATTAGTATATGATCTAGTAGTATATGATCTAGTAGTACATGATCAATTAGTACATGATCTAGTAGTACATGATCTAGTAGTATATGATCTAGTAGTACATGATCAATTAGTACATGATCTAGTAGTATATGATCTAGTAGTACATGATCAATTAGTACATGATCTAGTAGTATATGATCAAGTAGTACATGATCAATTAGTACATGATCTAGTAGTATATGATCTAGTAGTACATGATCAATTAGTACATGATCAATTAGTACATGATCTAGTAGTATATGATCAAGTAGTACATGATCAATTAGTACATGATCTAGTAGTATATGATCTAGTAGTACATGATCAATTAGTACATGATCTAGTAGTATATGATCTAGTAGTACATGATCTAGTAGTACATGATCTAGTAGTATATGATCTAGTAGTATATGATCTAGTAGTATATGATCTAGTAGTACATGATCTAGTAGTATATGATCTAGTAGTACATGATCAATTAGTACATGATCAAGTAGTATATGATCTAGTAGTACATGATCAATTAGTACATGATCTAGTAGTATATGATCAAGTAGTACATGATCAATTAGTACATGATCTAGTAGTATATGATCTAGTAGTACATGATCAATTAGTACATGATCTAGTAGTATATGATCAAGTAGTACATGATCAATTAGTACATGATCTAGTAGTATATGATCAAGTAGTACATGATCAATTAGTACATGATTTAGTAGTATATGATCAAGTAGTACATGATCAATTAGTACATGATCTAGTAGTATATGATCAAGTAGTACATGATCAATTAGTACATGATCTAGTAGTATATGATCTAGTAGTACATGATCAATTAGTACATGATCTAGTAGTATATGATCTAGTAGTATATGATCTAGTAGTATATGATCTAGTAGTATATGATCTAGTAGTATATGATCTAGTAGTACATGATCAATTAGTACATGATCTAGTAGTATATGATCTAGTAGTACATGATCTAGAAGTATATGATCTAGTAGTACATGATCAATTAGTACATGATCTAGTAGTATATGATCTAGTAGTATATGATCTAGTAGTATATGATCTAGTAGTATATGATCTAGTAGTACATGATCAATTAGTATATGATCTAGTAGTATATGATCTAGTAGTACATGATCAATTAGTACATGATCTAGTAGTACATGATCTAGTAGTATATGATCTAGTAGTACATGATCAATTAGTACATGATCAAGTAGTATATGATCTAGTAGTACATGATCAATTAGTACATGATCTAGTAGTATATGATCAAAAAGTACATGATCAATTAGTACATGATCTAGTAGTATATGATCTAGTAGTACATGATCAATTAGTACATGATCAATTAGTACATGATCTAGTAGTATATGATCAAGTAGTACATGATCAATTAGTACATGATCTAGTAGTATATGATCTAGTAGTACATGATCAATTAGTACATGATCTAGTAGTATATGATCTAGTAGTACATGATCTAGTAGTATATGATCTAGTAGTATATGATCTAGTAGTATATGATCTAGTAGTACATGATCTAGTAGTATATGATCTAGTAGTACATGATCAATTAGTACATGATCAAGTAGTATATGATCTAGTAGTACATGATCAATTAGTACATGATCTAGTAGTATATGATCAAGTAGTACATGATCAATTAGTACATGATCTAGTAGTATATGATCTAGTAGTACATGATCAATTAGTACATGATCTAGTAGTATATGATCAAGTAGTACATGATCAATTAGTACATGATCTAGTAGTACATGATCTAGTAGTATATGATCTAGTAGTACATGATCAATTAGTACATGATCTAGTAGTACATGATCTAGTAGTACATGATCTAGTAGTATATGATCTAGTAGTATATGATCTACTAGTATATGATCTAGTAGTACATGATCTAGTAGTACATGATCTAGTAGTATATGATCAATTAGTACATGATCTAGTAGTACATGATCTAGTAGTATATGATCAATTAGTACATGATCTAGTAGTATATGATCTAGTAGTATATGATCTAGTAGTATATGATCTAGTAGTATATGATCTAGTAGTACATGATCAATTAGTATATGATCTAGTAGTATATGATCTAGTAGTACATGATCAATTAGTACATGATCTAGTAGTATATGATCTAGTAGTACATGATCAATTAGTACATGATCTAGTAGTATATGATCTAGTAGTACATGATCTAGTAGTATATGATCTAGTAGTATATGATCTAGTAGTATATGATCTAGTAGTACATGATCAATTAGTACATGATCGATCTAGTAGTATATGATCTAGTAGTACATGATCTAGTAGTACATGATCTAGTAGTATATGATCTAGTAGTATATGATCTAGTAGTATATGATCTAGTAGTATATGATCTAGTAGTACATGATCAATTAGTATATGATCTAGTAGTATATGATCTAGTAGTATATGATCTAGTAGTACATGATCAATTAGTACATGATCTAGTAGTATATGATCTAGTAGTACATGATCAATTAGTACATGATCTAGTAGTATATGATCTAGTAGTACATGATCTAGTAGTACATGATCAATTAGTACATGATCTAGTAGTATATGATCTAGTAGTATATGATCTAGTAGTATATGATCTAGTAGTGCATGATCAATTAGTACATGATCTAGTAGTATATGATCTAGTAGTATATGATCTAGTAGTACATGATCTAGTAGTACATGATCTAGTAGTACATGATCTAGTAGTACATGATCTAGTAGTTCATGATCTAGTAGTATATGATTTAGTAGTACATGATCTAGTAGTTCATGATCTAGTAGTATATGATCTAGTAGTATATGATCTAGTAGTACATGATCTAGTAGTATATGATCTAGTAGTACATGATCAATTAGTACATGATCTAGTAGTATATGATCTAGTAGTACATGATCAATTAGTACATGATCTAGTAGTATATGATCTAGTAGTACATGATCAATTAGTACATGATCTAGTAGTATATGATCAAGTAGTACATGATCAATTAGCACATGATCTAGTAGTATATGATCAAGTAGTACATGATCAATTAGCACATGATCTAGTAGTACATGATCAATTAGTACATGATCTAGTAGTATATGATCTAGTAGTACATGATCAATTAGTACATGATCAAGTAGTATATGATCTAGTAGTACATGATCAATTAGTACATGATCTAGTAGTATATGATCAAGTAGTACATGATCAATTAGTACATGATCTAGTAGTATATGATCAAGTAGTACATGATCAATTAGTACATGATCTAGTAGTATATGATCAAGTAGTACATGATCAATTAGTACATGATCTAGTAGTATATGCTCAAGTAGTACATGATCAATTAGTACATGATCTAGTAGTATATGATCAATTAGTACATGATCTAGTAGTACATGATCAAGTAGTACATGATCAATTAGTACATGATCTAGTAGTATATGATCAAGTAGTACATGATCAATTAGTACATGATCTAGTAGTATATGATCTAGTAGTACATGATCAAGTAGTACATGATCTAGTAGTACATGATCTAGTAGTACATGATCTAGTAGTACATGATCTAGTAGTACATGATCTAGTAGTATATGATCTAGTAGTACATGATCTAGTAGTATATGATCAAGTAGTACATGATCTAGTAGTATATGATCAAGTAGTACATGATCAATTAGTACATGATCTAGTAGTATATGATCAAGTAGTACATGATCAATTAGTACATGATCTAGTAGTATATGATCTAGTAGTACATGATCAATTAGTACATGATCTAGTAGTATATGATCTAGTAGTACATGATCTAGTAGTATATGATCTAGTAGTATATGATCTAGTAGTATATGATCTAGTAGTACATGATCAATTAGTACATGATCGATCTAGTAGTATATGATCTAGTAGTATATGATCTAGTAGCCTTGACACGGCTTGACCTAGTTTCATGTCGAAACAAACAAATAAACTTTTTTTTAAAATTTTCTACAATGTTATAAAACTTTATCTTTAACAGGCAAGTTTTCAATAGCTATGTACCAATTAAATTTATTTTCAGTAGTCTCTATCACACAACACTTACTAATTCAATCACCTTCAATCACTCATTCTAGGGAAACATGAAACCTTAATAAATATATTCACGGATATTGTTAATGTATAGAGAGTTCAACAAGTGTGGTGGTCTCATCGGAAATTCTATCGGTATTTCTTTGTGCGAATTTCTCAGAAGGACATATCATGTGTGACTGAATAATGTGATTACTTTAAAAGTAAGTATTACCTTGATTAAGACATTCAATTCATTGTGTGATAGAAGAGTTAACCGGGAAACGATAAAAAACAGTAACCTGTGTAGAACAGTGTTGGTTGTAAGGCCGAACCGGGCTCCGATCTAAGGAGGAGCGCCAAAATAGGGCGGGTAAAGGTTTTGACCATTTTCAGATTAAAAAAAAACTCACACAGGGCGCTATAAACTCTAGCTACGGCTCTGGGTGTAAGGCCCAGTAGATCATACATACATAGATACTTACATACTTACATATAGGACTACATACATGCATTCAAATATACATACATACATACTAACATACATACATACATATATCATAAATACATACATACATACATATATCATAAATGCATACATACATAATACCTAATGTTTTGTTTCTGTTAACTGAATCAATGATTTATTTACCTTATTAAGATCTTTTAAGTTTGCGGAAGTAGGTATTTTATGACAGGCTGTCACAGAATTCCGTCTCTGTGATGATTTTCTCCTGAACTTGCCAACTTTTACCCACTGATTTTTTTTTTGTTGTTGTTGAAGAAAATACGTAAATAATTTGACATTGTGTATGCAAAACATATCATCAGTCGGATTTAATTTGAAGCTCTTCCATTTCAATCTAGTGATATGATTTACTTAAAACCAACTTTACTTAACGATGTTTAGGCAAATATGTGTAATGTCTGCCAAAGTTTCAAAAATAGACAAAGCCAGACGATAACTTACATTAAAAAAAATCAATTTATACAGCTCTAAAATAAAAATTTGGCTTTTTTTAAAAATACTGAATGGGGGGGGGGGTATTTGTGTGGGTGTGGGTGTGGGTGAGGGGGTATCTGGGTGTGTGTGTGTGTGTGAGAGAGTGGTTTAATGCTGTGCTGATAATTTCATGACGGCCAATTCATCGACTGACATGTTTCCGACTAATGTTATGACGTCAGGCCATTAGCGTCACAGTTTGAAAACGGCCCACTCTGTCTGATAACACGACGGTCCGTCCATACTGGCATTATGATGTGTGAGTTGATGAGCAGAGTCTGTGTAATGTGGCCATCTGATGACCTTCTTTCACGTTTTGTCCACTTGTTGCTGACTTGTTGGGCATTGTTGTGCTGACATGTTGGACATTGTTATGCTGACATATTGGACATTGTTGTGCTGACATGTTGGAGTGACATGTTGGATATTGTATTGCTGAGGTGATGGACGTTGTTGTGCCGACATGTTGGATATTGTTGTGCTGACATGTTGGGCATTGTTGTGCTGACATGTTGGGCATTGTTGTGGACATTATATTGATTACACCCTGTTTGTTTAGTGTTTATCTGTTGTGTGTGTGTTTATTGAGCCTGAATAATATCTCTTGTCTATGTTTATTGAACGCACTTGATAATCTAGGGTGTTCAAAATGTCAGTTTATTTGCTGAAAAGCCGTATTAATACATACAAGTGCTTGGTCCACACAGATGATAGATTTGTGTTTAATCTATGCCCTAATGTTTTGTTTTTTGATTTATATCATTTTGATTTTTTTCCCTCTAGTCGTTAACCCCACCCAGTTTGTCATATCAAGCTGATAACAACTAAGGGAGTTTGTTATGTCCAGTCAATGCTTCGATTACATGTTTGTGTTGGGAGTTTGTTATATCCAGTCAATGCTTCGATTACATGTTTGTGTTGGGAGTTTTTTATGTCCAGTCAATGGCCTCGGTTACATGTTTGTGTTGGGAGTTTGTTATGTCCAGTCAATGGCCTCGGTTACATGTTTGTGTTGGGAGTTTGTTATGTCCAGTCAATGGCCTCGGTTACATGTTTGTGTTGGGAGTTTGTTATGTCCAGTCAATGGCCTCGGTTACATGTTTGTGTTGGGAGTTTGTTATGTCCAGTCAATGGCCTCGGTTACATGTTTGTGTTGGGAGTTTGTTATGTCCAGTCAATGGCTTCGGTTACATGTTTGTGTTGGGAGTTTGTTATGTCCAGTCAATGGCTTCGGTTACATGTTTGTGTTGGGAGTTTGTTATGTCCAGTCAATGGCTTCGGTTACATGTTTGTGTTGGGAGTTTGTTATGTCCAGTCAATGGCTTCGGTTACATGTTTGTGTTGGGAGTTTGTTATGTCCAGTCAATGGCCTCGGTTACATGTTTGTGTTGGGAGTTTGTTATGTCCAGTCAATGGCCTCGGTTACATGTTTGTGTTGGGAGTTTGTTATGTCCAGTTTGTTACATAAGTGTTTGTTATGTCCAGGCTCACATGTTTGTGTTGGGAGTTTGTTATGTCCAGTCAATGGCCTCGGTTACATGTTTGTGTTGGGAGTTTGTTATGTCCAGTCAATGGCCTCGGTTACATGTTTGTTGTTGGGAGTTTGTTATGTCCAGTCAATGGCTTCGGTTACATGTTTGTGTTGGGAGTTTGTTATGTCCAGTCAATGGCTTCGGTTACATGTTTGTGTTGGGAGTTTGTTATGTCCAGTCAATGGCCTCGGTTACATGTTTGTGTTGGGAGTTTGTTATGTCCAGTCAATGGCCTCGGTTACATGTTTGTGTTGGGAGTTTGTTATGTCCAGTCAATGGCCTCGGTTACATGTTTGTGTTGGGAGTTTGTTATGTCCAGTCAATGGCCTCGGTTACATGTTTGTGTTGGGAGTTTGTTATGTCCAGTCAATGGCCTCGGTTACATGTTTGTGTTGGGAGTTTGTTATGTCCAGTCAATGGCCTCGGTTACATGTTTGTGTTGGGAGTTTGTTATGTCCAGTCAATGGCTTCGGTTACATGTTTGTGTTGGGAGTTTGTTATGTCCAGTCAATGGCTTCGGTTACATGTTTGTGTTGGGAGTTTGTTATGTCCAGTCAATTCTTCGGTTACATGTTTGTGTTGGGAGTTTGTTATGTCCAGTCAATGGCCTCGGTTACATGTTTGTGTTGGGGCCTCGGTTAGTTTGTTAGTGTCCAGTCAATGGCCTCGGTTACATGTTTGTGTTGGGAGTTTGTTATGTCCAGTCAATGGCCTCGGTTACATGTTTGTGTTGGGAGTTTGTTATGTCCAGTCAATGGCCTCGGTTACATGTTAGTGTTGGGAGTTTGTTATGTCCAGTGAATGGCCTCGGTTACATGTTTGTGTTGGGAGTTTGTTATGTCCAGTCAACGGCCTCGGTTACATGTTTGTGTTGGGAGTTTGTTATGTCCAGTCAATGGCCTCGGTTACATGTTTGTGTTGGGAGTTTGTTATGTCCAGTCAATGGCCTTGGTTACATGTTTGTGTTTGGAGTTTGTTATGTCCAGTCAATGGCTTCGGTTACATGTTTGTGTTGGGAGGTTGTTATGTCCAGTCAATGGCCTCGGTTAAATGTTTGTGTTGTTGAGTTTGTTATGTCCAGTCAATGGCCTCGGTTACATGTTTGTGTTGGGAGTTTGTTATGTCCAGTCAATGGCCTCGGTTATATTTATGTGTTGGGAGTTTGTTATGTCCAGTCAATGGCCTCGGTTACATGTTTGTGTTGGGAGGTTGTTATGTCCAGTCAATGGCCTCGGTTACATGTTTGTGTTGGGAGTTTGTTATGTCCAGTCAATGGCCTCGGTTACATGTTTGTGTTGGGAGTTTGTTATGTCCATTCAATAACTTCGGTTACATGTTTGTGTTGGGAGTTCGTTATGTCCAGTCAATGGCCTCGGTTACATGTTTGTGTTGGGAGTTTGTTATGTCCAGTCAATGGCTTCGGTTACATGTTTGTGTTGGGAGTTTGTTATGTCCAGTCAATGACTTCGGTTACATGTTTGTGTTGGGAGTTTGTTATGTCCATTCAATGGCTTCGGTTACATGTTTGTGTTGGGAGTTTGTTATGTCCAGTCAATGGCCTCGGTTACATGTTTGTGTTGGGAGTTTGTTATGTCCAGTCAATGGCCTCGGTTACATGTTTGTGTTGGGAGTTTGTTATGTCCAGTCAATTCTTCGATTACATGTTTGTGTTGGGAGTTTGTTATGTCCAGTCAATGGCCTCGGTTACATGTTTGTGTTGGGAGTTTGTTATGTCCAGTCAATGGCCTCGGTTACATGTTTGTGTTGGGAGTTTGTTATGTCCAGTCAATGGCCTCGGTTACATGTTTGTGTTGGGAGTTTGTTATGTCCAGTCAATGGCTTCGGTTACATGTCTGTGTTGGGAGTTTGTTATGTCCAGTCAATGGCTTCGGTTACATGTTTGTGTTGGGAGTTTGTTATGTCCGGTCAATGGCCTCGGTTACATGTTTGTGTTGGGAGTTTGTTATGTCCAGTCAACGGCTTCGGTTACATGTTTGTGTTGGGAGTTTGTTATGTCCAGTCAATGGCTTCGGTTACATGTTTGTGTTGGGAGTTTGTTATGTCCAGTCAATGGCTTCGGTTACATGTTTGTGTTGGGAGTTTGTTATGTCCAGTCAATGCTTCGATTACATGTTTGTGTTGGGAGTTTGTTATGTCCAGTCAATGCTTCGATTACATGTTTGTGTTGGGAGTTTGTTATGTCCAGTCAACGGCCTCGGTTACATGTTTGTGTTGGGAGTTTGTAATGTCCAGTCAACGGCCTCGGATACATGTTTGTGTTGGGAGTTTGTTATGTCCAGTCAACGGCCTCGGTTACATGTTTGTGTTGGGAGTTTGTTATGTCCAGTCAACGGCCTCGGTTACATTTTTGTGTTGAGAGTTTGTTATGTCCAGTCAACGGCCTCGGTTACATGTTTGTGTTGGGAGTTTGTTATGTCCAGTCAACGGCCTAGGTTACATGTTTGTGTTGGGAGTTTGTTATGTCCAGTCAATGCTTCGATTACATGTTTGTGTTGGGAGTTTGTTATGTCCAGTCAATGCTTCGATTACATGTTTGTGTTGGGAGTTTCTTATGTCTAGTCAACGGCCTCGGTTACATGTTTGTGTTGGGAGTTTGTTATGTCTAGTCAACGGCCTCGGTTACATGTTTGTGTTGGGAGTTTGTTATGTCCAGTCAACGGCCTCGGTTACATGTTTGTGTTTGGAGTTTGTTATGTCCAGTCAATGGCCTCGGTTTCATGTTTGTGTTGGGAGTTTGTTATGTCCAGTCAATGGCCTCGGTTACATGTTTGTGTTGGGAGTTTGTTATGTCCAGTCAATTCTTCGATTACATGTTTGTGTTGGGAGTTTGTTATGTCCAGTCAATGGCCTCGGTTACATGTTTGTGTTGGGAGTTTGTTATGTCCAGTCAATGGCCTCGGTTACATGTTTGTGTTGGGAGTTTGTTATGTCCAGTCAATGGCCTCGGTTACATGTTTGTGTTGGGAGTTTGTTATGTCCAGTCAATGGCTTCGGTTACATGTCTGTGTTGGGAGTTTGTTATGTCCAGTCAATGGCTTCGGTTACATGTTTGTGTTGGGAGTTTGTTATGTCCGGTCAATGGCCTCGGTTACATGTTTGTGTTGGGAGTTTGTTATGTCCAGTCAACGGCTTCGGTTACATGTTTGTGTTGGGAGTTTGTTATGTCCAGTCAATGGCTTCGGTTACATGTTTGTGTTGGGAGTTTGTTATGTCCAGTCAATGGCTTCGGTTACATGTTTGTGTTGGGAGTTTGTTATGTCCAGTCAATTCTTCGATTACATGTTTGTGTTGGGAGTTTGTTATGTCCAGTCAATGGCCTCGGTTACATGTTTGTGTTGGGAGTTTGTTATGTCCAGTCAATGGCCTCGGTTACATGTTTGTGTTGGGAGTTTGTTATGTCCAGTCAATGGCCTCGGTTACATGTTTGTGTTGGGAGTTTGTTATGTCCAGTCAATGGCTTCGGTTACATGTCTGTGTTGGGAGTTTGTTATGTCCAGTCAATGGCTTCGGTTACATGTTTGTGTTGGGAGTTTGTTATGTCCGGTCAATGGCCTCGGTTACATGTTTGTGTTGGGAGTTTGTTATGTCCAGTCAACGGCTTCGGTTACATGTTTGTGTTGGGAGTTTGTTATGTCCAGTCAATGGCTTCGGTTACATGTTTGTGTTGGGAGTTTGTTATGTCCAGTCAATGGCTTCGGTTACATGTTTGTGTTGGGAGTTTGTTATGTCCAGTCAATGCTTCGATTACATGTTTGTGTTGGGAGTTTGTTATGTCCAGTCAATGCTTCGATTACATGTTTGTGTTGGGAGTTTGTTATGTCCAGTCAACGGCCTCGGTTACATGTTTGTGTTGGGAGTTTGTAATGTCCAGTCAACGGCCTCGGATACATGTTTGTGTTGGGAGTTTGTTATGTCCAGTCAACGGCCTCGGTTACATGTTTGTGTTGGGAGTTTGTTATGTCCAGTCAACGGCCTCGGTTACATTTTTGTGTTGAGAGTTTGTTATGTCCAGTCAACGGCCTCGGTTACATGTTTGTGTTGGGAGTTTGTTATGTCCAGTCAACGGCCTAGGTTACATGTTTGTGTTGGGAGTTTGTTATGTCCAGTCAATGCTTCGATTACATGTTTGTGTTGGGAGTTTGTTATGTCCAGTCAATGCTTCGATTACATGTTTGTGTTGGGAGTTTCTTATGTCTAGTCAACGGCCTCGGTTACATGTTTGTGTTGGGAGTTTGTTATGTCTAGTCAACGGCCTCGGTTACATGTTTGTGTTGGGAGTTTGTTATGTCCAGTCAACGGCCTCGGTTACATGTTTGTGTTTGGAGTTTGTTATGTCCAGTCAACGGCCTCGGTTACATGTTTGTGTTGGGAGTTTGTTATGTCCAGTCAACGGCCTCGGTTACATGTTTGTGTTGGGAGTTTGTTATGTCCAGTCAATGGCCTCGGTTACATGTTTGTGTTGGGAGTTTGTTATGGCCAGTCAATGACCTCGGTTACATGTTTGTGTTGGGAGTTTGTTATGTCCAGTTAATGGCCTCGGTTACATGTTTGTGTTGGGAGTTTGTTATGTCCAGTCAATGGCCTCGGTTACATGTTTGTGTTGGGAGTTTGTTATGTCCAGTCAATGGCCTCGGTTACATGTTTGTGTTGGGAGTTTGTTATGTCCAGTCAATGGCCTCGGTTACATGTTTGTGTTGGGAGTTTGTTATGTCCAGTCAATGGCCTCGGTTACATGTTTGTGTTGGGAGTTTGTTATGTCCAGTCAATGGCCTCGGTTACATGTTTGTGTTGGGAGTTTGTTATGTCCATTCAACGGCTTCGGTTACATGTTTGTGTTGGGAGTTTGTTATGTCCAGTCAATGACTTCGGTTACATGTTTGTGTTGGGAGTTTGTTATGTCCATTCAATGGCTTCGGTTACATGTTTGTGTTGGGAGTTTGTTATGTCCAGTCAATGGCCTCGGTTACATGTTTGTGTTGGGAGTTTGTTATGTCCAGTCAATGGCCTCGGTTTCATGTTTGTGTTGGGAGTTTGTTATGTCCAGTCAATGGCCTCGGTTACATGTTTGTGTTGGGAGTTTGTTATATCCAGTCAATGCTTCGATTACATGTTTGTGTTGGGAGTTTTTTATGTCCAGTCAATGGCCTCGGTTACATGTTTGTGTTGGGAGTTTGTTATGTCCAGTCAATGGCCTCGGTTACATGTTTGTGTTGGGAGTTTGTTATGTCCAGTCAATGGCCTCGGTTACATGTTTGTGTTGGGAGTTTGTTATGTCCAGTCAATGGCCTCGGTTACATGTTTGTGTTGGGAGTTTGTTATGTCCAGTCAATGGCTTCGGTTACATGTTTGTGTTGGGAGTTTGTTATGTCCAGTCAATGGCTTCGGTTACATGTTTGTGTTGGGAGTTTGTTATGTCCAGTCAATGGCTTCGGTTACATGTTTGTGTTGGGAGTTTGTTATGTCCGGTCAATGGCCTCGGTTACATGTTTGTGTTGGGAGTTTGTTATGTCCAGTCAACGGCTTCGGTTACATGTTTGTGTTGGGAGTTTGTTATGTCCAGTCAATGGCTTCGGTTACATGTTTGTGTTGGGAGTTTGTTATGTCCAGTCAATGGCTTCGGTTACATGTTTGTGTTGGGAGTTTGTTATGTCCAGTCAATGCTTCGATTACATGTTTGTGTTGGGAGTTTGTTATGTCCAGTCAATGCTTCGATTACATGTTTGTGTTGGGAGTTTGTTATGTCCAGTCAACGGCCTCGGTTACATGTTTGTGTTGGGAGTTTGTAATGTCCAGTCAACGGCCTCGGTTACATGTTTGTGTTGGGAGTTTGTTATGTCCAGTCAACGGCCTCGGTTACATGTTTGTGTTGGGAGTTTGTTATGTCCAGTCAACGGCCTCGGTTACATTTTTGTGTTGAGAGTTTGTTATGTCCAGTCAACGGCCTCGGTTACATGTTTGTGTTGGGAGTTTGTTATGTCCAGTCTACGGCCTAGGTTACATGTTTGTGTTGGGAGTTTGTTATGTCCAGTCAATGCTTCGATTACATGTTTGTGTTGGGAGTTTGTTATGTCCAGTCAATGCTTCGATTACATGTTTGTGTTGGGAGTTTCTTATGTCTAGTCAACGGCCTCGGTTACATGTTTGTGTTGGGAGTTTGTTATGTCTAGTCAACGGCCTCGGTTACATGTTTGTGTTGGGAGTTTGTTATGTCCAGTCAACGGCCTCGGTTACATGTTTGTGTTTGGAGTTTGTTTTGTCCAGTCAACGGCCTCGGTTACATGTTTGTGTTGGGAGTTTGTTATGTCCAGTCAACGGCCTCGGTTACATGTTTGTGTTGGGAGTTTGTTATGTCCAGTCAATGGCCTCGGTTACATGTTTGTGTTGGGAGTTTGTTATGGCCAGTCAATGACCTCGGTTACATGTTTGTGTTGGGAGTTTGTTATGTCCAGTTAATGGCCTCGGTTACATGTTTGTGTTGGGAGTTTGTTATGTCCAGTCAATGGCCTCGGTTACATGTTTGTGTTGGGAGTTTGTTATGTCCAGTCAATGGCCTCGGTTACATGTTTGTGTTGGGAGTTTGTTATGTCCAGTCAATGGCCTCGGTTACATGTTTGTGTTGGGAGTTTGTTATGTCCAGTCAATGGCCTCGGTTACATGTTTGTGTTGGGAGTTTGTTATGTCCAGTCATAGGCCTCGGTTACATGTTTGTGTTGGGAGTTTGTTATGTCCAGTCAATGGCTTCGGTTACATGTTTGTGTTGGGAGTTTGTTATGTCCAGTCAATGGCCTCGGTTACATGTTTGTGTTGGGAGTTTGTTATGTCCAGTCAATGGCTTCGGTTACATGTTTGTGTTGGGAGTTTGTTATGTCCAGTCAATGCTTCGATTACATGTTTGTGTTGGGAGTTTGTTATGTCCAGTCAATGTCCTCGGTTACATGTTTGTGTTGGGAGTTTGTTATGTCCAGTCTATGGCCACGGTTACATGTTTGTGTTGGGAGTTTGTTATGTCCAGTCAATGGCCTCGGTTACATGTTTGTGTTGGGAGTTTGTTATGTCCAGTCAATGGCCTCGGTTACATGTTTGTGTTGGGAGTTTGTTATGTCCAGTCAATGGCTTCGGTTACATGTTTGTGTTGGGAGTTTGTTATGTCCAGTCAATGGCTTCGGTTACATGTTTGTGTTGGGAGTTTGTTATGTCCATTCAATGGCTTCGGTTACATGTTTGTGTTGGGAGTTTGTTATGTCCAGTCAATGGCCTCGGTTACATGTTTGTGTTGGGAGTTTGTTATGTCCAGTCAATGGCCTCGGTTACATGTTTGTGTTGGGAGGTTGTTATGTCCAGTCAATGGCCTCGGTTACATGTTTGTGTTGGGATTTTGTTATGTCCAGTCAATGGCCTCGGTTACATGTTTGTGTTGGGAGTTTGTTATGTCCAGTCAATGGCCTCGGTTACATGTTTGTGTTGGGAGTTTGTTATGTCCAGTCAATGGCCTCGGTTACATGTTTTTATGTTGGGAGTTTGTTATGTCCAGTCAATGGCCTCGGTTACATGTTTGTGTTGGGAGTTCGTTATGTCCAGTCAATGGCCTCGGTTACATGTTTGTGTTGGGAGTTTGTTATGTCAAGTCAATGGCCTCGGTTACATGTTTGTGTTGGGAGTTTGTTATGTCTAGTCAATGGCTTCGGTTACATGTTTGTGTTGGGAGTTTGTTATGTCCAGTCAATGGCTTCGGTTACATGTTTGTGTTGGGAGTTTGTTATGTCCAGTCAATGCTTCGATTACATGTTTGTGTTGGGAGTTTGTTATGTCCAGTCAATGCTTCGATTACATGTTTGTGTTGGGAGTTTGTTATGTCCAGTCAATGCTTCGATTACATGTTTGTGTTGGGAGTTTGTTATGTCCAGTCAACGGCCTCGGTTACATGTTTGTGTGTTGGGAGTTTGTTATGTCCAGTCAACGGCCTCGGTTACATGTTTGTGTTGGGAGTTTGTTATGTCCAGTCAACGGCCTCGGTTACATGTTTGTGTTGGGAGTTTGTTATGTCCAGTCAACGGCCTCGGTTACATGTTTGTGTTGGGAGTTTGTTATGTCCAGTCAATGGCCTCGGTTACATGTTTGTGTTGGGAGTTTGTTATGTCCAGTCAATGACCTCGGTTACATGTTTGTGTTGGGAGTTGTTATGTCCAGTCAATGGCCTCGGTTACATGTTTGTGTTGGGAGTTTGTTATGTCCAGTCAATGGCCTCGGTTACATGTTTGTGTTGGGAGTTTGTTATGTCCAGTCAATGGCCTCGGTTATATGTATGTGTTGGGAGTTTGTTATGTCCAGTCAATGGCCTCGGTTTCATGTTTGTGTTGGGAGTTTTTTATGTCCAGTCAATGGCCTCGGTTACATGTTTGTGTTGGGAGTTTGTTATGTCCAGTCAATGGCCTCGGTTACATGTTTGTGTTGGGTGTTATGTCCAGTCAATGGCCTCGGTTACATGTTTTTGTTGGGAGTTTGTTATGTCCAGTCAATGGCTTCGGTTACATGTTTGTATTGGGAGTTTGTTATGTCCAGTCAATGGCTTCGGTTACATGTTTGTGTTGGGAGTTTGTTATGTCCAGTCAATTCTTCGATTACATTTTTGTGTTGGGAGTTTGTTATGTCCAGTCAATGGCCTCGGTTACATGTTTGTGTTGGGAGTTTGTTATGTCCAGTCAATGGCCTCGGTTACATGTTTGTGTTGGGAGTTTGTTATGTCCAGTCAATGGCCTCGGTTACATGTTTGTGTTGGGAGTTTGTTATGTCCAGTCAATGGCCTCGGTTACATGTTTGTGTTGGGAGTTTATTATGTCCAGTCAATGGCTTCGGTTACATGTTTGTGTTGGGAGTTTGTTATGTCCAGTCAATGGCTTCGGTTACATGTTTGTGTTGGGAGTTTGTTATGTCCAGTCAATTCTTCGTTTACATGTTTGTGTTGGGAGTTTGTTATGTCCAGTCAATGGCCTCGGTTACATGTTTGTGTTGGGAGTTTGTTATGTCCAGTCAATGGCCTCGGTTACATGTTTGTGTTGGGAGTTTGTTATGTCCAGTCAATGGCCTCGGTTACATGTTTGTGTTGGGAGTTTGTTATGTCCAGTCAATGGCCTCGGTTACATGTTTGTGTTGGGAGTTTGTTATGTCCAGTGAATGGCCTCGGTTACATGTTTGTGTTGGGAGTTTGTTATGTCCAGTCAACGGCCTCGGTTACATGTTTGTGTTGGGAGTTTGTTATGTCCAGTCAATGGCCTCGGTTACATGTTTGTGTTGGGAGTTTGTTATGTCCAGTCAATGGCCTTGGTTACATGTTTGTGTTTGGAGTTTGTTATGTCCAGTCAATGGCTTCGGTTACATGTTTGTGTTGGGAGGTTGTTATGTCCAGTCAATGGCCTCGGTTAAATGTTTGTGTTGTTGAGTTTGTTATGTCCAGTCAATGGCCTCGGTTACATGTTTGTGTTGGGAGTTTGTTATGTCCAGTCAATGGCCTCGGTTATATTTATGTGTTGGGAGTTTGTTATGTCCAGTCAATGGCCTCGGTTACATGTTTGTGTTGGGAGTTTGTTATGTCCAGTCAATGGCCTCGGTTACATGTTTGTGTTGGGAGTTTGTTATGTCCAGTCAATGGCCTCGGTTACATGTTTGTGTTGGGA
The DNA here is from genome assembly GCA_021962125.1 of Bulinus truncatus. Taxonomy (NCBI): domain Eukaryota; kingdom Metazoa; phylum Mollusca; class Gastropoda; family Planorbidae; genus Bulinus; species Bulinus truncatus. The sequence continues at coordinate 2,051,202 of JAGDYQ010000145.1, read as the reverse complement.
GTTTGTTATGTCCATTCAATGGCTTCGGTTACATGTTTGTGTTGGGAGTTCGTTATGTCCAGTCAATGGCCTCGGTTACATGTTTGTGTTGGGAGTTTGTTATGTCCAGTCAATGGCCTCGGTTACATGTTTGTGTTGGGAGTTTGTTATGTCCAGTCAATGGCCTCGGTTACATGTTTGTGTTGGGAGTTTGTTATGTCCAGTCAATGGCCTCGGTTACATGTTTGTGTTGGGAGTTTGTTATGTCAAGTCAATGGCCTCGGTTACATGTTTGTGTTGGGAGTTTGTTATGTCTAGTCAATGGCTTCGGTTACATGTTTGTGTTGGGAGTTTGTTATGTCCAGTCAATGGCTTCGGTTACATGTTTGTGTTGGGAGTTTGTTATGTCCAGTCAATGCTTCGATTACATGTTTGTGTTGGGAGTTTGTTATGTCCAGTCAATGCTTCGATTACATGTTTGTGTTGGGAGTTTGTTATGTCCAGTCAATGCTTCGATTACATGTTTGTGTTGGGAGTTTGTTATGTCCAGTCAACGGCCTCGGTTACATGTTTGTGTGTTGGGAGTTTGTTATGTCCAGTCAACGGCCTCGGTTACATGTTTGTGTTGGGAGTTTGTTATGTCCAGTCAACGGCCTCGGTTACATGTTTGTGTTGGGAGTTTGTTATGTCCAGTCAACGGCCTCGGTTACATGTTTGTGTTGGGAGTTTGTTATGTCCAGTCAATGGCCTCGGTTACATGTTTGTGTTGGGAGTTTGTTATGTCCAGTCAATGACCTCGGTTACATGTTTGTGTTGGGAGTTGTTATGTCCAGTCAATGGCCTCGGTTACATGTTTGTGTTGGGAGTTTGTTATGTCCAGTCAATGGCCTCGGTTACATGTTTGTGTTGGGAGTTTGTTATGTCCAGTCAATGGCCTCGGTTACATGTTTGTGTTGGGAGTTTGTTATGTCCAGTCAATGGCCTCGGTTATATGTATGTGTTGGGAGTTTGTTATGTCCAGTCAATGGCCTCGGTTTCATGTTTGTGTTGGGAGTTTTTTATGTCCAGTCAATGGCCTCGGTTACATGTTTGTGTTGGGAGTTTGTTATGTCCAGTCAATGGCCTCGGTTACATGTTTGTGTTGGGTGTTATGTCCAGTCAATGGCCTCGGTTACATGTTTTTGTTGGGAGTTTGTTATGTCCAGTCAATGGCTTCGGTTACATGTTTGTATTGGGAGTTTGTTATGTCCAGTCAATGGCTTCGGTTACATGTTTGTGTTGGGAGTTTGTTATGTCCAGTCAATTCTTCGATTACATTTTTGTGTTGGGAGTTTGTTATGTCCAGTCAATGGCCTCGGTTACATGTTTGTGTTGGGAGTTTGTTATGTCCAGTCAATGGCCTCGGTTACATGTTTGTGTTGGGAGTTTGTTATGTCCAGTCATTGGCCTCGGTTACATGTTTGTGTTGGGAGTTTGTTATGTCCAGTCAATGGCCTCGGTTACATGTTTGTGTTGGGAGTTTATTATGTCCAGTCAATGGCTTCGGTTACATGTTTGTGTTGGGAGTTTGTTATGTCCAGTCAATGGCTTCGGTTACATGTTTGTGTTGGGAGTTTGTTATGTCCAGTCAATTCTTCGTTTACATGTTTGTGTTGGGAGTTTGTTATGTCCAGTCAATGGCCTCGGTTACATGTTTGTGTTGGGAGTTTGTTATGTCCAGTCAATGGCCTCGGTTACATGTTTGTGTTGGGAGTTTGTTATGTCCAGTCAATGGCCTCGGTTACATGTTTGTGTTGGGAGTTTGTTATGTCCAGTCAATGGCTTCGGTTACATGTTTGTGTTGGGAGTTTGTTATGTCCAGTGAATGGCCTCGGTTACATGTTTGTGTTGGGAGTTTGTTATGTCCAGTCAACGGCCTCGGTTACATGTTTGTGTTGGGAGTTTGTTATGTCCAGTCAATGGCTTCGGTTACATGTTTGTGTTGGGAGGTTGTTATGTCCAGTCAATGGCCTCGGTTAAATGTTTGTGTTGTTGAGTTTGTTATGTCCAGTCAATGGCCTCGGTTACATGTTTGTGTTGGGAGTTTGTTATGTCCAGTCAATGGCCTCGGTTATATTTATGTGTTGGGAGTTTGTTATGTCCAGTCAATGGCCTCGGTTACATGTTTGTGTTGGGAGTTTGTTATGTCCAGTCAATGGCCTCGGTTACATGTTTGTGTTGGGAGTTTGTTATGTCCAGTCAATGGCCTCGGTTACATGTTTGTGTTGGGAGTTTGTTATGTCCAGTCAATGGCCTCGGTTACATGTTTGTGTTGGGAGTTTGTTATGTCCAGTCAATGGCCTCGGTTACATGTTTGTGTTGGGAGTTTGTTATGTCCATTCAATGGCTTCGGTTACATGTTTGTGTTGGGAGTTCGTTATGTCCAGTCAATGGCCTCGGTTACATGTTTGTGTTGGGAGTTTGTTATGTCCAGTCAATGGCTTCGGTTACATGTTTCAGGGGCTTCATTTAGTGGTCGGCAACTAGGACAATCGCCACATGACTCACACACGACGACGTCATTAACATAAGATACAGTATCTTAGAGAGGAAAACATATCAAGTCTTAAACAAACATTTTATGCAATTTCAGTGGTTCCAATATTGGTGGCGACAAAATTTAAATATACAATTAAAGGATGAAAAAAAAATCTAACTATGCATAATTACATCTCTAGGTCTCGTTATGTTTCAAACACATACATTGGTAAATCTACAAAGTAACAATTTTTTAAAGTTTTTGTTTCAAGTTCCCCTTAGCACTATCGGGCCATCGGGGCAGATGAAGTGTAGAATTCATCTTTTTCTATAACCTCGGCATATGAAGGGATTGTGTGGTTAGCACAACGCCCAGCCGCCTTTACGTCCCCAACTTAAAGTTGGGTACCCATTTAAAGCTGGGTGGACTTGAGGGACGACTTTGCACCAACTTTCACCTGGGAAAAATTCCATGGGCCTCAACGAGGATCGAACACAGGACTTTCAGGTCAACAGTCGAGTATCTACACCACTCGGCCATCCGTCCCACTTTTGTTTCAAGGTTGAAAACAAATGTTTTTATGGTGAGTCACCAAACCAAAAAAAAAAAATGTTGTGAAAGTGGATCGCGAAGCGTTTAAGTTTGAGAGCCACTGTGCTGTTTACATTAGACAATAGTATCACCAAAATATTTTTTGGAAATCCCACAGGTCACTAGACATAGTGCATTAACGTCAAGATGGAAAAAAAAAGTCCATCAAGTTATTTTTTATTTTTATTCTGAAATTCGATTATCGGAATTGGTTTCAAATTGTTCCGTGATACTGGATTGAGTCAGTTCCTAATACATTCCGAATGGCGTCATTATGATCACCGACGATGACTCAACTCGCCGGCGGATGAGGCAGTTCAGATCAACATTACAGCCTAGATCAATGGTTCCCAAAGTTGTCCCTACGGACCCCCAGGGGTCCCTGGAATCATTCAGGTAGTCCATGGAATATTAAAATTCATTTGGGGGTCCCTGAACAATTTTAGGGGGTCTGCGAAAAATTTAATGTAAAAAAGTAAAATTATGATCCATTTTTTATTATTATGGAAATGAAAGCAAAAAACTTTGAATAAACTAGTATCGCCAGCTAATTAAATAAATAACAAGCATAGCACGGTGTGAGACAGACGGCCGAAAACACGTTATTACTTAATACAGGAATGAAATGACGTCACTGCATGCACTTGTCTAAAATATAAACATAAACTATACAAGAGTTGTACATCGTACATAGAATATTGTTCTATATTATGCTGATAAAAGTGTATAAACCAATTTTCTCAGTCTTAGACAAAAAAGATAAGGATTTAAAACATATTAGAAAATACCGTCACTGCAACAACTCACAGGGACAACATCTAAGCGAGATGATGATGGACTGTTTGCTTCTTATGACATTTCTTTATTGATTTCAAAGTCAGGAAAGCTGCATACTATTGGTGAAGAACTTATTTTATCAGCTGTAAGTGAGTTAATGCGCACAGTTTTGCACAAACCAGCTTTCGATATTATAAAAAGAATTCCACTGAGTAATAATACAGCACAAAGAAGGATTGACGAATTGGCTCAGTCTGTAGAAAATTCTTTATGTGAGTACTTAAAAACAGCTATACAGCTTGACGAGTCCACTTTACCAGGAAACGAAGCTGCTTTACTTTTAGCCTAATATAAGAGTTCTAATGGAAGAAATATTTTGTCAAGAATTTTTATTTGCTAAATGTTTGGAAACCAAAGGTGAAACGTTATTTACTGAATAAAAAAGATGGTTCACTGTAAAAGCTTTATCCTTGATTAATACCATTTCTGTTGCTGCTGAAGATGCTCCAGCAATGATAGGAAGATAAAGAGGCTGTATAGCATACTTAAAACAAGCTGCACCTAATATATTTTTAGTGCATTGTGTCATTCATTGACATCATTTGGTCGCAAAAAATATTAGTGAACGTTTACATAGATCACTAGATTATGTCAGTAAAGAAGCTAATAAAATCAAAATGAATGCCTTAAATGAGATATTATTTTCTCAACTTTGTTTGAAAAATGACGAAGTCTATTACCGTTTACTATTTCACACAGTAGTACGTTGGTTATCTAAAGATGTATGTTAAAATCGATTGTATGCGCTCTTGATTCATTGTTGGAATGCCTGGAAAGCGAAGACAATGATTTGCGACATAATCATAGCCTATATGACTGATTCGTTTGACAAATTTAACGAAACTAATTTAGCCTACAAGATGACAAATTAAATTTAATTGAAACTAAAAGCGTAATGTCTGAGTTTGTGGCAAAACGTTTTCTGTGCAAACAAAACTTGGAAAGAGGATAATGTTCTCAATTTTGGTTCCGAAATATTTCGAAATTGCAAATTAAAGTTGAAGATCAGCCTGCTTACTGTCAACACTTAACGGTTCTTCATGCAGACCTGAACCAAAGATTTGAAGACATTCTTCACTTGGATATTTCCGACTGGACGTAGAGACCGTGGACAAACTCAGATCCTAAACACAGATGAATCCTTACTAATACAGGAGCAGCTTATTGAAATATCCACAAATAGGAACTTAAACCAATTTTAAACAAGGACACCACAAATTCTGGTTATAAAAACAGATCTCAATTTTATATCCTGCACTATGGGTTATTGTACAGAAGTTGTTGACTGCCATACCATCTTATTATTTGGTAAAACCTTGATTCAGTGTCGTTATGAACTTTAAGTAAATATTTTTTTTATTACAAATGAAAATTATAATTTCAATAAATACTTTTTCAGCAAAATGTTGTTTTTTTTAATTTGTAATTATTATACCATGCATTTATTTAACTTTTTCCCTTGGGGGTCCGTGAGCAACTTTTGACTATAAAAGAGGTCCATGGGTCAAAAAAGTTTGGGAACCACTGGCCTAGATCAATGGTTTGCAAAGTTTTATGATTTGCGACAACACCAAGAGGGCTGTAATGTTGTTGTTTTTTTTTGTAAAGAAAATCATCGACAAAGCGCCAACAATTTTAGATTTAGATTTTCCCGCTTTTTCTTTGCAGTCAAACACACTTTTATATATTTGACACTTCTAGATGAATACAGTTTAATTATGCTTACATGGATTTTCGATCCATTAGTTATAAATTAAGATTTTGTTTCGATCCATTAGTTATAAATTAAGATTTTGTTTCGATCCATTAGTTATAAATTAAGATTTTGTTTCGATCCATTAGTTATAAATTAAGATTTTGATTCGATCCATTAGTTATAAATTAAGATTTTGTTTCGATCCATTAGTTATAAATTAAGATTTTGTTTCGATCCATTAGTTATAAATTAAGATTTCGTTTCGATCCATTAGTTATAAATTAAGATTTTGTTTCGATTCATTAGTTATAAATTAAGATTTTGTTTCGATCCATTAGTTATAAATTAAGATTTTGTTTCGATCCATTAGTTATAAATTAAGATTTTGTTTCGATCCACATAAAGTTCGTCCATGGCCTACAGTTTGAGAGTCACATTATATTCAGCAGACGACTTACCTTTGGCAGTTTTTTTCCCCCCGTGGAACACTTGTATTGCACCGGCTTTAATATTACTGATAGTGAAATTTTGAAAGAAATGAAATGAGGACAATCGCTGGGAAAAATAACTCAGTTTTAAGGGGGGGGGGAAGTCACGTGGTGGTCTTGAAAAGAATCATTTATTGTAGATCTGATTAATCGCAGAACAGTAGAAATGGGTTCAGGTGACACCAGTGTTCCGAGTACCGTGGATTGAAAACCACCGGTCTAGGTTTAGGGAAGGGAGGGGGGAGAGGGCCCCACAAAAACTGCCAAAAGACGCCGTTCACAAATTACGTAACAATTTTTTCTTGAGTTTAACACAACCCTCCCCCTCTTTTAGCGCATATTCACCATTCTATGTCAAAGTGCAACACATTTCTGCAACACCCTCTCCCTTTCCTTTTAAGGCGTCACATAATATGTGAACGGCCCTTGAGTGTTCAGTGTAGAGCTACGTGTTCCATTTTAGATGAACATCTCGTGTGTGACGAGAACTTGCAGGATTCTCAACTTTAGAGTATTGAGGTTAGTTCTCAACTATACGTGCTGATAGTTCATGGAACTATTTATAGCTACTTCTGGAAATATGAAAAAATGGAAGGTGATGAAATTGAGTGTGACAGTGCAGTTCATTTGTTTTTGGATTTATTTTCCATTCATAGCTCTATGAAGTAATTTTAGCAAAAGATAATAATCAAAAATTTCAAGTAGTTGTATTTGAAATTGATTTGTTTGAAGTAGATGTATTTGAGGTAAATGTGTTTGAAGAAGATGTGTTTGAAGTAGATGTGTTTGAAGAAGATGTGTTTGAGTAGATTTTGAAGTAGATGTATTTGAAGAAGATGTGTTTGAAGTAGATGTGTTTGAAGTAGATGTATTTGAAATATTTGTGTTTGAAGTAGATGTATTTGAAATAAATTTGTTTGAAATAGATGTGTTTGAAGTAGATGCGTTTGAAGAAGATGTATTTGAAGTTGATGTATTTGGAGTATGTGTATTTTATCTTAGAATACACGCGTAAGTCTATTAATTCAAAATACTATTTTTAAACAATGTAGATTAATGTAGATTTTAAAAGTTAAGTTGGTAAATGTGTCAAATCCCGAACTATACACGTGCCAAGTTTTAATATTGAATTTTCATTGCCCCCTATCCGAGTTATTCATACACAAAGTGTTTCACACGTTTTGGCAAAGTATAGGAAGCCATGTAATTTTGTTGATTTTAAATGAAAAAAAAAATTTTCATTTGTACATTTCAAAACATATTTAGACAGATTTAAAATTTAAAAATTAATCAATATTGAAATGAGATAATTTAAATTATGGGTTGCCCATTATATAAATACTAGCTGTACCCTGCAAAACCTTTGCCTTGAGTTATATCCACTTAGGCTTGATCGGTAGGCTAGGTTATTTTTTGGTTTCGGGGAGATCCGATTTTTTTCATGATTGCATTTTAAACTGGAATACTGTTGTATTAATTCTTTACTTTTTCATTTAACGCAGAACCCAAATCGCTATTATATATTTTATTTCGATAATAATTTGAACATTTTAATTTAAAAATATGGTCCATTTACTAAACTTTTGATCCGGAAGTGCCATTTTGCCACATCATTATCGTGTCTTACATCACAGATATATATGACGTATATATGACGTATATATGACGTATATATTTTGTTCATTTAAATAAATGATGTCAACAATTTCTTTTATAGGCCTAACATTTTTTTTTGCATTTTCATTATGTAACATCTGACAAATATTTAATGAAATGTATTACATAATATTTGACCTCGTTCTTTTTTAATATTTGAAATATAATATTTACATCTCTTATACTTACAAGACGCATTTGCTGTCTGTCTGTCTGTCTGTTCCCTTAAAACTCAAGATCCAGACAACCAAATAACGTGAAATTTGGTACACGTACACATAATTACATGGGGAAGGTCATGAAAATTGGTTTCGTTTCATCTCGATGGGTAGTTTAATTGTAATTAATTATTTTAGTTTTTTACTATATTAAAGTAATTACGGTATGGGAAAGCCATCGCTATAAATAAAAATCCTCTGTGACGTCATTTCCCGATGATACATGAAGTTGCGCGCCGATGACACATTTTTTTTTTATTTGGTGCTGTATCGTGCCACACCAACTTGCCTTTGTGCATAATAAAGTAGTTGTTTTTTTTTTGCTTTTGGTACACGGAACACAACATTTTAGAGAAAACTTTACTAAACAAAAGCGGTAAGTAAACTCAAGATCCAGAAATTGTACAGAGAGAGAAAAGGAGGAAAAGAGATAGATAAAGAGAGAGAGGGGGACAGGGAGGGAGAGAGAGAGGGAAGGAGGGAGGGAGATAGAAAGGTAGGGAGGTAAAGAGAAAGGGATGGAGGGAAAGAGTGGGTAGGCAGTGAGGGAGAGAGAGGGAAGGAGGGAGGGAGAGAGATATAAAGAGATAGAGAGGGGCAGGGAGGAAGAGAGAGAAGGAGGGAGGGAGAGGGAGGGAGGGAGGGAGAGAAATGGGGAGGGAGGGAGAGAGAGGGATGGTGGGAGAGAGAGAGGGAGAGAGATGGAGGGAGAGAGAGAGAAGGAGGGTGGGAGAGAGAGGGAGAGAGATGGAGTGAGAGAGAGGTGGGGGTGGGGAGAAAACAGAAGGTAAACAGAAAACCTTATTTTAAACGGGTTCTTGCAGCTAGTATAATAATATTGAACTGTATCTTTATGTGTGATTTATTTCACTGCATTTTTTCGTGCACCAAACAAGGATGTTTACAGTAATTGATAAAGTAATAATAAACACCAAACTAAAAGTTATTATTCCGTGCTGTAAAGTTGTCTTTTACAAGAATTATTTCTTCAGATTTCTGCCTCATATCACAAACTACTGTTTCCGGTAAATTGGAAATTGACAGGGAGAAATAAAACCGGGTAAGATAGTTAACACGTGTTGCTGTCCACATTCAGCAGGCTGCCTTCTCGAGCCAATATTTGAATTTCCTTGCTAATTGGGTCTCAGTCGAATAAAATAGAAAAAGAAAGCATAAGGAAAGAGAGAAGGAGAGGGAGGGAGAGAGAGACTGAGAGAGTGAGAGAGAGGTAGAGAGAGAGAGAGAGAGAGAGGTATAGAATGAGACAAACACACAAAACAATAAAACGTATGTTTAATATGTGGTGAATAAGGGATCGTTTACATATCAAATAACGTATTAGGGTGTGGGGGGGGGGAGGGGTACGATTCAGGCTGGTTTCATTTAAAATCCTTTATATAGGGAGACGTGAGATAGTTGATATATAATGATATATAATGTATAACGCCAGGTAAACTTTAATAAAAAAAAATTGAGATCTGTACATTTTCTAAGAAGAAGACTGTTGACCGTGCTATAATATAATAAGCTATGCGGTGTCCCGAATCTGTTATTTCATGTTCTAATGTAGAGGGTACTCATTCTTTTAATATTAATTTTGACGTTTGTTATATGTGAAGAGTTCATAAACAGTTGTTGACTGAAATGAAACTAATATTTTATTTGTCTATTTTTTCATTCTTATTCTTGCTTTATCTCAAATACATCTTTGTCTTCTAAAAATAGAAATAGTACTCCAATACATTTTTTTTTTGGTCAGATTCCTTTTTTGCTTTTTCACAAAAGAAGTTTTCGCATGATTGATAATTAAAATGTAGGCTGGAAGATCAGGGGGGAAAAAAAACAAAAAACAACAAAACAAACTACCTCCCCTCCAATTCCCCCCCCCCTCCCACCCTTACATTCCAGCACACTAGAAAAAAAAACCCAGCCTAGAGTTGTATGTGTGGTTGTGTCCAGCTTTAGCATCGTTTTCAAGACAATTCGCCCCCCCCCCCCATGGTTGCTAATTGGAGTGTGACCCCTCCCCCCCTTGAGGCTTTGCCTCCCTCTATCGATCCCAGCCCGCGGCAATTCATTGACTTTAGCAGCACAAAAACGTGTTTGTTGAATCGGCGAGTCACGTGATCAATCTGCTATCAGACGGTTTCCTACGTCTGCCAATGAAGGAAGTGCTATTTTTGTTTTCTTCTGCCAAGAATGGGGGTGGGGAGGGGCGCGATGGCGGGCGGGGGGGGGGGGAGAAGAAGAAGGAGGGGGTAACCCAGGTAGTGACGCCGACGGCCGATGGTTTTAATGATTATACTTAATAATTAGTTTCCAAAAACAAGTAGAAGTATGTAATTTTTTCGCGAGCAGAAGATAAATTATATGTAATTATTATATATTTTTTTTTTCAATTAACGAAATGTTGTTTTTTAAAATGTTAATACAGAACACGACACAACGTGATCTTACATCGATGGAAATGCCAAACATAGTTTGTGAGCCTTAAGCTTTTGTGTAATTTTATAGACAGAGCCGCTTTGTGGTCTAGCGCCGTTGTTCTCAACCGCTATTGCCCCTGCTCCAAGGAGGGGAGGGGGGGTACGGGGAAGATTATGCAGGGGTACGCAACGACACATAATTCTTTTATGAAAATAGGAACATTTTTTTTTTTTTTTGCGAACGTACGTGTACCCGCGAACATACGTGTACCCGCGAACATACGTGTGCCCGCGAACGTACGTGTACCCGCGAACGTACGTGTACCCGCGAACGTACGTGTACCCGTGAACGTACGTGTACCCGCGAACGTACGTGTACCCTCGAACGTACGTGTACCCGCGAACGTACGTGTACCCGCGAACATACTTTTGCACCTTTTAAAGTTCGGTCGCGAAAATAGGTTGAGATCCGCTGCTCTAGCGGTTAGTACAACCGGTCTAGCGGTTAGTGCATCCGTCTAGCGGCTAGTGCATCCGTATAGCGTTTAGTGCATCCGTCTAGCACCTAGTGCATCCGTCTAGCGCCTAGTGCATCCGTCTAGCGGTTAGTGCATCCGTCTAGCGGTTAGTGCACCCGTCTAGCGGTTAGTGCACCCGTCTAGCGGCTAGTGCATCCGTATAGCGGCTAGTGCATCCGTCTAGCGACTAGTGCATCCGTATAGTGGTTAGTGCATCCGTCTAGCGGTTGGTGCATCCGTCTAGCGGCTAGTGCATCTGTCTAGCGTCTAGTGCATCCGTCTAGCGGCTAGTGCATTCGTCTAGCGGCTAGTGCATCTGTCTAGCGGCTAGTGCATCCGTCTGCCCAACTGTGGCTGAAACATCCTCAGTTTTTTTTTTCGTAGGCCCTACGACGAGGTCAAGATATCTCCGTACGAATACCTGATAATTTCCGCATTACACATCCCGTAGCTTGAAAATTCTACAGCAGGGGCCAGGCAATAGCGGGGGGGGGGGCAGGTAATACATTTTGCTGAGTAGAAAAAATTATCAGGGGGGGGTCCAGACAAAACGCAGGGTGGGGCCCGGCCCCCTGGCCCACCCGCACGCTACGGGCATGCTTACACATACCTAATAATTAATGACCATCGCATCAGATTAGACAATAATGAATACTAATAGGGATTCCACAGGGAGGTGGGGGTTGGGGGGGGGCGGAGGTCTAACGGCCACCTACCTTGCTGGTAGGTTTGAACCCGATTCACAATTCTAACTGGTTAGTTTTTATTTTTTGTTTTATTTATTAGCTGAAAAAGACCTACGCCTGGTTCATGGTCAACTTAACACTTGGGGGGGGGGCATCCATAGAATTACACGGGCCCACTAGAGTCATTATTTTCAATGGGCAAACTAGGCAACCAGCAGAGGCCTCCACTGCCAAATGATGCCCCCCCCCCACCATCAAGTACGAATTACTATCAAATATGCTGTTAATTAAAGGCCCCCCAACAGATAGTTTTTTTGTTTCATATGACCCCAAAAAAAAATCCTAGGAACGACCCTGTCTCATCTTGTATACAAACTCTCAGCAGTTATTAATCACGTGTTCTTTATCATAGGAGTAATGGGTCCCAACACACCTGCCTTACCCGGTGGGGGGGAGGGGGCATAATGCTGTTAAGAACACTTTTAACTGGTGCCATCTGTCCAAGGAACGCAGTTTATGTCACCACTTCTTGTACACCGCTCGAGGTCTAAGACAAATTGTCTTTCTTCCATTTCAAATGTCTGTTTGGCAAGGCCTGGTGCAAATATTGCATTAGGTCAACAATATTGATACAAAAAAAAAATTCAGGATTCATCTCTTTAAAAAAAAAATATGGATAGCCTGAAGGATTGTCAGAATGAAGGCCCCGTGCAATCCTGTTTTGTTTGTTGTAGAGGTTGAATTTGAAGAAAACTGATGCATTCGAAGTGATCTTGATTACTTTGTGCTCACGGTGTCCAGTGAATGATTCACACGAGCGATTACTTTGTGCTCACGGTGTCCAGTGAATGATTCACACGAGTGATTACTTTGTGCTCACGGTGTCCAGTGAATGAATCACACCGAGCGATTACTTTGTGCTCACGGTGTCCAGTGAATGATTCACACGAGCGATTACTTTGTGCTCACGGTGCTTATTGTGTGTGTGCGTGTGTCGTGTTAAAGTCGTACCAGCATACCCACTGTTAGTGACCAACTAACTGTATTTATAAATATATTTAAATTAAAACTTAAACTCGCGTGACTACAAAAAATACAAACTCAATTTATGCACCTGATTTTACATCCTTAACACCGTAAATCTAAAATTACATCTTAAAAATTACTATATACATCTAAATCTTTCTCCGTTTTTCCTGTCAGCTTTGAGTTTCACATTTAACTTGACACGTGACTGAATGCGGATCATTTATTGTCTTCCCACTTTCATTATTCCCACTCAAATAAAGATGTGCCCCTCATTCAAACATTCCGAGAGTGCTGTTAACTGTGGCGTTGGCAGGGTACGGCGGGTTGTGTGGCTGCACAGAGCGCCGAACTAGGAAAGGGCGCCGAAATAGAGCTGTTAAATGTTTCTGGACTTTTCCGATGGTGAGGAGGGCACCAAAATAAAATGTTACGCCCACTGGGCGCCACAACAGCTAGATACGGCAATGGTTGTTAAAATACATGATACAGTGCTGACTTAATTTTAACATGACGCGCGACGTATGCAGTCAAAGATAGACAGACACAGACAACGGGCTGTTGTTATAAATAGCAAATTAGGCGGCTGTCTAGCACCCACCTCACCCCACCTTGAAGGGCGAGGGGATGTCTCCTGTTGTTACTTTAATTGTGTTGTAACCCAATAAAAAAGATTAAAGTTGTATATGTTTTTGAAAATAATTTTTCTGATCCATCCAACTATATGTGTTCTGGCTGACCTACATTGTTACAAGTAAGCCGCTAAGAACAATCTGTTGTCAGTCTGTCACGGCCCCGAGTTATATGACGTAACAGTTGGATAGTAGCATCCAAGGGCCTGAGTTGTCAAAAATGATTGGGGGGGGGTCCCTAGAATTATAAGCGACGGCCTTGACAGCCTCATTGCATTGAGCCCTATTTGTTTACCTTTGCTTACAGCGTTTAAAATAAACCTTTGTCTAGGGCTCCCCAGAACGAAAAACAGGTTCTGCACACACACACGCACATATACACGCACATACACGCACATACATACACACACATACACACACATACATACACACATACACACACATGCACATACACATACACACACATACACACACATACACATACACACACATACACACACACATACACACACACACACACACACACATACACATAACCTTCTTTATATTTCTCCATATCTCTGTCAGTTCACTTCTAAACCTGACTCCCAATTTTTGTATTGCATTTTTTCAACCCTCTTAGTGCTGTAATCAAATGACTGTACGGACGGAACCTTTGTTTCCAACAATATTTCATCACACAATTGCTGCCCTATGTGGGGGTCAGGACCTACAGAGTGAAGGGGTTAAGTTAAACTACAAGAGGGCAATTAGACAACTTCAGTTCTCTGTTATGTATATAGTCAAAATTTACTGGCCCGTGTTTCCTCATAATTTTTTTTTTCCTAAAAACTTTTCGTTCGTAAAACATTTTCTTTTCTATTCAAAACGATTGTTTAGATTTCTGTCAGAGAACAGTGAGAGTTAAGGAATATTTCAGGTTATACACATAGATGGCATCAGAAGTTTGAAAAGGGTTGCATAATTACATACAGGTAGAATTAAAAAAAAAGTGGTTTTTTTTTAAATAATTAAACGGAAGATTTCGCCACCCATTGGAGGGTGCTGCCCTGGTGTTTTCAACCCTCATCTCCATCTCATCATACGGTGCTGCCCCGGTGTTTTCAACCCTCATCTCCATCGGCATCATACGGTGCTGCCCTGGGGTTTTCAACCCTCATCTCCATCGTCATCATACGGTGCTGCCCTGGTGTTTTCAACCCTCATCTCCATCGTCATCATACGGTGCTGCCCCGGTGTTTTTAACCCTCATCTCCATCGTCATCATACGGTGCTGCCCTGGTGTTTTCAACCCTCATCTCCATCGGCATCATACGGTGCTGCCCTGGGGTTTTCAACCCTCATCTCCATCGGCATCATACGGTGCTGCCCTGGTGTTTTCAACCCTCATCTCCATCGTCATCATAGGTGCTGCCCTGGTGTTTTCAACCCTCATCTCCATCGTCATCATACGGTGCTAACCCTGGTGTTTTCAACCCTCATCTCCATCGTCATCATACGGTACTGCCCTGGTGTTTTCAACCCTCATCTCCATCGTCATCATACGGTGCTGCTCTGGTGTTTTCAACCCTCATCTCCATCGTCATCATACGGTGCTGCCCTGTTTACAACAGGAGACACTAACCCTGATGAAAACACTACGCAGTCTTAACATAAACACAAAACACCATACAAATATAAATAGTCTATACAAACCGTCAAAGATAATTTACATAATTCCCATACAAACAAAGCACGTACATTATATGAGAACTAGTTGAGTCATTTATGTATTTCGTTACAAGTTTGTTATCTGTTTAAAAAGTTGAAGGAAATCAAAACACCGACACATGTTAACGACCATGGATGCCCCATCACCTGCTCAGATACACAGAGACGACGCGTGGTCGTGTAGTGTACAGCGCTCGAATGTCGATATGAGGATCCCAGGCTGAAAGTCAGCCCAGGAACTTCCTGGAACACGTAATGAAGTGGATTGGGTAATGTACAGACGATGTGGTAGACAAGACGGTACAGGTAAGCACGACAATACAAGCAGACATGAAGTACAGGTAGACACGACAGTACAGGTAGACAGGAAGTACAGGTAGACACGACAGTACAGGTAGACAGGAAGTACAGGTAGACACGACAGTACAGGTAGACACGACAATACAGGTAAACACGACAATACAGGTAGACAGGAAGTACAGGTAGACAGGACAATACAGGTAGACACGACAATACAGGTAGACAGGAAGTACAGGTAGACACGACAGTACAGGTAGACAGGACAATACAGGTAGACACGACAATACAGGTAGACAGGAAGTACAGGTAGACACGACAGTAGCCTACATCGTTTCAATCATAGTTGCAGGCTTGAAAATTTTTTCGTCACTTTGATACATGTAATTATAAACAAATTTTGCCATAGAAAAATGTCGCCAGAATTCCATTAAGTATTATCACTTGTAATTAAATTATCAAATTATGATTTAAGGTATTGGGCTCCCAATTAAGATGTAGAAATATGCAGATTTTTATATAGTGAAATGAATGTATTAGAGAATAGGGTTTCAAATAGTGTTCCTCCACACTATCACGAAACTTTTTACCGTTATTTTGAAAGAACAAACATACAAGACTTGGCTATTTTTGTGGATAATTTATTCATTTACTTCAAATATTCAAGACTGCAAATCTAAGCTTGTACGAAAAAAGAAAATCGCTATTTATCATCCGCGAAGTGTCCTAAAGCTGTATTTCAATCATACTTATCAAGAACTAATTTTGGCTAGTCATAAGACAAAAATACTTTTTGCTGAGTGAAAACGAATATGAACATTCAAGTTTTGAACAAAATATTTGTGCAAGAAATAAGTATCATACCTTCACAGCATTAAAAACACGTCATAGGTTTATGTTTAAAAATAGAAATATCTCTTCGACTTGCCGTGACGTCATTGGTGTCCGTAATCCACGGGTGCATCACAACAAGCAGAACTAAATGTGACACTACACTTAATATTGAGCAATAATTTATATTTATTTTTGTGGGTGACTGTAATAACGACTGAGATACAGTATACACAAGCCGCACACTCGATTTGAATGATCTTCCCGATCACGGACATTACTGTTATTAGTGAGCTGTGTCAGACTAAAGATGTTATCGCAGTGTATATAGTTGCATCATTTGTTATTAGTGAACTGTGCGACTAATGATGTTATTGTTGTATATAGTTGTATCATTTGTTATTAGTGAACTGTGTCAGACTAAACATGTTATCGCTGTGTAGGCTATATAGTTGTATCATTTGTTATTAGTGAACTGTGTGACTTATGATGTTATTGTTGTATATAGTTGTATCATTTGTTATTAGTGAGCTGTGTCAGACTAAAGATGTTATCGCTGTGTATATAGTTGTATCATTTGTTATTAGTGAACTGTGTGAGATTAAAGATGTTATTGTTGTGCATATTGTCGTATCTCATCTGTTTATTCGGCATTTATTTACACACCATCATCAAATTCACTAAGAGGAATTTAATTTACATTTTCTAAGGCCAAACTGCCATTTTCATGATCAGTCTATCAATCAAGTTTAATGGACTTCGAAGTTGTTTTAGAATTCATTGTTTTTTATTATACCATAGATAAAGTGGAAAAGTTCTTTTCAATACTACTGCTATTGTATATCTATATTTAGGTCATTTGCCACTGAAACACCAGTAACAGAAAATGGCGACATTTATTAGTCAATGATAGATGACTTGTCAAGTCCAGCCACCTTGAAATGGGTACCCAACTATAAGTTAGGGAAAGTAAAGGTGGCTGGGCTATGTGCTGACCACACAATCCCTTTATATGCCGAGGTTATAGAAACAGATGAATTCTACACGATGGGGGCTTAAAGAGAAATTTACTTGTACTACTGTTACAATACTAGCCACAGTGATGATGAAACGTTTCAATGGCTGTTTGTTATATGCGTGGCTGGAGTTGTGTATCATGCATTGGTTTAACCAGGGACGCTTTTATGGTTCGACTAACAGGGTCGCTGTCTAGCCCCCCCCCTCAAACCCCTACCCCCTAACCAAAAACAAATTTAAAGTGTAATCGTTTTTTTTTTTTAAAGTAAAAAATGTTCATAACCGTTTTGCTGTTCAAGTTATGTTCATTAGGTTTAAGAGGATTGCTGCGGACGAATTTCACATCATGGCGGGCGTATATTGCCTAAATCCATTTGGTTTTTATAATATAATTTTATCGAAGTTTGATATCTACTGAACCAGGACCTAATAAGTTTGATATGTACTGAACCAGGACTTAATACGTTTGATATGTACTGAACTAGGACTTAATAAGTTTGATATGTACTGAACTAGGACTTAATAAGTTTGATATCTACTGAACCAGGACTTAATAAGTAGTACTGAACTAGGACTTAATAAGTTTGATATGTACTGAACTAGGACTTAATAAGTTTGATATGTACTGAACCAGGACCTAATAAGTTTGATATGTACTGAACCAGGACTTAATAAGTTTGAAATCTACTGAACCAGAACTTAATAAGTTTGAAATGTACTGAACCAGAACTTAATAAGTTTGAAATGTACTGAACTAGGACTTAATAAGTTTGATATGTACTGAACCAGGACCTAATAAGTTTGATATGTACTGAACCAGGACTTAATAAGTTTGAAATCTACTGAACCAGAACTTAATAAGTTTGAAATGTACTGAACCAGAACTTAATAAGTTTGATATCTACTGAACTATGACTCTATACAAATGTTGACTTAAAGCATATCATTTTCTACACAAATTGTTTACGATGTAAATACGTAACAATGTTTTTGGTCACATTACCAGTGTACTAATGATATGTTCATACCGGTTGTGACATCATTAGGTTTAACAGTGCCAATTTTACTAAACACATCTCTCCGATGTCACGTTGTTCAACAGTGCTAGTTAGACTAGACACATCTCTCCGATGACTAAACTGGGATCAATACTGTGTCAACTTATTTTTTTTCCCCCATTTTGTTTGAGTGGTCCTATACTAATAGACATCGATAGTTTTGGAGGCTTAAAAGCTTTTCTGGCAACTCTCGAGGAGATAATTGAAAATCTGGTCAAGTTTCATTAGTTCCTCTCGTTAGATGAGAGACGCGTATCTATAATAACACTGGTGTGTTGCCTATCTCTCTCTCTACACACACACACACACATACACACACACACACACACACATATATATATATATATATTCATAGAGACATATGTGGGTTTCCACTGTCTTATGTCCAATGTCTAATGTTCACTGTCTAATGTCCACTGTCTAATGCCCACTTTCTATTGCCCACTGTCTAATGTCAACTGTCTATTGCCCACTGTCTAATGCCCACTGTCTAATGCCCACTGTCTAATGCCCTCTGTCTAATGTCCACTGTCTAATGCCCACTATCCACTGTCTAATGTCCACTGTCTTATATTTAATGTCAACTGTCTATTGCCCACTGTCTAATACCCACTGTCTAAATTGACTAAATTGGAAAAAAAAAAGAGTACCGCCGTGGTCTACCACCTCCTCAGCCCCCATCCTAGTTACACCACTGCAGTCATGCGCACAGTTAATGTGTCTGCACCGGTGTTACTTTAAAAATTGTTACCGGGTTGTTTTTTTTTTCTTCAAACTTAAAAAAAAAATGGGGAAAAATCAACAGATGCTCGGTAATTTTTTTTTTTAAATTCCTGATGGATACGCGAGATATATCTTGTTTATTTGTTTGTAATTATTTGGTTGTAGATGTGCAACCAGCAATCCCCAATAGATGTAACTATTGCACCATATGCCAGGTTTTTAACTGAGGTCAAGTTATTTACAACACCCAGGTTTGTTTTTTCGATTTTTCCACTATTAAGATCTCTGAACATCAAATAAAAAATATTGTACCAGATGACACTCTTGATTGTGCATGCCATAAAAAAGTGGCCAGTTGAACACGTCCCTATGTGTTGTTGACAGCCCCGTAGCCAAGGAGTGCCCCCCCCCCGCTGAAAAAAGAAGAAAAGAGGAAAAAATAAAGAAAAAGTAAAGGTGCCCCCCTTGCTGGGTATTGGTGCCCCCTGCTGACTTTGACCTGGCTAAAGGTCTGGTTGTTGAGCATTTAATTTTGAGAACCTAGTAATTTTGAGTTGCTAGTTCAACATGTCAAGTTAAATGTCTATATTGAGACCAGATGATCAAGTCAAGTAGAGTGGCTTAGCAGAGCATGCCATATATATTAAGTTAAACATGTAACATGAAGTCATTTCTTGACCATGTCAAAAAGAGCGACTTAAAGATGAGTGACTGCTTGTGTTACAAACATTTAAAGTTGACAATGTTTTGTTTATAAACACAACAGACGGTCAGAGATAAAATGAAGCTACTATTATCACGTGTCATGACATGTTTTAGTATTTCATCAGTGAGTTGTAAAACAGATAAATAAACGAATTGCTTTTTTTTAAAAAAAACTTCGCGTTTTGATAATACAAATACAACCCAAATTAGAAATGGTTCAACAGTTAGCAAAAAAAAAACAACTGTTGTCAGAACAACACGTATTGAGACATTGTAATTAGCGATCATAGTTCAGTAGATGATTGATTTATCGATTGTTGTTGGTTTACAACTGAATATATTATGTACATTTTGATATTCGTTTATTCATGTATTTGCATTTCAAAAGCATCTTTTTCTCTTTCTATACAACAAATATACAACAAATATACAACAAATATACAACAAATATACAACAAATATATAACAACTATACAACAAACATACAACACATATACAACAAATATACAACAAATATACAACACATATACAACAAATATACAACACATATACAACAAATATACAACAAACTTACAAATAAATGAATATTCGTACTACAAAAAATAAATAAAACATGTACTAGAACTTAGTTTTCGGTCATTTGTACTCCATGTGTCCATAGGTCAGCGTGCCTCATTTTTAGTATTCACTGTTTCCTTTGTTATGCCAACTGAAAGAAACATGTTTCTTATTGAATCCACAGCCCTACCACAGGAAGACGGGCCTGCCGTACTGTTCTTGTAGTGTAGGGGAAGGTATTCACCTGTGTAACAGTTGGGCGGCCCAGGATTTTCAGTGACCACCTCACCACCAACAACAGCAGCATGTTGGTTTGATTTCACTGCAGACTAGACCACCCTTTGATGGATGAATAGAACACACACACGCACACACACACACACACACTGGAAGTCATGCATACGTATGTCCCAGCTGCGTCTTAAATATGAAACAGATCGTCGCTAAACGAGTCATCCAATTCCTCCAGCAGCACTACTGATTGTCTGGTTAAGAAAGGGGCTGGACATTACCCTCCTGACGTTACCATGGAAACGCTAGCGGTGAACCAGTACAGGTTCGCTAATGTCATCAGCGACATCAACAAGGAGCTACAGGACAGGGGTAAGTAACTCTCTGTTAGATAATTTTATTTAGATAACTCCGCCCTTAGCACTGTGGCATGTAAATCTATCTCTAAATTCACCGAAGTCAAGTAGCCAGTTTTTTTTCACACAACCAAAAAGAGGCGGGGAGATGAACCCCCGCCCCCCTATAAAGTTAAGTAACAATTTAGCCTCAAGGCTGGAGATTATTTGATTTAAGATTACAAAGGAAGGAGTAAAATACCATTTAAGAAAAAAAAAACTTGTTGAAAAATGTAACAATTTTTAAATTGGAGCAGCCATTTTAATATAACATTGTAACATAAGTGAAAACATTAACATGGAATATAAGCACGGCAGGGTAAACATGGAATAGTAAACATTTAATATTATATATGGAATAGTAAACATGGAGTAGTAAACATTTAATATTATATATGGAATAGTAAACATGGAGTAGTAAACATTTAATATTATATATGAAATAGTAAACATGGAATAGTAAACAATGAATATTATATATGGAATAGTAAACATGGAATAGTAAACATGGAATGGTAAACATTTAATATTATATATGGAATAGTAAACATGGAATAGTAAACATTTAATATTATATATGAAATAGTAAACATGGAATAGTAAACATGGAAAAGTAAACATGGAATAGTAAACATATTTTTCTGCTATCAGGTCTAGGCTCAAACATTTATTAGATAATAACTGTGGTCGTTGAAGCATACATGGAGGGGCGTGAGTCTTGGGTTCAAATCCAGCTGTTTAATGTTGGTTGCATAAATAAATTCCTACAAGAAATGCCACATTGACCAAAGTAATCTTTATCAATTTTCCTCACAGGAGTTAAGTTGTGTTAGTATAATTAAAATATAGTGCGTCATCCGTACCAAGCCTTGGTGATAATCTGTAACTCAGACTATCGTTGAGTACTTCTTTTACCAGGATTTTCTTAATACCTTGTCTCCTGGTGTTAACCCCCCAGAGAGTAGTGTAATGGTCAATCAGATTATCGCTGGTTTACTCAAGACTTCCATAGCACAGATCTAGAGAGAGATGGACAATCAACAGTGCTCTACAAGTGGCACGTAGAGGTGGACTTTATGTCTATATTACTAACGATTCAGTCATAGGTAGACATCATATCTAGATTTAAACTGTTCAAATTCAGCATCAGGTGGACTTTATGTCTAGACATTACTGTACAGATTCAGCAACAGGTGGACTTTATATCTAGAAATTACTATACAGATTCAGCCATAGGTAGACTTTATGTCTAGACATAACTGTACAGATTCAGCCATATTATTATGCAACAGGTACACTTTTTATATGTACTTATTCAGCGTTATAAAGACATTGTTATGCTATAGGTAGATTTGTAATTTATGTGTACAGATTCAGCAACATGTTGGCGTTATCTACATGTGTAGACGTTTACTTTACAAATTCAGCAATGTACAGACTTGTTGACTTGGAACCACTGCATAGATCAATCTTCAGGTGGACTTTTTGTCTAGAACTCCACTTTTCACATTGATTAAAGTGCAGATATATTTGTCCAATGGATTACCACTGCACACATTCAGTTTGATCCAGTTATGTTTATTAACGATTAGTCCATCTTGTCGATATGTTATTAACATGTGCGGTCGGTGATAGACACATTGAAAGGCTAAGAGTCTGTGAGGGGAAAAAAAAACAAAGAATTATTCCTTGATAAAATTCTCTAGTTATTCTTCTGTTTTGAATACAACAACAACAACAACCTATGACATTAATCTCTTGATTTATTTTACTCATCAAACCGATGAGTTGTTTCTGTAAACATTGTTTGCATCTACTCTAGCCTTTTATTATGTTAAAATAAAAAGTCTCTGGTACATACCACACGTAGCATGTGTGGTGGAAGAATTGATATCCAGTTTATAGAGGCAATGAACAGTATATAGAGGCAATGACTCCAGTATATATAGGCAATGACTCCAGTTTATAGAGGCAATGACTCCAGTTTATACACACTATTTATTTTTTAATAATTCTGCTTCTTTTCTAACTTCTTTTTATTATGCTGAACAGGTGTGTCTGTAATTTCACCTATTTATCATCATTATCTTTAAAAGTCTTTCTCTGTATCATCATGTTTAAACGTCTTCGTCTGTACCATCATAATTAAACGTCTTCGTCTGTACCATCATGTTTAAACGTCTTTCTCTATATCATTATTTCCATACAATATCTAAACATGCTTAATGAAAAATAAAATATCCCAACTGTGAAGAACTAGTAGAGGGAATGGAAGCAGGAGAATGAACAAAACCGTATGGATATCATGAAGTTATTTGAAAATTAAGATCATAAACCAATAAGACAATATGAATATGTATAACAAATATCGCTCTAATTTGTGTTTTCTTATTAACTGCACTGTGCATTGTACATAGTTATACAAAAAAAAAGATATACGAACTAAAACAGTTATTTCACACATTTTATGATAAATAAAGTCCAAACCAGATAACATTTTGTATAGATTTTAATTTCGCAATGTCCAAAGTAAAAAAAAAAGTATTTTATACATTCTCATGCAATTAATGCCCAGGATAGACAAAGATGTAGACCTACATGACATTGACTAAATAAAATTGATGTTTACATTTAATTGACCACATGACATTGATGTTTACATTTAATTGACCACATGACATTGATGTTTACATTTAATTGACCACATGACATTGATGTTTACATTCAATTGACTAAATAACATTGATGTTTATATTTAATTGACCACATGACATTGATGTTTACATTTAATTGACCACATGACATTGATGTTTACATTCCATTGACCACATGACATTGATTTTTACATTCCATTGACCACATGACATTGATGTTTACATTTAATTGACCACATGACATTGATGTTTACATTTAATTGACCACATGACATTGATGTTTACATTTAATTTATATATTTAAAATAAAGACTCCATCCATCGGCCCTTGGTCCGGCCCTTTCAGACCAAGTTAAAAAAAAACAAGTTATGTGGCACGCAGTTCGAAAAGTTTGCCCATAGGTCTAATGTGGGACATGTCTGGAGGGCACTACGAAGTCTGTCCGACCGATGGTCAAATATTGCAGCCTTAAAAGGACTTCATTGGACTATACTTCGTGTTATGTTTTTTAAAGTTTTTTTAAGTTTAAAGACAAAAATCATTAACACCTGACATCTCATGAAAGCGTTTTATGCACAGCTAAATAAAAAAGCGTGTTTGGATTACATTGTACCTGTGTTAATGGCAGCTCAATACTTGCAACAAAATATAAATGTAACTCAAGTCGATGAATGCATTGTATTGTCTCTCAGCTAATCGATAATGTATTCAGGGTAACTGGCCAGTGTCCAGGTCAAACAAATTATACTTAGCAGATGACCAACTCACACCACAAGTGTTCCCTATGTTTTTCTACAACCTTGACATTCTTTGACCTAATATTTTGTCAGGTTTTATTTTTTTTACGATCTTAAGTAAAACAGATTCGCAGTTTGTCAATGATTTTAGTTTAACAATAGATTATTTCCTGTAAACCTTGAAAAATGAATTTGTATATATATATATATATATATATATATATATATATATATATATATATATATATATATACTTTACCCTGCAAAACCTTTGCGTAGAGTTAAATCCACTTAGGCCAGATCAGCAGGCTAGGTTATTTTTTTTGTTTCCGGCAGATCCTATTTTTTCATGCATGTATTTTAAACTGGAATACTGTTGTATTAATTCTTTACTTTCGATTTAACGCAGAGCCCAAATCACTCTTATATATATATTATATGTCTGTATATGTATATTATTTTGTACCATTTAATGTTACACATTTTGTAGAGTTGATATAAATTAGTACAATTATAAGTAATGTATTTATATTATACTTTATAAAACATAACATGCAACTATTAGCATTGGATTTACAAGATTTAAATTCATTGATTCGAAGATTTTAAAATAGTGTACTGTCATCGGAAATACACACGTGTTCATAACCACGAGAAGCTAGTGAGAATGGATCTCAAATTTCCCAAACACGACAACAATCAGTTAGAGCGAGCAACTCTTAGATAAGAGCGTATTAAGATGAGCGACACACCCATGTACACACACACACACACACATATATATATATATATATATATATATTGTTTCTAAGATCTGGACATTTCATGTAAATTACCATCTCTACATCTCATTGATTTGTTACTTCAGTAAACCGGAGTAAAAAAGCAACACAAAAACAAAAAAAGTCTTGAAAAAATAAATGGACAAATAAAATTAAGGAATGGTAATAAAAGAGGAACGAAATGTAGAGCTTTCTATGTTATCTAGGAAAACATGGAAGACAGAGTCCAGAGAAAATAAAGTTGACCAAAGCTAGGACGAAATTGCTATTAAGGCCCTTTAAGAAGGGGGGGGGGAACTGACCGTGGACATCTGAAGAAATGGACTGTACAGGCAAGAGAGATAACTCAAGATTCAGTTCTTTGCCCATTGCTTGTGACAGATGCATTTACAGCGGTGACATATTAATTGATAATCAGTGAAGACATGATAACGAGTGTTTACCGCGGTGCAAATAGAAATGTGTGACACATAATTAGAACTTTAGAGACACGGTATGACATTGTAATACATAAAATAAAATAAAAAATGATTAGTAAGCATTTGATCAATTTGACGACCTTAGACTGTCATTTTGAATCTAGAAGAGACAGACTATGGTTTATTGACAGTGAGACAGAAAATTACAGTTTATCAGATTACACATAAATTTAGTCTGTCTATCAAAAGACATACACATTTGGTCTGTCTATCATAAGACACACTTTAGTTTGTCTATAAGAAGGCACATCTAGTTTGTCTACAGCAAGACACATACATTTAGTCTGTCTATCAGAAGACACACTTCAGTTTGTCTATCAGAAGACACATACATCTAGTTTGTCTACAAGAAGACACATACATTTAGTCTGTCTATCGGAAGACACACTTCAGTTTGTCTATCAGAAGACACATACATCTAGTTTGTCTACAGGAAGACACATACATTTAGTCTGTCTATCAGAAGACACACTTCAGTTTGTCTATCAGAAGACACATACATCTAGTTTGTCTACAGGAAGACACATACATTTAGTCTTGTCTATCGGAAGACACACTTCAGTTTGTCTATCAGAAGACACACACATCTAGTTTGTCTACAGGAAGACACATACATTTAGTCTGTCTATCGGAATACACACTATAGTTTGTCTATCAGAAGACACATACATCTAGTTTGTCTACAGGAAGACACATACATTTAGTCTGTCTATCAGAAAACACACTACAGTTTGTCTAACAGAAAACACTGTTGTGTATTGGTTTCTGAGTTGCGCAGCGCTGAGTTTCTGCGTGCGAGTTTTTCCCAAGTGTCACATGGTGCATGGTGTTCAAGAGGCAGTTGGGATGTTGATCTTTGAAGAATGTGGACATATTGTGAAATATTAACGAATGAGATAAATTAGAAGGCCCAGCAAAATCCTGTACACAACAACACGTACATCTGGTTTTTCTACAGGAAGACATGGGCATTTTACCTACCTATTATGTATTGCTTGAAGTTTGTTCATGAGGAAATAAACAGCTTCAACCCCCCCCCCCCCCAGATTATGTCATTTTGACCCGTTCAGTTCAGATTACTGTATAAACACTCTCTATCGCTGTTTGTTAAAATTTATAACCCAAGGAGAAGAAATCTTACACTTGTGGATAAACAACGATTTCATTTTATATGTCAGTTACATCCAGTGCATAAGTTCTAACACCTCCAAGAACAAGCTTCACACAAATACACATTTTTACGGTCAATTTTTTTTTCCGGTATTTACGGATGCTATGTACTGTGATGCTATATACCGGTTTTCCTCAACATGGGAGGGTGTGTGTGTGTGTGTGTGTGTGCGAGGGAAGGGGGGAGGGGGAGTAAAGTGGGATTTTGTGGGGGGGGGGGGCATTTGATTGTTAAGGTGTGGGGCAATTTTTTAAAATGCGAATAATTTATTAAAATGTTTTGCGATTTACTGTGTTTTCTTTTATCGATTTTTTTTTAAAAACATATTCAAGTATCAAGCTCTTTCACTTCCTCTTGAATTCCTGCCATATTAGACATCATCCAGTAAACCATTACATTTCTGAAAATTTGAGGAAATATGTTGTGCTAGGATGTGATATTATCTTAGAAAGGTTTTGAGGAAATATGTTTGTGCTAGGATGTGATATTATCTTAGAAAGGTTTTGAGGAAATATGTTTGTGCTAGGATGTGATATTATCTTAGAAAGGTTCTGAGGAAATATGTTTGTGCTAGGATGTGATATTATCTTAGAAAGGTTTTGAGGAAATATGTTTGTGCTAGGATGTGATATTATCTTAGAAAGGTTTTGAGGAAATATGTTTGTGCTAGGATGTGATATTATCTTAGAAAGGTTTTGAGGAAATATGTTTGTGCTAGGATGTGATATTATCTTAGAAAGGTTTTGAGAAAATATGTTGTGCTATGATGTGATAATCTTAGAAAGGTTTTAACGGGGCATGATTACGTTTGAAGAAACTTACGTCTCATTCAGTGGCATAGCTGGGGGGGGGGGCGGTGGGTGCGGTCCGCACCGGGCGGCACTTTTTATTACTTTTTAGGGGGGGGCGGGCGGCAAAAATGTATAGATTAAATTGAAATACCTAAATGAGAGGGCGGCAAAATCGTCTTCCGCCCTGGGCGGACGATGCCCACGCTACGCCGCTGGTCTCATTTTCAAACAAAACCTCTCATAACAACAGAGGAGTTGATGTTTTAGTTCAAAATGCTTATCATGCCAGATTTACTTACTCTATTCCCTGACCCCATTTCCGCCCATTCCCCCCTCTACCCCCCCCCTCCTTCCTAAATTTTACAGGAATTTAACGACTCATCAAAGATTAAGTTAATGACTTCCTAAAATCTTGACATCTTATTCCATCGGCTGAGAAATGGCTACCTGATACCCAGAATTATTTTTTCGGGTTTGCATAAAATGTGTCCAGGTTTCTTCAGTCAGCAAGTTCAAATCAATCAGTGTTTAATTAACTAATTACTTCAGTTAATATACGCACCGTTAGTTTAATAACAAACTGAAATTAAAAGTTTTTTTTTTTTTTAAAACGCTGGTTACATGCCAGATTGTTATTCCAGAGGCCAATCACTCTTTGGCATTTGGTCGGTCTTCTTTTCAGTTCCGTGTCCACAGAATTGAGAAGACAAGAAAGTAAAAAAAAAACATAAAACACAAAACAAAGATTTTTAAAGTTATGTGACTTTATAAGTTTCTGTGACTTTATAAGTTTCTGAGACTTTATAGGTTTCTGTGACTTTATAGGTTTCTGTGACTTTATAGGTTTCTGTGACTTTATAAGTTTCTGTGACTGGGAAGAAAGTCAGTGTATTATTTAATATTTTAAAATAATGTTGAAATAAAGATGCTGAAGGGTCGTTCTTAGGAATGTAGGGGACGTAGGGAGAGACTTTAAGAGACACAGAGGGGCTCTAGGGAGAGACTTTAAGAGACACATAGGGGCCCTAGGGAGAGACTTTAAGAGACACATGGGGGCTCTAGGGAGCGACTTTAAGAGACACAAAGGGGCCTTAGGGAGAGAATTTAAGACACATACGGGCCCTAGGGAGAGACTTTAACAGACACATAGGGGCCCTAGGGAGAGACTTTAACAGACACATAGGGGCCCTAGGCTGAAGCTACAAAGAAGTCACCACATGAGCTTGTTACACTCAACTACTACTAAGTGTGTTCAAAGTGTGAATTTTGTGTGTGTGTGTGTGTTACAACCAAGAAGTATGATATTATCTTCTCAAAACAAACACATTGACATTTCGTTAAATGTTGTGGAGACAAAAGGTGAAAGGTCACCCTTTGAACAGTATGTCTGTCTGTCTGTCTGTGCTTTCGTTTTCAGGTAAATAAATCACAGATCCCACTTCAGCTCCCCTTCCCCCCACCAATTTTTTTAATTAAAATAAATTTGTCATAATATTACTATATACAGTCGTCATGGTATGTTGGTCCAGTCAATCCAGCTCTCATGGGCGTCATTTCTGGCAAGTTTGGTGGATGGGCGTCATTTCTGGCAAGTTTGGTGGATGGGCGCGCTTCCAACTTAAAAAGAAAAGGAATGGTTTGGGCTTTTTTTTCCCGAGCGAAAAGCTAAAATATAACGCTAACCGATTTGGCTGGTTTCGGGCGGGTTTATCAACTAGAGTTATCTTAAATAGCATCTAGTAAAACTGGCAATTTGTGTCAAACTTGGTCTATATAAATTTTAATATTTTTGCCCTGTTTCTTTTTTTAGAGCATTTTCGAAAAAAATGCTCTATTGTCCCCGTTTTGTCTGTCTGTCTGTCCGTCCGTCCGTCCGTCATCACCCTAGATCTCAACAACCATAAGTCCTAGACCTATGATGTATATATCATTTTGTAGGTCTTGGCCTGCCAAGAAATGAATTTTTTCCATTTCGCGATCTGACCTCTGAGGGCCGTAAAAGGGGGCTTATAAAGTACCGTTTTTTACTATATAAGCTATATTAACAAAGGAGCGCCCTAGATCTCAGCAACCATAAGTCCTAGACCCATGATGTATATATCATTGTGTAGGTCTTGGCCTGCCAAGTGTACATCAAAAGTTTATTTCGCGATCTAACCTTTGAGGGCCGTAAAAGGGGGCTTATAAAGTACCGTTTTTTACTATATAAGCTATATTAATAATGGACCGCCCTATATCTCAGCAACCATAAGTCCTAGACCCATGATGTATATATCATTGTGTAGGTCTTGGCCTGCCAAGTGTACATCAAAAGTCCATTTTGCGATTTGACCTCTCAGGGCCAAAATATAAGAGTTTTTTATGTACCGTTTTGCTTATATTTTAAATATAAATAATAAAAGCTAATCAAAGGGGCGTAATCATTATTTATTTTTGTAACAGTTATTCAACATGACTTACTTCCCGTACTTTATATAAAACAATTGACGGAGTTTTCGGACGATTAAATGACTACAATTTAGAATGTTTCAATTATGAGTCCTATTTCAGTCACATATAGGTCACGTGACTGGTCTCGATGCACCGTCCTACGTCGGTCCGGCAGCATGTGAAGGAAGAGAGGCGCAATGATGTCGAGGCGGGCAGTGAATGACCAGTCGTCCTCGGCCTCGTGGCAAATACAAATGTCACCTTGCACTTGTCACAGTCTGTCACTGGATGATGACACTGGGTGATGTCACTGGATGATGTCACTGTCAGTGACACACACGCCAACGACATATTGCTTCAATTTTTTTTTACGGTTCATCAGTGTTCTACAAGTTCCACGTAGTGGTGGACTTTATGTCTAGACATTACTGTATAGATTCAGCCATAAGTAGACTTTATGTCTAGACATTGTTGTACATATTCAGCCATAGGTAGACTTTATGTCTAGACATTGTTGTGCATATTCAGCCATAGGTAGACTTTATGTCTAGACATTGTTGCACATATTCAGCCATAGGTAAACTTTATGTTTAGACATAGCTGTACAGATTCAGCCATAGGTAGACTTTATGTCTAGACATTACTGTACAGATTCAGCCTAGGTGGACATCATATCTAGATTTAAACTGTTCAAATTCAGCAACAGGTGAACTTTATGTCCAGACATTACTGTACAGATTCAGCCATAAGTAGACTTTATGTCTAGACATTGTTGTACATATTCAGCCATAGGTAGACTTTATGTCTAGACATAGCTGTACAGATTCAGCCATAGGTAGACTTTATGTCTAGACATTACTGTACAGATTCAGCCTAGGTGGACATCATATCTAGATTTAAACTGTTCAAATTCAGCAACAGGTGAACTTTATGTCCAGACATTACTGTACAGATTCAGCCATAAGTAGACTTTATGTCTAGACATTGTTGTACATATTCAGCCATAGGTAGACTTTATGTCTAGACATAGCTGTACAGATTCAGCCATAGGTAGACTTTATGTCTAGACATAACTGTACAGATTCAGCCATAGGTAGACTTTATGTCTAGACATAACTGTACAGATTTAGCCTCATTATCATGCAACATGTACACATTTGATATGTACATATTCATCCTTATGAAGACATTATTATGCTATAGGTAGATTTGTATTTATGTGTACAGATTCAGCCACAGGTTGACGTTATTTACACGTGCAGACTTGTACATTACAAATTCAGTAGACTTGTTTCATAGATTACCTCACTATGACTTCCTTTTAATTAGAACAACGTAAAACTTTGTTCTATGAACATGCATTATTGTGTCTATGTGATTCATTCATAACAACGTAAATCTTTGAACATGTGATTGGTTCTCTCTCAGACACTGCATGTACTATTGACTCTCTCTATATATATATGTATATATCTCTAGCAATGCATGTCAATGTGACCTTATTTGAACTACAAACACACTCTAGCACAGCCACGGGAAAACTACAACCCACGGGCCGAGTCCTGGCTGCCGAACTGTTTAATCCGACACGCCCACTCGTTTTAGAGTGAAGCACAACACCAACCTATTTATGTTATTACGTAGACCTTCAGTTTATATTAGTTCATGACAGTTCATGTCAACACCACACGTAAACCTTCAGTTTATATTAGTTCATGTCAACACCACACGTAGACCTTCAGTTTATATTAGTTCATGTCTACACCACACGTAAACATTCAGTTTATATTAGTTCATGTCAACACCACACGTAGACCTTCAGTTTATATTAGTTCATGTCAACACCACACGTAGACCTTCAGTTTATATTAGTTCATGTCAACACCACACGTAGACCTTCAGTTTATATTAGTTCATGTCAACACCACACCCACTCACACTTGGTCCGAACCCCACGGTTAAAAATTTACGAACCCTCTGTGTCCCGCGACTTAAGTAGTTTGCCCAACCCTCCTCTAGCACTACATATGAAATTGACATAAATATCAATACATACTATATAGTCTTTACCTACCTAGCACTACATATGAACGGGACCTATATTGAACTACATATGAAGCTTTTTGAGCCAAGATGTAGGTTAGGCTAGTCTTGTATAAAACTCTTCTTGTACAGAAATACACGAATATATGGAGCATTTGGGCATTTTGATAGCCCCATAAACACAACGGCCCAAAGAACTAAGGGATTTACATACTTTACTCTATGAAGATTTTGGCTTACAGTGCTTCATATTCTTTACTTATCTTTCAGCACATATATCCTTGGTCTATCTAGCACCACATATACCCTTGGTCTATCTAGCACCACATATACCCTTGGTCTATCTAGCATCACATATACCCTTGGTCTATCTAGCACCACATATACCCTTGGTCTATCTAGCACCACATATACCCTTGGTCTATCTAGCACCACATCTACCCTTGGTCTATCTTTCACCACATATACCCTTAGTCTATCTTTCACCACATATACCCTTAGTCTATCCCACAGATGAAGTATTTTAAGCCAGACTAGCCTCACGATAATCGTGGCTTAAAACGCTACTACCTTACCTCTACACGTAATCTTTCTAGCACCACATATACACGTATACACGTGGTCTATCTAGCACCATATATACACGTGGTCTATTTAGCACCACATATACACGTGGTCTATCTAGCACCACATACACACATATACACGTGCTCTAAATAGCACCACATATACATTTAACATCTAACCCTTTCAGTCTGTGATTTGTTGAAGCTTTTTAAAATACAGCACGGCGCTCTAAAGACATCATTGAATTCTTTACTTCAGTATTGATTGAAATAAATATATAGTTCTTACACCCATACCTTGATGTGCTGGTATAATCATCATCCCCAACCCCCCCTACCCCCAGCCCCCATTTTAAACTGAGTAACATTTCTTAACACAAGGCACGGTTTGAATAATTATTCCCTTCAAATATGTGATTAAAACTGAGAAATGCATGGGGAGGGGGGGAGGGGGGGGGAAGGGAATTGATTTACACTTTCCAAAGATACAGATGATTCTTTGTTTTTTAACTTTCAGCTTTACCCAACTGTGTCAATAGATTTACACAGAGTTGGGGGGGAGGGTGGGAGTAGCGATGTCTTGCTGTAGAGGTTTACTGTATATTGTTTGATACAGTTCATATTACAGCAACATGGAGCTTGTATGTTGAAATATTTTGTTGAATTATTAGGGTTAGCATCTTTATGGATGGATGGATGGATGGATGGATGGATGGATGAGTCGAAGGATAGATAGAAAAATGCACGGATGACTATGTGGATCATTCTATTTATGGATACATGGATACATATTGGTGGGTGGATGGTTGACTTGACGTAAGGGAGATCAGAAAGAATACTATAGTTTGATGGTTTATATGTCATGGAATCAAACGTAATACCAACAATTGAACACATTAGATCCAACCATATTTGTTCAAGTTAGATCCAGCCATATTTGTTCAAGTTAGATCCGACCATATTTGTTAAAGTTAGATCCAACGATATTTGTATATATGTTAAATCCTTCCATATATATATATATATGGGACATAACTGTTTCACTGTATTGTGAACTTGTACCATTTCAGGCTATTTAACAGAAGATGACACAAGTGTCGGCATGGCTGTGGAGATGACCTGTACAGTACCTAAGGCTAAAGCACAATTACGTCAGCTGATGTCTGAAATGAGTAGGTTTAGAATCTATCTATCTATCTATCTATCCATCCATCCATCCATCCATCCATCCATCCATCCATCCATCCATCCATCCATCTATCTATCTAGCTATATTCATTGGTGAAGTACTCAATTAATACATTCATGTTGTTAATTTGTCCAACTTCTTGAATATCCTACTAAAGTCTACCATACAGGCCGGACTAAATCTTTAACCCAAACTTCTAGGGCAGCAAAACTTTTACCTAAAATTTCTTTGTTTGTTTGTTTGTTTGTTTGTTTGTTTGTTGTTTATTAACATCGTTACCCCCCCCCCCAATCCTTTATTAGCTTATTTATAATTTTCAAAATATCACTTGACTACTAATTACCCTTGAAAGGTATACGTTGTGATTCCATCAGTGGTAATTCACACCTGGTTTAGTTGATTGATTGTCAGATAAATCAGTAACATAAGCTCACAAGATTAGAGGATTAATTATCACTGAACCTCAACATGCGTTACCTGACTTAGCAAAAAAAAAAAATTCTTCAACATCAGACGGCAAAAAGTGTACGTCTGCTGCTGGAATAAGACTGGCGCTTGAGTTCTTTATCCATAAGATTGATTCTTAATAATTAATTTAACGCAAACCCACATGTTATTATAGTTGTTGTTATAATCTTCTTGTTAACCAAAATATACCTATAACAAAAACAGTGGCTTAGAGCCACCCCATGCGGAACTTACTTTGTTGTCTGCAAGCGCCGGCGTCTACCGTACTTTTTTTTTTTTAACTTTTCGGCACGTACATGGGATGGCATTGTCAGAGAGCCCCCCACCATCTCATCGGGGCGCCAAGAACGCTATTTACGCCACATCTTTTGCTGTCTTGTAAACATAGACTAATGAGAGTTATCGTGTAGGCGATCCACCGTTCACTAGACGCGCATTGTGTCATAAAAACTCATGTTTGCGGTCAGTTGTAACACGTTTCTTTTATCTGTGTACTCAAGGGGCCCAGAATTATGACGTCATCATTTTCGCTACATACAGGACAGCCTGCAAACTGAGATTTATACAGAAACAAACGCACTGTAAGTAGGCCTGTTCTAATCAAATGTAAACTTTACGTTATTGCATTTAATTAAATTTTAAACTCACTTTAAAAAGTTGTTTAATTTTTTTTCGCTTCTTTTTAATCTATCGGTAAATTTTAAATTAAAATATAATCTATCGTGCCAATCAAGGATGTAATTTATTGTAATGCATTTTTAACTAGTAAAGTACATACAGCGAATAAGAGTTAATGAGTTAATAGCTTATGGCTGTATTATATATATATATATATATATATATATATATATATATATATATATATATATATGTACTATTACACTTACGGTAAACGTTTATACCATTATTTTTAAAATAAATACTTTAAAATGTTCTCTGAATAAGACTGATCTATGTAACGTGGTGTGCTATTGCAAATTATTTGTTGCTTAAATGCATTTGATCTGTTCGACAGTACATCGAATTGACATGTGGAAGTTCGTTGATATATTGCATTTGATTTTTCGACAGTATATCAAATTGACATATGGAACATGATAGAGGCGTTCAGGGAGAACCAGCTGCACACTCTAGACCCACACAGCGAGATAGACGCCACGCGCCTGGAGTCTGTGCTGCAAATAGCTTTTGGGCAGTTGAACAAACGGCTGCCCCAGTCCCAGGCTGTCCACGTTGACAGGTGTGTCAGTCTGACGCTGAACTGGTTGATGTCAGCATATGACAGGTGTGTGAGATCTTTTTTTTATGGACACTGCCAATGGGCATAGCGAGTCTGTCGCTCATCCGTATCATAAGTTACACAGTACTGATACATGCTAGGGCATCTCATAAGTCACACAGTACTGATACATGCTAGGGCATCTCATAAGTCACACAGTACTGATACATGCTAGGGCGTCTCATAAGTCACACAGTACTGATACATGCTAGGGCATCTCATAAGTCACACAGTACTGATACATGCTAGGGCATCTCATAAGTCACACAGTACTGATATATATATATATCCATTGTGTGCAATGACCATGGAGAAGCTACATAGAGCACAGGTAAACATTTGTAAAAAGGTAGTACCTATAGCTTGCACCAAGACGTACAAACGTTCTTAATTTTATAGGGGACCATGGGCAATGTACTTATGGGACCCAATCCAAAGGTACGTTTGTTCAGATAGCCCTTTACACTGACAGCCCCGGCTGTTCGCTATGTACATTTTTTCCCATGATGAGTTGTGCAGCTCATCTGTTTCTGTACCCAAGAGAATTTTAAAGAGATTGTTTAGTTGGAACATCGCACGGCCGCCATTACTACCCCCCCCCCCCGGTCCAACTAAAGTCAGGAACACATTTAGAGACGATCAACCAAACTTTCACAAGGACCAGAAGAATTTCTCCTGGGAACCCGGGATCCCACACGTTGACAGTCAAGAGCTATACATAACTCGACCATTCGCCGCCCCCCCCCCACCCCCAATAGCCCTAAGCTACATGTGGAACTACAAAATGAAATTTTTAATTCAGACAGTAAATAAAAATGTATTGCGGCCAACGAGAACACAAGAGTCGTAGACAGTGGCGTCACTATGGTTGGTGTCACCCGGTGCGGCCCGCACACCCCCCCCCTCAGTGACGCCCCTGGTCCTAGTAGACACTGCCAATTATAACGGCTATTGAACTTTTTAAAAAAAAAAAAAAGAGAAAGAAAAAGTCTCCGTAGTTTGTCATTTAATTGTTGATTATCTGCCTTTTGCATTGAAATGAAAGATGCATTATTTCCCCCTAGCCTGAAAACGAGACAGATGTTTTAATAGTATGATCCTGCAAACTGTGGCACCCTTGATAACTTGGAGAAATCAATGGGTGGAGAGGGAGCGAGGTGGTGCATCTTTCAGAGGAATTCCAAATTCTAATGTTATTTTAATACAAACTTTTTTTTTTTTGTTAAATAAAAAAAAAAAAATTCCAGACAGGTTAACATGGGTCAGACTCACCTGTATTGAAATGTTGCAGTTAAACGAGGGGTGGGTGGGAGGGAAAGAGATAGAGAGAGGAGGAGGAAGAGGAGGGAGGAGAGAGAAAGAGAGGGAAGAGAGAGAGTAAATAAATATAAAGAACAAAATAAAAACGAAGAGGCAAAGAAACCGATAATAACAACACTGTGTATAAACAAATACTCAATATAAATAAATACACGATGTAAACACAATATAAATATCATCATAATATAATATTATTCATTTCCAGTGTGCGTTAAATCGAAAGCGGAAAACAAGAATTCAAAATGGCGTCATCCCCTGTGTCTCGATTAAATTTTTCTTTTTGATAGTATCTACATTTTTCAATAGTTTCTGTGCTTTTAATTATAAAATGTAAAAGTCCCCAATATCAAAAATTAATAATTATCATATAATATCATTCAAATCATTGTAGTTTTTATTACAACAGAGCATTTTAACATCGTCAGACGTAAACAATAGTAATAATCGAAAATCTCCGACGTCGGCGACGATAAGACTATAGACCGCGTTTTCGTATCTAATTTCGTAAATAAAGTCAATATAATATTTAAAAAAAAGAAATTCTGCAAATTTCTATACTAATTAAGTTCTCAGCTTTTATACTATTTATTTTTTTAAATAAATACGGCTTTGAATTATTTCTTAATTACAAAATAACACTATAGGCCTAAAAAACTAGGTCAAAAGGCAATGAAAACATAACCGAGCAATATTTTTCTTATAGTACATTAAAATTGCATTTAAAATTGGTTGGCGCGGATTGCAGGATGGTTATGCAGCTTGGACAATATTCACTTTTATGCAGACTCTCCGGGTTCGATTTCGCCCAGTGACATTTATTTTTATTGTTTTTTTTTTTTTCAGAATATATCCTTTTAGTTGTTTTAATGAAAAGTAACTAATTAGATCTCTTTGATATTTTTAGAGCGTTTTCGAAAAAAAAAATGCTCTATTGTCCCCGTTTTGTCTGTCTGTCTGTCTGTCTGTCTGTCTGTCATCACCCTAGATCTCAACAACCATAAGTCCTAGACCCATGATGTATATATCATTTTGTAGGTCTTGGCCTGCCAAGAAATGACTTTTTTCCATTTCGCGATCTGACCTCTGAAGGCCGTAAAAGGGGCCTTATAAAGTATTTTACTATATAAGCTATATTAATAATGGAGCGCCCTATATCTCAGCAACCATAAGTCCTAGAGCCATGATGTATATATCATTCTGTAGATCTTGGCCTGCCATATGTACATCAAAAGTTCATTTCGCGATAGGACCTCTGAGGGCCGGGCTTCAGGGCTCCTAAGGGGCTTATATATTATATATACACCTTGTACGTTCAATAACCCATTCATTTGGTGCGAAATACTGCAGCACGTAGTTTCACCAAGATTTATTA
This sequence comes from Bulinus truncatus, assembly GCA_021962125.1. NCBI lineage: Eukaryota > Metazoa > Mollusca > Gastropoda > Planorbidae > Bulinus > Bulinus truncatus. The sequence goes on along the minus strand of JAGDYQ010000145.1, from coordinate 2,013,124 downwards.
AGAAACTCATCAAATGAAATAGTAAGCTTGTGTTCTGAGTTTAATTGAAAGTATCAGAGCTATGCAACAATTGACGGAGTTTTCGGACGATTTCGAATGAGACAATAATTTTTTTTCAAATATAAAGAAACGTCTTTATAATATTTTTTTTTACAGATATATGCATTACACAATTGAATTTATAAACATTTCCAAAATTTACAAATATTTACTGAAAGTTAACAAACGTACTGATACATAACATGAAAATGCGCTAACACGTCCTGTGTCCAGAATGGAACAGGCTTAATTGCTTGTTTTAATTTAAATAATTTATCTTTTAAGATGTTGTAAGAAAAAGAAACAACAACTAATTAGATTTTAAATTTTTTCATAACTTAAAAAAAAAATTAACACAGAGGCGTAACTAGGGTTTGGGGGGGGGGTCCAAAATCGAAAGTCCCACCGGGTTCCTGCTTTAGGGGAGCCCCCAAAATTATTTTTTACATTAAATATTAAGTACATAATCTCATGTCATGGTATCGAATGTCAAAATGCAGGGCCCCAAAATCCTAGGTTCGGCAATGGCTTAACAAGTCTATCTTCCTGCAAAGGCTTTGCGGGGTACAGCTAGTATATATATATATATATATATATATATATATATATATATATATATATATATATATATATATATATACAGTCCGCTAGACTGAACAACACTCAAATATTAATGAAGAATTGTATAATATGTACAAACTACATACAATAAATTCCATGGCGGGAATTGGTTGCATCAAAATCAAATACACAATAAAATATTTCGGAAATATTTTCTTGAAAAACAAAAATCGAAGATTCCATTAAAGAAAAATAAACAAATGTCTGGAATTAGAAAAATTTAAACAAGATCAGCTCAGATGTCAAGGTCATCGTTAAGTTTACATAAAATTTATCACCAGGTAATTTATGTGTTTGTTTTATTTTTTACATTTTTTGTGCGCAAATTATTGATTGTGTTCACACTGAAAGTAGACCAGGTGATTGTTTGTTTAATTGTTTGTGTGTTTAATTGTGTGTTTAATTGTTTGACTGTTTAATTGTTTGTTAAATTGTTTGTTTAATTGTTTGTTAAATTGTTTGTTTAATTGTTTGTTTAATTGTTTGTGTATTTAATTGTTTGTGTATTTAATCGTTTGTGTATTTAATTGTTTGTTTAATTGTTTGTGTGTTTAATTTTTTGTTTGTTTAATTTTTTGTGTATTTAATTGTTTGTGTGTTTAATTGTGTGTGTGTTTAATTGTTTGTTTGTTTAAATGTGTGTGTATTTAATTGTTTGTGTATTTAATTGTTTGTGTGCTTAATTGTTTGTCTGTTTAATTGTTTGTCTGTTTAATTGTTTGTCTGTTTAATTGTTTGTGTGTTTAATTGTTTGTGTGTTTAATTGTTTGTCTGTTTAATTGTTTGTGTGTTTAATTGTTTGTGTGTTTAATTGTTTGTTTAAATGTTTTTTTTTTAATGGTTTGTTTGTCACTTCATTCATGTTGAAATAATAATTCATTGAAAGCACACAAACGTACTCTTTGAAAAACATACAGAGAGGAAGGGAGGTAGAGAGTGTTAAAGAGAGGGAAATTGATAGTGTGGAAGTGTTCGAGGGTGAGAGTGCAAGACAGGGATGGTTAGAGGAGGGGAAGAGATGGAGAGTAAGAGGAGGGGATAGAGAGTGTTGAACAGAGGAAGGATGTTAGAAAGAGTTAGAAGATTCCCAGATAAACAATGAAAGGAAGAAAAACGGAAAGATTATCTTTAATTTTTAATAGATATTGTCCGGTGATGATGTTTTATTAATATATAATTTTGTATGCCTTGTACATTTTAAGTAGGCTTCAGGATGATTTATTTATATTGAAAAATGTGTTGGTGTTAATAATGTGTTTGATATAGTCGAATAAGCACGGTAGTGATTTAACTGTGGTGATAACTGCAACATTTTGGCGGGCCTCGTGTCTTTGAAATAGTGATTTCTTGTTAATGAGAACAATATCTCTGTAAGCATACTTTCTATCTAATGATACTTTCTATCTGATGATACTTTCTACCTGATGATACTTATTGATTGTAAATATTCATAACGTCCTTGAAATTTTTTTTCAGAGAATCTACAGGTCACATACGAGCATTCGCTGTAAAAGTTTCATTAGCTCACCTGTCGTCAGGGAAACTTGTAGATAAACTGAGATGTGAGTACATCTGAAACAGTTTTTGTATTGCTTTTGGACTAACTCATAAATTTATTTATTGAGTTATTGATAGATTGATAGGCTGGTAGGTAACCGAAAGATTTTGCATCCTATTGATAGATTACTTTTCACTGTTTGAAAAGATACTAAACAGTCTCTTGATCCTGTAAGCTAGGTGTGTGTGTGTGTGTGTGTGTGTGTGTGTGTGTGTGTGTGAAGTCCCTGTAAGGATGAGATGAAATCTCTTAGATCATATAAACCACTAATGGGACGGTTTTTATGGTGCCCTTCTTTCATCCCCTTGAGCCAAGACCTGAACAATTACCTTGGTCCTCACCGAAGATCGAACCAGGTTCCTTCAGGTCGACAGCCGAGCTCTTTACCGCACGACCATCCTTGCCCGGTAAGCCAGGGTTGGAACCTTTTAGTTTTCTAACTTCTTTTTGTTTATTCACACCAATGCTAAGTGTGCATAGGTCATGGAGGCACTACTGAATAGAAAACTATGACTCGACGAGATTTTAGTCCTTGCCTACAGCATAATATTTAGAGACATTTTCAAATTCATCTATGATATCTGTTTCCATCATTTACAGATATTTTCATACTCGGCATAACTGCTTCTTTCATTTACAGATATTTCCAGGCTCAAATCTGATAACTGTTTCTACTATTCAAGACATTTTCAAATTCATCTCTCATAACTGTTTCTATTATTCACAGACATTTTCAAACTCATCTCTCATAACTGTTTCTATTATTCACAGACATTTTCAAACTCATCTCTGATGACTGTTTCTATTATTCACAGATTTTCAAACTCATCTCTGATGACTGTTTCTATTATTCACAGATTTTCAAACTCATCTCTAATAACTGTTTCTATTATTCACAGACATTTTCAAACTCATCTCTGATATCTGTTTCTCACCATTGATAACTGCTTCTTTCATCCACAGATATTTTCAAGCTCAACTTTGATAACTGTTTGTATCATTCACAGATATATTCACACTCATCTCTGACACATCTGGTCACATGATCAGATCCAGGTTTGACGAGTATCTCCGTGACCTACTTCTGCTACCTGCCGCAGTGTATGAGGGGACGTCATTCAGATACTCGGAGGAAGCATCCAGGACGTTTTTTGACTCAGTAGGTCACCAGGTCACCAGAAAATAGAAAATGAATAAATTAAAAAAAAAATGTTTTTTAAAAAAAAAAAAATCATACGTATGTTTACACAAAGTATATTCCATGCCAAGAGTAAAATTATGTCCACTATGTAAGCACACTAGTCTTGGTTATTTACAATGAAATGGTAAAATACAACAATGTTCCTGAGATTAATAGCATGGGTCATTGGCCCATGGGTCATGGGTTATGGGTCATGGGTTATGGGTCGAGGAAAAAGAAAATGAAAATTTTATTAAGATAATGAGTTCTTCTGTTCTTTGAGACGGCAAATTAGATATATATCTATAATGGGGGTGGGGGGATCTTTTGGCCCCAGTGGAGGGAGGGGGCTAAGTGGTTGCATAGGTTGTCTAACACACGGACAAATGAGTTTTAAACAAAACTGAATATGTTTGATATCGTGGTTGTCTCATAAACATCTTCTTCTTTGTTTAAAAGTGGCTAAAAGACGACATGTGATCATATTTTCAGCCATATTTACGTGATGTTTTTGATTGATGATTCGCAAGTTTCTGACTCATTTCTATATCATTTTGTTGTATGGGGGGGGTGGATGGAGGGGGAGGGGGTGGGGAGGACTTAAGGGTGGGCGTCAGAGAGGTGACCTAAGTCTAATATTGATAGTCCTTGTAAACAGTTTACTAGGGTCCCTTCAAGTATATCATATAAGTCAAGTGACTAACAGTTGACGCAATACTACATTCACATATCTGCTATGTTTCAACTGAAGCGTTTTGTCAGCCAGACCAGCATGACCCACACATCCTGGTTCTCAAAATCGCATCTTCAAATAGATGCATATCAATAATTAACTATTTTAAACATTTGGGGGCGTTTTGCTGGTCACAGGCCGTAGATACAGAAACGTTGAATCTTCCCCTATGTTCCCTAAAGTGCTGAGGGAACTTTTACTATATGAGGCATTTAGAGCCATATGAGCCTAACCATTGATGTGTGTAAGGCTAGACCATAGGCTAGAGTGGCTTAGAAGGCCTCCGGTAAAATGTTACATTATTTCAGTGTTTTACGTATCGCTATAGTTTTATATTACCGTTATATCATTTACTTTATTCTTTAATTAACTGCCTCCCCTCCCTTCAAGAACCCAGTAACTGTGAACGACTTTCTCTCTGTGATGATGACCATACCTGGAAGACAATGTCTGATGTGGTTACCCGCCCTGAACAGGATGGCTCATGTTGAGAACGGTAACTCTGAGAATTAGAATTTAAATTTCTAAAAAAAGTAATGTTATCTCCCTTATACCGTGTTTTCTAAAAACATGGTTCTCTCTTTTCAACAGCAAGATCTGCTGTAAACGTTCACGCCTATTGTGTAGAATTAGTTTAAGTTTAAGTTTTTTTTTTAAATGTTATATATACATTTTACATCGCAAATTTTACTCTGCGTCATTTTTTAAATTTAATTTTGCTGTTTCGTATGACCAGTGGTACACCCAGTCCAATGTGAAGCCTGCAACAAGTCATCCATCGCCGGGTTCCGCTACAAGTGCCGGCGCTGCTGTAACTATAATCTATGTCAGGACTGTTTCTGGAGGGGGAAGACATCGGGTAACCATAGCAACGACCACGACATGAAGGAGCACACATCTTACGTGAGCTTTACGTGAAATATAACACATATATTAGGGTGATAACAAAAAAAATATTTTTATGAAACCACTTGCAACCGAGGAACTTCTATGTGTAATTTAAAAATATAAATTGCATTTTTGATTTTTTTTTTTTAAAGTTCCGCCACCTTCCCCCTTTTTCGGAAGAAAAAAGTGAAAAAATATTTTTTTTTCTCAAAAAAAAGGACAAGTTTTTTTTTAGCTTAATTCAAACGAGTAATAATAATAACTAATCAACTTTTATTAACAAATAAGATACAGAACAGTTAGTAATATGTACAGAATGTACAAGAAATGTCTACAAAATATTGTTTGTATGAACTTCAGATTTAAAAGTTCAAATTTTCTCGATTTCGCATGAAGTTCCTCCATCAGTTTTACAGCACGTTTTTGCATTTTACCCTGATTAGTGAGGTAAACAGTTCATTGAAGGACGCTTTATTGTAGTGTTGCACATGGAATCAAGCATTTGCCCACTCATAGCAGATAAAGTTGCAAGCAGGAGCGAGGATGTTGCGCCACTTTGGTATCAGAAATAATGCTATAATAGTATATATCGCATGTGAGTTCCATCTTGCCTCGTGTAAATTTGGTAGTTTCTTCCAGCTGATGCGAGGCCAATGTGAAGTTGTTTTGTAATGACGATATGCCTGACATAATTCATAAAAAGAACTTGAAATCATCTCGCCATGTGCTAACATCATCTGTCACAATGAGACGGTAATCAGCCTGAAGAGTGGCATAGTTTTGCGTTAATTTGTCAATGAAGGAATAGTTGAGTTCTTGTTTGCTCGTTTGTTCTTGAATAAGAAATTCATGACATGTTTCAGAAGGAGGTCGAGTACATGGTGCTGACAGTCAATATATTGTGGCTTCTGAAAGCCCTTGCTCAAGACATCACATTTAAGAGTACCGGGTTTTATTTCGGTTGTCATATTTTCAGCATAACTACTTGATACTCTTCCCCTTGCACTCTTTTACCGCCAGACTGGAGACAATAGGGTTCTTTGCTTTGAAGTATTTGAACATTTTTGGTTTTCATTTTCCGTCCTTCAGAGATTACTCGTTTCCAAACACCCGCCTGACTTGGAACCGGCACATCATGATCCGGTTCAGCAATGGTTGCAAGAACGTCATATGCTTTATGTGTAGAAATGTTGCTTTTCAGTACTAGCAAACCCGCTGTTGTAGTGCTTGCTCTTTGGTATTTCGGTTTGCATTCAGAAGATGACGTGGAAGAATAGGTTGTCGAGTCGGGTGAAGAAGCAGAAGATTCTGAGACAGTTGTATGTGCTTGTGTAGGTTGTGAGACAGTTGTATGTGTTTGTGTAGGCTGTGAGACAGTTGTATGTGTTTGTGTAGGTTGCGATTGAGAAGATCTGGCTTGAGATTGAGTTTTGGATAGTCGGATTCGTTTTCTTGGGTGGATTGATTCTAAAAGGCCTTGTTTGACCATTGAATAACCAATCTTTCCTCCACTCTTAACTTGCCTCTGGTAGAGCTCTTTATCCTCCTTGCTTTTCCATTTTCCATTGACGTTGGTGACATCAAATAAATTTATCAGACGTTTTCTTTTTGTTTTTGTCACATAAATCAAACAGACAATTGATTTTCTTTCTGAATTAGTTCGCTGGATAATAGTGGAAAGTCTAGAATTTCCCTCAAGAGCAATTCTATATCAGTAATAATAATTTTGATTCGATCCAGTCGCCGTTTCTGGCTATTGAACAGAAAAGTGAAGTTTCCAAGAATTTGACGGTTTGTGGGCATCCATGTGAGATTGATTAGCTTTTCAACAGATGGAATTCTTGGATCCCTATTCTGTTTAGAAGATGAGGGTAGATGCCTTGTTTATAAAAAAAATGGAAAAACTGACTGGAATGTGCTTAAAAGCAGTCTAGAAAGTCATGTAAAAATTCAGTGTGAAATTGAAACTGATAGTCAAACTGCGCGATATGTGAAAACAAAAATGAAAAGGTGGGGGAACTTTTTTCAATTTAAAAAAAAAATTAATGTTGCTACTGTCATCTACATACAATTGTTCCTCGAATGTAAGGGGTTTCATGTTGGTTAAGAAAAACAATGAAAATTGTTATCACCCTAACATACATACTTGATATATAACACACACTTACTTGATATATAACACATACATACTTGATATACAACGCATACATACTTGATATACAACACATACTTCATACATAATACATACATATTTGATATACAATACATACATACTTGATATACAACACATACATACTTGATATATAACACATACATACTTGATATATAACACATACATATTTGATATACAATACATACATACTTGATATACAACACATACATACTTGATATATAACACATACATACTTGATATATAACACATACATATTTGATATATAACACATACATACTTGATATATAACACATACATATTTGATATATAACACATACATACTTGATATATAACACATACATACTTGATATATAACACATACATACTTGATATATAACACATACATATTTGATATATAACACATACATATTTGATATATAACACATACATACTTGATATATAACACATACATATTTGATATATAACACATACATACTTGATATATAACACATACATATTTGATATATAACACATACATACTTGATATATAACACATACATACTTGATATATAACACATACATACTTGATATATAACACATACATATTTGATATATAACACATACATATTTGATATATAACACATACATACTTGATATATAACACATACATATTTGATATATAACACATACATACTTGATATATAACACATACATATTTGATATATAACACATACATACTTGATATATAACACATACATATTTAATATATAACACATACATGCTTGATATATAACACATACATATTTGATATATAACACATACATACTTGATATATAACACATACATATTTGATATATAACACATACATATTTGATATATGACCATTAATAAAATCCGTTAAAATTGATTTTTTTTTCCTTTCTATCAAAACTATCAAAAGTATGATTTTTTTTCTACATCTGGAGAAATATGTTTTTTCTTCCTTCACTGGACAGAGGTCAGGCTCGAAGCAAGTGGGTCGAGCGATAAAAAAATCATTCGATTGTGTCCCGTCCAAGTCAACAAACTCCCAGGTACCTCATTTTCCAGACACGCCTCAGAAAACATTGGACTTATCATTCATAGTGTGAGTATTAATTGACATTTAGATTTATCATTCATAGTGTGAGTATTAATCGGCATTTAGATTTATCATTCATAGTGTGAGTATTAGTTGGCATTTAGACTTATCATTCATAGTGTGAGTATTAATTGGTATTTGGACTTATCATTCATAGTGTGAGTATTAATTGGCATTTAGACTTATAATTCATAGTGTGAGTATTGATTGGTATTTAGACTTATCATTCATCGTGTGAGTATTAATTGACATTTAGACTTATCATTCATAGTGTGAGTATTAATTGACATTTAGACTTACCATTCATAGTGTGAGTATTGATTGGCATTTAGACTTATCATTCATTGTGTGAGTATTAATTGACATTTAGACTTACCATTCATAGTGTGAGTATTGATTGGCATTTAGACTTATCATTCATTGTGTGAGTATTAATTGACATTTAGACTTACCATTCATAGTGTGAGTATTGATTGGCATTTAGACTTATCATTCATTGTGTGAGTATTAATTAATATTTAGACTTATCATTCATAGTGTGAGTATTAATTGGTATTTAGACTTATCATTCATTGTGTGAGTATTAATTGACATTTAGACTTACCATTCATAGTGTGAGTATTGATTGGCATTTAGACTTATCATTCATTGTGTGAGTATTAATTGACATTTAGACTTACCATTCATAGTGTGAGTATTGATTGGCATTTAGACTTATCATTCATTGTGTGAGTATTAATTGACATTTAGACTTACCATTCATAGTGTGAGTATTGATTGGCATTTAGACTTATCATTCATTGTGTGAGTATTAATTAATATTTAGACTTATCATTCATAGTGTGAGTATTAATTGGTATTTAGACTTAGGGGTTGTTCACTTATTACGTAATGCTTTGGGTGGTGGAGGGGGCGTGCCAAATTGTGACACTGCAATGATAAAAAGTGGTAAAAAAAAGCATTAGGTGGGAGGGGATATTTGAGGGGACATAAATCAATTAAAGAAAACAATACCTAATATGTAATAACGTAATAAGTGAATAGGCCCTTGACATTTATAGTGTAAGTATAGACTGCTATTCATACTATAGTGTAAGTATAGACTGCTATTCATACTATGGTGTAAGTATAAACTGCTCTTCATACTATAGTGTAAGTATAAATTGCTATTCATACTATAGTGTAAGTATAGACTGCTATTCATACTATAGTGTAAGTATATGCATTTTATAACCAATCATTTTTTAAGTATACAGTGCCATGAGTCATGTTACAACTATTTTTGTTCAAATTTTTCTAATCCCGTGTATGTATGCAGCACCGTGGAGGTAGAGACATAAGAGACCTTTACAAGGCGGTTCTCTCATTATATAAAGAGGGCCGCAGTAAGGGTGCTGCAATCCGAACTCATGACAGGCTTCCTGCTACTAGAGGCCCCCGTCCCGTCGAGTGCAGTAATCTTCAATAAAACTCCCCACCGATGTGTGAGTGTAGAGATCAGACCCCACCACCACCACCCGCACCCCTCTCTCCGGTGGAGATTATCGGAGGCTAAAGATAATCCCCATAATAATTAACCTTTTTCAATTTCATTAATTTGAATGATTGTGTGTAGGTCTCTCCAGACACACAGGTTTTGCCCTGGGGCTCGTACAATGTTAAGACTCCCCCTGCTTGTATTCAGTGAACTTTTTTTTTGGCTTTTTAAATATCTACATAATATATCAATCAAAATAGTGACCAGCTCATACACATGTTGTTATTTATTTTTGGTTTAGGCGGGAGGGGATGGAGGGGAGGGTGTCAACTTTTTTTTCCCAGGGGCCGCAATGAACCACTTGCAATATTTAAGTCTATTAAACACGATATATAATTTCAAAGAATGAAAACTGTTCCGGATTAGGGGGGTGGGGGGGGGTTCCCATTTCTGTGGACGTGTGTTCCAGGGGGGGGGGGCATCATTACCTTTCGTGTTCGCCAAGCCCCGTCCCACCCCCCCCCCGGCCCTGAGTTCACATTATAAACACCATATGATCGCCTGCTGTCAGTCAGAATGACCTACTTAAGACCTCACTGTCGTCTTTCTGTTTCTCATCTGTCCAGTCCCCCAACACCAGGTCCGGTACACAACGGGTTCAAAGATCACTACAGTACACATTCCTTGGACTTGACCTCCTTCAACTGTCCTCAGACCAGGAGGTAAGATAATGAATATATATCTGCAGGTTAACTTTTATCCTATGATAAGGCAGAAAAATGTGCTGGCACATAAAATCCTATGACGAGCAGATGTTAAAAAAAAAAAATACCGCAATAGTGGAATTCAGATTGATGGGTTTTCCCCTCTAGTTAAAGCGTTTTTCCATCGGACATGCGAGGGACTTCCGCTTTTGAAGTTAATGTAATTAGGTAATTAGTTGAGACATCATACAATAAAAGAGCTTAATATTGTCATATTTCGGATACAGTCACATTTTATAAACTATTTTATTGTAAAGTAAACTTTATTTCTTAATAAAAAAAAATATAAATGTCTCATTAATACAACATTTTTTTCCACCACCCACTAATGGCAACTAGTGCACCAGTTGTACTTGGACAGCACGTCACTGGAGAGGGAGAGAAGGAAAGGGGGGGGGTCGATCGTTTAATTCTTTGCTAAACTATAAATAAACAATAGCACAAAGATATTCGATTACTCAGTATACAGGAATTTGTTTGTCAGGAATCAAGATATATAACTGAATAAAACACTACATTCCTATCGGATAATTTCAAATCAATTTGTGCTAAAAAAAAACGCTTGCTTTTGCATCTTTAAGTAATATTATTATCAAATCACTTTTCACACAGAGGACAGCTACTTTGGAAATTTGTAAAAAAAAAAATATTCGATTATCTATTTTGTACGTACTAAGAGAAATTAAAAATATGTTTCAAAAACTATTTTTGGTTGCCGCCCGTGAATTCGCTCCACTGGAATATGCAATGTCGCATATGTCACGGTATTGATATTGCTGACAAATGCCAAAGTGACATTTACATTTTTACATTTCGGTGCAATTATTTAAACCGACGTTGACTAATTGAACTATAACACAAGTAGTAATAATTATAAGTATAAGACAAAATATTTTTTATCGTTTTAATACAATTTTCTTTTGTGTAACCCCCCCCCCCCCCCAAAAAAAAAAAACAACTGTCACCTGTGAAATAAAACAAATGTGAAACGCTTTGTGAAATTTTACTAGAATTAAAATTTTAAATGCTTTTAAGAAATCACAACAGCACAGACGTGAATAAAATAAAACAGGAAGTAATAATTTATGTACAATCAACAATGGCCCTCTGTTCTTCACTGCTTCCAATACGTAAACTATATGGTGCGCTGGTCTACGGGAATTCCCTGTCCGTAGCGCACCACCGAGGGAAAGTAAGGAGCAAGGCATATGGTGGAAATATATGATGGAAGACAGCCCACTTTAAATTTGGTAGGGATTCCCAGATTGGACCCCGTATTTTATCCCCATATGTATGGGATGTCGTTTTAATTTATATTTATCCTCTTTTAAACCCAAAACTATCAGCGAGACATTTCGGTATTGACCCTTCTTACATCCTCAACATCGCCGGTGGCAGCACGGTGGACGTAAGGGAGTGGCATCGCTGTGAACATTTAACCAGTACCATACCCAGCGGGCTTAGAAAGTCTCAGAGCATCATAGCAGGGCCGCAGTCAGGAATTCTGGGGCAGAATTTCGCTCGTAATATATATATATATATATATATATATATATATATATATATATATATATATATACAATACATTTCAAAAGTGAAGGGGCCCAGATGTTGATATCACGGCGGGCCCACACGTCGCACTTCCGGCACCCCAAATAATGAGTGCCCCCCTCAAAAGTCAAATTTACACTTTCTTTTGATGACTCCATTTATTTTAATTACCCAATCAAATTTTCTCAACCTTAGGATCTAACTGACAGTCCGCCCCTAGATCCCCTAAAAAATAACGCCTCTGACAATTTTTGGGTTGCGGCCTGCCCTTCCCCCTCCCCACACCCACCCTTTACCCTCGTGGCGGCCTTGATCAATGGCATCAAGTGTGCCGAATACTGGATTAATAGCAATACGTCATACAATTTGTAACGACGAAGGAAAAGTGTTGCGTTGGGCTACAGTTTAGACCAGTGTTTTTCAACCGAGGTTCCGCAAGGGCCAGCCAGGGGTTCCGCGATTGAATTTAAAAAAAAAATTAATACCAAAAATTTAGGGCCATGAAGGAACATAAAGGGGTATACAGGTTCCTCCAGAAATCTGACGACACCAAAGGGTTCTCCTGAATAAAAAAGGTTGAAAAACACTGGTTTAGACAGTAGGGTTGTTTGCTTTAAACATGCTGGGGGGTCAGATGCGCCCTTTGGAGTAAGCGCCTATACGCTGGACCTAGAGCTAGGAGCGAGTGTCATATGCGTGGCCGTGTGTCGTAAATATAGACTTTATACCACACCTCAACCAACGATCGCCAACCCCTTCAGACTGGGGCAGTTTAAGTATTTGACAACAGAGTAGGGCCGCATCTGACAATGTCTTTAATTAAATTTCATCTTGTCCAACGAAAGTTGAAAGAAAGAGAGAGAGATAAAGAGAAAGTGTGTGTCTGTGTGTGTGTGTGTGTGAGAGAGAGAGAGAGAGAGAGAGTGTGTGTGTGTGTGAGCGAGAGAGAGAATGTGTGTGTGTGAGTGAGAGAGAGTGAGAGAGAGAGGGAGAGAGGGAGAGAGAGAGGGGGGAGAGAGAGAGGGAGAGAGAGAGAGAGGGAGGGAGAGAGAGCGAGGAGTTAATTTTTTTTCTAAGTAAAGTTTGTTAGTTTAACTGGTCAGACGTTTTTTTAAAAAAAAGTAGACGTGTTTTATTAAAACTTCACTTTTATACTTTAAATCAATAAAATTATTTTAAATGTATCCATGGATTGACATCGAAAAAAATAAATTTGCCAGATTGTCATTGAAATGTATTTCCTTTTTTTTTTGTTTTGGTCTGGCAGTCTACGAAAGCTGACTTCAAGTACAGACTCGTGTCGTGTCGATGATGAACACAGACTCATTGCCAGGTACGCGGCCAGACTAGCAGCCGATGAGAATAAGGCGGTAAGTAAATTAAATGTAAACCACCAACCAGATTTAGGGATTTCTGTGTGAGTGTGTGTGGGTTTGTCCAATGGATTAGGGACACATTCTGGTTACCATGGAGATGTGAATATGAGCGCTGTGATACTGTTTCATAATGGGGAATTTAGTTTTCACTGACCTAAATATATCTGGTTGGAGGGAACTAACATTTGATATATTCATCATTATATGTTCTCTTTTTCTTTCTCTACATCTCTCTCTCTCTCTCTCTCTCACACACACACACACACTCTCTTTATCTCTCTCTCTCACTCTCTCTTTATCTCTCTCTCTCCCTCCCTCTCTTTCTCCCTTTGTCTCTCGCTTTCTCTCTTTCTCTCTCTCTCTCTCTCTCTCTCTCTTTATCTCTCTCTCTATCTCTCCCTCCCTGAATGCATGTCTATGGCTTGTCAAACATGAATCTATCTTTTTTCAGTCAGTTAAGTCAGTTACATCATTTAATGACTGCCTATGGTATGCATATCTCTTCATCTATTAGTCGGTCCAATCAAAAACTAGTTTGTCTGTTTGTCATAATATATATGCATGTTATAAGCAATCTGCTCTTCAATCAATAAGTTACACATTCTACACATCTATGTTTGTTTTTTTCTTTGTCAATCTGCTTGTCCATCTATCCCTTCAGTTGACAACTTCTACTTCTTAACAATCAAAATTTCGTTTCATTCATTGATCGATGTCTTAATTAAATTGTACAAACTAATAAGAAAAAGCGAAAGATGGATAGCACAAAATATCTCTTGTCTATTATTTCGTACTGTCCCTGATTTTATCCCTTGACTCTAAAGCAAACTTTATTGTACCAATCATATGTAGCAAACTTTATTGTACTAATCATATGTAGCAAACTTTATTATACAATTCATATGTAGCAAACTTTATTGTACCAATCATATGTAGCAAACTTTATTGTACTAATCATATGTAGCAAACTTTATTATACAATTCATATGTAGCAAACTTTATTGTACCAATCATATGTAGCAAACTTTATTAAACAATTCATATGCAGCAAACTTTATTGTACCAATCATATGTAGCAAACTTTATTGTACAAATCATTTGTAGCAAACTTGAATGTACCAATCATATGTAGTAAGCTTGATTGTTTAAATTATATGCATCAAACTTTATTATTCAAATCATAGATAGCTAACGTGAATGTTCAAATCATACGTAGCAAACGTGATTGTTCAAATCATACGTAGCAAACGTGATTGTTCAAATCATACGTAGCAAACGTGATTGTTCAAATCATACGTAGTAAACTTGATTGTTCAAATCATATGTAGCAGACTTTATTGTTCAAATCATACGTAGCAAACGTGATTATTCAAATCATACGTAGCAAACGTGATTGTTCAAATCATACGTAGCAAACGGGATTGTTCAAATCATATGTAGTAAACTATTTTGTTCAAATCATATGTAGTAAACTTGATTGTTCAAATCATATGTAGTAAAACTTTATTGTTCAAATCATATGTAGCAAACTTTATTGTTCAAAACATATGTAGTAAACTTTATTGTTCAAATCATATGTAGTGAACGTGATTGTTCAAATCATATGTAGTAAACGTGAAGTAGGTCTATGAGTGTAACACGGTGGTTTGGTACAAAGGGTGTTTGTATCATGGGGGTGGGTGTGTGTGAGAGAGAGAAATAGTTGAAGTAGGTCTATGAGTGTAACACGGAGGTTTGTACAAAGGGTGTTTGTATCCGGGGGGGGGGATGTGGGTGTGAGAGAGAGAATTGATATATGTCTATAATAATTATCCACATCTGTTTATATGAACTATAGGAATAGAGAAGGCAAGTAATTACTATCTACATCTATTTGAACCACACATATGGACAGGGAGGTAATTCTCTTGCAACAATAATTTAAGGGGGGGGGGGGGGGGGGCTCTCCGTGCAGTTGCCTAGTTTGTCTGTAATATAAGAACGGGCCTATGTATAATCCTCCTCATTTCATAGTAATTCAACTATTTTTAGCACTGCGGGGGGGGGGGGGGGGCAGACGGTATCCCAGCGTTCCCCGTGACTCCAACAAATCAAACTCCAGCTATTAGAGAGAGACTAATAACCCCCACATCAGACAAACAAACAGACCGTATTGTGTTTCATCGCCGCCTTCCCAGTTTAATGTTCGTTTAATCGCTAATGTTCGTTTAATCGCTGGTCGAATCCAGAAATAGTCCAAACATAGCCAGCGGAGATTTTTTTAAATCGGTTTAACTACATACAATATATAATTAGTTTATAAAAAAAAAATATTCTACGACAGGAAAGATTATGACATTAAATACTAATCAATTTCCCATAAATCGTGGTTGTTAATGGCATCATTTTGTGTCATGCGCAGTCCTTACATCACGTGATGTATACAGAAAGCTCATTATCGATTGGCTATAAACCGCAACCCAAATGTGTGCACTTGATATTTGAATGCCATGTTTCTTTGTGCGTCTTCAAAGCAAACGATTTGTTGTTGACGGTTATGCCTTGTTTGTTTACACAAACACACAGAGCTAGCCTATACATGAAATATTGCAGGGGAATACCCGCAAGCAGACTATTTTGAGATGGCCTTGACATTGAGAAGACTTTTTCTTAAGCTTATCATTTGTTGCGAAATAGAATAAAAAACTTCATCAGTTTTTTTTCCCTTACATTGTATGAAATCAATTACCGAACAAAAAAAAATTCGGTTGTTTAGTTAGAAAATTTGTAGCAGAGATGAATTAAAATTGTGTATTAATTGAATATTAAAATATTCCAGACGAAGTCCCTATGTCTACCCTGATTGGACCTGAACTTAGTTGGGTAGAGAAGAGTTTATATGGTTGAAAATTGTGTTAGCCAGCGCTCCACTTGGGGAGGGGGGGGAGAGGGGGTGTTCAGTTTGATTGTTAAAAGAGGGGAGGAGACAATATGACACTTTCGATTCTCCGTTATATCTTGAAAATACGTATGTGTGTTTTCTTTACAATTAGGTGGTAGTACAAAGTGGTATATAGTGGTAGTACTTAGCGCTACATAGTGCTACATAGTCGTAGTATATAGTGGTACGTAGTGGCAGCCCCGTAGCCATGGGGGGGCACTGGGGGGCCGTGCCCCCCCCCCCCCCGCTAGGTGTGGAGTGCCCCCCCCCTTCGCTTAAAAAGAAGAAAAAGAGGAAAAAATAAAGAAAAAGTAACTAAAATGAGAAAGTACCCCCTTGCTGGGTATTGGTGCCCCCCGGCTTACTTTGACCTGGCTACGGGCCTGCGTAGTGGTACTATGTATAGTTGTACATAGTGGTGCTTAGAGGTTTTAGTACTTATTGGTACATAGTAGTGCATAGTGATACATAGTAGTGTCTAGAGCTATATTGTGGTACAAATTGGAATTACATAGTGGTACATAGTAGTGCATAGTGGTACATAGTGGTAGTACATATTGGTATAAAGTGGTACATAGTCGTACTATGTATAGTTGTACATAGTAGTGCATAGTGGTACTTTGTGGTAGTACATAGTGATTTGTGGTGGAAAATAAATATTTGTCCAGCTGCACGCAAACTGTCATCTAGACTTCAATAAGGAAACAATTACATTTCTCGAAATATTAAAAAAAAAACAACTGTGTAAACGTTACCAACAAATGCCTGTGGTATTTGGGGCTCTATGCAGAAACTTTTAGGTATCTGTGTGGCTCAGAAGTAATTCTTAGCTTCCAAATTAATAGGGAATGCCACTTGAAGGAGCCCCGTTTCGTAAGGAGGGGGAGGAGCGGCGGCTAGGTGGTGTCCAGTTTATCCATCCATAATACCAACGACTCTGCATGTAACACATGGAACACACAGATTTTATTTAGGAAGACGTGAGTGGGGCGTGGGACAAAATAAAGGTTGGGGAAACATTAGTGGGGCACGGGACAAAATAAAGGTTGGGGAAACATTAGTGAGGCATGGGACAAAATAAAGGTTGGGGAAACATTAGTGGGGCATGGGACAAAATAAAGGTTGGGGAAACATTAGTGGGACATGGGACAAAATAAAGGTTGGGGAAACATTAGTAGGACATGGGACAAAATAAAGGTTGGGGAAACATTAGTGGGGCATGGGACAAAATAAAGGTTGGGGAAACATTAGTGGGGCATGGGACAAAATAAAGGTTGGGGAAACATTAGTAGGACATGGGACAAAATAAAGGTTGGGGAAACATTAGTAGGACATGGGACAAAATAAAGGTTGGGGAAACATTAGTGGGGCATGGGACAAAATAAAGGTTGGGGAAACATTAGTGGGACATGGGACAAAATAAAGGTTGGGGAAACATTAGTAGGACATGGGACAAAATAAAGGTTGGGGAAACATTAGTAGGACATGGGACAAAATAAAGGTTGGGGAAACATTAGTGGGACATGGGACAAAATAACGGTTGGGGAAACATTAGTAGGACATGGGACAAAATAAAGGTTGGGGAAACATTAGTGGGGCATGGGACAAAATAAAGGTTGGGGAAACATTAGTAGGACATGGGACAAAATAAAGGTTGGGGAAACATTAGTGGGGCATGGGACAAAATAAAGGTTGGGGAAACATTAGTGGGACATGGGACAAAATAAAGGTTGGGGAAACATTAGTAGGACATGGGACAAAATAAAGGTTGGGGAAACATTAGTGGGGCATGGGACAAAATAAAGGTTGGGGAAACATTAGTAGGACATGGGACAAAATAAAGGTTAGGGAAACATTAGTGGGGCATGGGACAAATAAAGGTAAGGGAAACATTAGTAGGACATGGGACAAAATAAAGGTTGGGGAAACATTAGTGGGGCATGGGACAAAATAAAAGTTGGGGAAACATTAGTGGGACATGGGACAAAATAAAGGTTGGGGAAACATTAGTAGGGACATGGGACAAAATAAAGGTTGGGGAAACATTAGTGGGACATGGGACAAAATAAAGGTTGGGGAAACATTAGTAGGACATGGGACAAAATAAAGGTTGGGGAAACATTAGTGGGGCATGGGACAAAATAAAGGTTGGGGAAACATTAGTAGGACATGGGACAAAATAAAGGTTGGGGAAACATTAGTGGGGCATGGGACAAAATAAAGGTTGGGGAAACATTAGTGGGACATGGGACAAAATAAAGGTTGGGGAAACATTAGTAGGACATGGGACAAAATAAAGGTTGGGGAAACATTAGTGGGACATGGGACAAAATAAAGGTTGGGGAAACATTAGTAGGACATGGGACAAAAATAAAGGTTGGGGAAACATTAGTGGGGCATGGGACAAAATAAAGGTTGGGGAAACATTAGTGGGCATGGGACAAAATAAAGGTTGGGGAAACATTAGTAGGACATGGGACAAAATAAAGGGTCGGGGAAACATTAGTAGGACATGGGACAAAATAAAGGTTGGGGAAACATTAGTGGGACATGGGACAAAATAAAGGTTGGGGAAACATTAGTGGGACATGGGACAAAATAAAGGTTGGGGAAACATTAGTAGGACATGGGACAAAAATAAAGGTTGGGGAAACATTAGTGGGACATGGGACAAAATAAAGGTTGGGGAAACATTAGTAGGACATGGGACAAAATAAAGGTTGGGGAAACATTAGTGGGGCATGGGACAAAATAAAGGTTGGGGAAACATTAGTGGGGCATGGGACAAAATAAAGGTTGGGGAAACATTAGTAGGACATGGGACAAAATAAAGGTTGGGGAAACATTAGTAGGACATGGGACAAAATAAAGGTTGGGGAAACATTAGTGGGGCATGGGACAAAATAAAGGTTGGGGAAACATTAGTGGGACATGGGACAAAATAAAGGTTGGGGAAACATTAGTAGGACATGGGACAAAATAAAGGTTGGGGAAACATTAGTGGGACATGGGACAAAATAAAGGTTGGGGAAACATTAGTAGGACATGGGACAAAAATAAAGGTTGGGGAAACATTAGTGGGGCATGGGACAAAATAAAGGTTGGGGAAACATTAGTAGGACATGGGACAAAATAAAGGTTGGGGGAAACATTAGTGGGGCATGGGACAAAATAAAGGTTGGGGAAACATTAGTGGGACATGGGACAAAATAAAGGTTGGGGAAACATTAGTAGGACATGGGACAAAATAAAGGTTGGGGAAACATTAGTGGGGCATGGGACAAAATAAAGGTTGGGGAAACATTAGTAGGACATGGGACAAAATAAAGGTTGGGAAACATTAGTGGGGCATGGGACAAAATAAAGGTTGGGGAAACATTAGTAGGACATGGGACAAAATAAAGGTTGGGGAAACATTAGTAGGACATGGGACAAAATAAAGGTTGGGGAAACTGCATTAGTGGGACATGGGACAAAATAAAGGTTGGGGAAACATTAGTAGGACATGGGACAAAATAAAGGTTGGGGAAACATTAGTGGGGCATGGGACAAAATAAAGGTTGGGGAAACATTAGTAGGACATGGGACAAAATAAAGGTTGGGGAAACATTAGTGGGCATGGGACAAAATAAAGGTTGGGGAAACATTAGTGGGACATGGGACAAAATAAAGGTTGGGGAAACATTAGTAGGACATGGGACAAAATAAAGGTTGGGGAAACATTAGTGGGGCATGGGACAAAATAAAGGTTGGGGAAACATTAGTAGGACATGGGACAAAATAAAGGTTGGGGAAACATTAGTGGGGCATGGGACAAAATAAAGGTTGGGGAAACATTAGTAGGACATGGGACAAAATAAAGGTTGGGGAAACATTAGTGGGGCATGGGACAAAATAAAGGTTGGGGAAACATTAGTGGGACATGGGACAAAATAAAGGTTGGGGAAACATTAGTAGGACATGGGACAAAATAAAGGTTGGGGAAACATTAGTGGGGCATGGGACAAAATAAAGGTTGGGGAAACATTAGTAGGACATGGGACAAAATAAAGGTTGGGGAAACATTAGTGGGGCATGGGACAAAATAAAGGTTGGGGAAACATTAGTAGGACATGGGACAAAATAAAGGTTGGGGAAACATTAGTGGGGCATGGGACAAAATAAAGGTTGGGGAAACATTAGTAGGACATGGGACAAAATAAAGGTTGGGGAAACATTAGTGGGGCATGGGACAAAATAAAGGTTGGGGAAACATTAGTGGGGCATGGGACAAAATAAAGGTTGGGGAAACATTAGTAGGACATGGGACAAAATAAAGGTTGGGGAAACATTAGTGGGGCATGGGACAAAATAAAGGTTGGGGAAACATTAGTAGGACATGGGACAAAATAAAGGTTGGGGAAACATTAGTGGGGCATGGGACAAAATAAAGGTTGGGGAAACATTAGTGGGACATGGGACAAAATAAAGGTTGGGGAAACATTAGTGGGGCATGGGACAAAATAAAGGTTGGGGAAACATTAGTGGGGCATGGGACAAAATAAAGGTTGGGGAAACATTAGTGGGGCATGGGACAAAATAAAGGTTGGGGAAACATTAGTAGGACATGGGACAAAATAAAGGTTGGGGAAACATTAGTGGGGCATGGGACAAAATAAAGGTTGGGGAAACATTAGTGGGACATGGGACAAAATAAAGGTTGGGGAAACATTAGTGGGACATGGGACAAAATAAAGGTTGGGAAACATTAGTGGGGCATGGGACAAAATAAAGGTTGGGGAAACATTAGTAGGACATGGGACAAAATAAAGGTTGGGGAAACATTAGTGGGGCATGGGACAAAATAAAGGTTGGGGAAACATTAGTGGGACATGGGACAAAATAAAGGTTGGGGAAACATTAGTAGGACATGGGACAAAATAAAGGTTGGGGAAACATTAGTGGGACATGGGACAAAATAAAGGTTGGGGAAACATTAGTAGGACATGGGACAAAATAAAGGTTGGGGAAACATTAGTGGGGCATGGGACAAAATAAAGGTTGGGGAAACATTAGTAGGACATGGGACAAAATAAAGGTTGGGGAAACATTAGTGGGGCATGGGACAAAATAAAGGTTGGGGAAACATTAGTGGGACATGGGACAAAATAAAGGTTGGGGAAACATTAGTAGGACATGGGACAAAATAAAGGTTGGGGAAACATTAGTGGGGCATGGGACAAAATAAAGGTTGGGGAAACATAAGTAGGACATGGGACAAAATAAAGGTTGGGGAAACATTAGTGGGGCATGGGACAAAATAAGGTTGGGGAAACATTAGTAGGACATGGGACAAAATAAAGGTTGGGGAAACATTAGTGGGGCATGGGACAAAATAAAGGTTGGGGAAACATTAGTGGGACATGGGACAAAATAAAGGTTGGGGAAACATTAGTAGGACATGGGACAAAATAAAGGTTGGGGAAACATTAGTGGGGCATGGGACAAAATAAAGGTTGGGGAAACATTAGTAGGACATGGGACAAAATAAAGGTTGGGGGAAACATTAGTGGGGCATGGGACAAAATAAAGGTTGGGGAAACATTAGTAGGACATGGGACAAAATAAAGGTTGGGGAAACATTAGTGGGGCATGGGACAAAATAAAGGTTGGGGAAACATTAGTAGGACATGGGACAAAATAAAGGTTGGGGAAACATTAGTGGGGCATGGGACAAAATAAAGGTTGGGGAAACATTAGTGGGGCATGGGACAAAATAAAGGTTGGGGAAACATAAGTAGGACATGGGACAAAATAAAGGTTGGGGAAACATTAGTGGGGCATGGGACAAAATAAAGGTTGGGGAAACATTAGTAGGACATGGGACAAAATAAAGGTTGGGGAAACATTAGTGGGGCATGGGACAAAATAAAGGTTGGGGAAACATTAGTGGGACATGGGACAAAATAAAGGTTGGGGAAACATTAGTGGGGCATGGGACAAAATAAAGGTTGGGGAAACATTAGTGGGGCATGGGACAAAATAAAGGTTGGGGAAACATTAGTGGGACATGGGACAAAATAAAGGTTGGGGAAACATTAGTGGGGCATGGGACAAAATAAAGGTTGGGGAAACATTAGTGGGGCATGGGACAAAATAAAGGTTGGGGAAACATTAGTGGGACATGGGACAAAATAAAGGTTGGGGAAACAATAGTAGGACATGGGACGAAATAAAGGTTGGGGAAACATTAGTGGGGCATGGGACAAAATAAAGGTTGGGGAAACATTAGTGGGACATGGGACAAAATAAAGGTTGGGGAAACATTAGTGGGACATGGGACAAAATAAAGGTTGGGGAAACATTAGTGGGGCATGGGACAAAATAAAGGTTGGGGAAACATTAGTAGGACATGGGACAAAATAAAGGTTGGGGAAACATTAGTGGGGCATGGGACAAAATAAAGGTTGGGGAAACATTAGTGGGACATGGGACAAAATAAAGGTTGGGGAAACATTAGTAGGACATGGGACAAAATAAAGGTTGGGGAAACATTAGTGGGACATGGGACAAAATAAAGGTTGGGGAAACATTAGTAGGACATGGGACAAAATAAAGGTTGGGGAAACATTAGTGGGGCATGGGACAAAATAAAGGTTGGGGAAACATTAGTAGGACATGGGACAAAATAAAGGTTGGGGAAACATTAGTGGGGCATGGGACAAAATAAAGGTTGGGGAAACATTAGTGGGACATGGGACAAAATAAAGGTTGGGGAAACATTAGTGGGGCATGGGACAAAATAAAGGTTGGGGAAACATTAGTAGGACATGGGACAAAATAAAGGTTGGGGAAACATTAGTGGGGCATGGGACAAAATAAAGGTTGGGGAAACATTAGTAGGACATGGGACAAAATAAAGGTTGGGGAAACATTAGTGGGGCATGGGACAAAATAAAGGTTGGGGAAACATTAGTGGGACATGGGACAAAATAAAGGTTGGGGAAACATTAGTGGGACATGGGACAAAATAAAGGTTGGGGAAACATTAGTGGGACATGGGACAAAATAAAGGTTGGGGAAACATTAGTAGGACATGGGACAAAATAAAGGTTGGGGAAACATTAGTGGGGCATGGGACAAAATAAAGGTTGGGGAAACATTAGTAGGACATGGGACAAAATAAAGGTTGGGGAAACATTAGTGGGGCATGGGACAAAATAAAGGTTGGGGAAACATTAGTGGGACATGGGACAAAATAAAGGTTGGGGAAACATTAGTAGGACATGGGACAAAATAAAGGTTGGGGAAACATTAGTGGGACATGGGACAAAATAAAGGTTGGGGAAACATTAGTAGGACATGGGACAAAATAAAGGTTGGGGAAACATTAGTGGGGCATGGGACAAAATAAAGGTTGGGGAAACATTAGTAGGACATGGGACAAAATAAAGGTTGGGGAAACATTAGTGGGGCATGGGACAAAATAAAGGTTGGGGAAACATTAGTGGGACATGGGACAAAATAAAGGTTGGGGAAACATTAGTAGGACATGGGACAAAATAAAGGTTGGGGAAACATTAGTGGGGCATGGGACAAAATAAAGGTTGGGGAAACATTAGTAGGACATGGGACAAAATAAAGGTTGGGGAAACATTAGTGGGGCATGGGACAAAATAAATGTTGGGGAAACATTAGTAGGACATGGGACAAAATAAAGGTTGGGGAAACATTAGTGGGGCATGGGACAAAATAAAGGTTGGGGAAACATTAGTAGGACATGGGACAAAATAAAGGTTGGGGAAACATTAGTGGGGCATGGGACAAAATAAAGGTTGGGGAAACATTAGTAGGACATGGGACAAAATAAAGGTTGGGGAAACATTAGTGGGGCACGGGACAAAATAAAGGTGGGGGAAACATTAGTGAGGCATGGGACAAAATAAAGGTTGGGGAAACATTAGTGGGACATGGGACAAAATAAAGGTTGGGGAAACATTAGTGGGGCATGGGACAAAATAAAGGTTGGGGAAACATTAGTGGGGCATGGGACAAAAAAAAGGTTGGGGAAACATTAGTGGGACATGGGACAAAAAAAAGGTTGGGGAAACATTAGTGGGACATGGGACAAAATAAAGGTTGGGGAAACATTAGTGGGGCACGGGACAAAATAAAGGTTGGGGAAACATTAGTGGGGCACGGGACAAAATAAAGGTTGGGGAAACATTAGTGAGGCACGGGACAAAATAAAGGTTGGGGAAACATTAGTGGGACATGGGACAAAATAAAGGTTGGGGAAACATTAGTGGGGCACGGGACAAAATAAAGGTGGGGGAAACATTAGTGAGGCATGGGACAAAAAAAAAGGTTGGGGAAACATTAGTGGGACATGGGACAAAATAAAGGTTGGGGAAACATTAGTGGGGCATGGGACAAAATAAAGGTTGGGGAAACATTAGTGGGGCACGGGACAAAATAAAGGTTGGGGAAACATTAGTGGGGCACGGGACAAAATAAAGGTTGGGGAAACATTAGTGGGGCACGGGACAAAATAAAGGTTGGGGAAACATTAGTGGGGCACGGGACAAAAAAAAGGTTGGGGAAACATTAGTGGGGCATGGGACAAAATAAAGGTTGGGGAAACATTAGTGGGGCATGGGACAAAATAAAGGTTGGGGAAACATTAGTGGGGCATGGGACAAAATAAAGGTTGGGGAAACATTAGTGGGGCACGGGACAAAGTAAAGGTTGGGGAAACATTAGTGGGGCACGGGACAAAATAAAGGTTGGGGAAACATTAGTGAGGCATGGGACAAAATAAAGGTTGGGGAAACATTAGTGGGGCACGGGACAAAATAAAGGTTGGGGAAACATTAGTGGGGCACGGGACAAAATAAAGGTTGGGGAAACATTAGTGGGGCATGGGACAAAATAAAGGTTGGGGAAACATTAGTGAGGCATGGGACAAAATAAAGGTTCGGGAAACATTAGTGGGACATGGGACAAAATAACGGTTGGGGAAACATTAGTGGGGCATGGGACAAAATAAGGTTGGGGAAACATTAGTAGGACATGGGACAAAATAAAGGTTGGGGAAACATTAGTGGGACATGGGACAAAATAAAGGTTGGGGAAACATTAGTAGGACATGGGACAAAATAAAGGTTGGGGAAACATTAGTGGGGCATGGGACAAAATAAAGGTTGGGGAAACATTAGTGGTACATGGGACAAAATAAAGGTTGGGGAAACATTAGTAGGACATGGGACAAAATAAAGGTTGGGGAAACATTAGTGGGGCATGGGACAAAATAAAGGTTGGGGAAACATTAGTAGGACATGGGACAAAATAAAGGTTGGGGAAACATTAGTGGGGCATGGGACAAAATAAAGGTTGGGGAAACATTAGTAGGACATGGGACAAAATAAAGGTTGGGGAAACATTAGTGGGTCATGGGACAAAATAAAGGTTGGGGAAACATTAGTGGGACATGGGACAAAATAAAGGTTGGGGAAACATTAGTAGGACATGGGACAAAATAAAGGTTGGGGAAACATTAGTGGGGCATGGGACAAAATAAAGGTTGGGGAAACATTAGTAGGACATGGGACAAAATAAAGGTTGGGGAAACATTAGTGGGGCATGGGACAAAATAAAGGTTGGGGAAACATTAGTAGGACATGGGACAAAATAAAGGTTGGGGAAACATTAGTGGGGCATGGGACAAAATAAAGGTTGGGGAAACATTAGTAGGACATGGGACAAAATAAAGGTTGGGGAAACATTAGTGGGGCATGGGACAAAATAAAGGTTGGGGAAACATTAGTGGGACATGGGACAAAATAAAGGTTGGGGAAACATTAGTGGGACATGGGACAAAATAAAGGTTGGGGAAACATTAGTGGGACATGGGACAAAATAAAGGTTGGGGAAACATTAGTAGGACATGGGACAAAATAAAGGTTGGGGAAACATTAGTGGGGCATGGGACAAAATAAAGGTTGGGGAAACATTAGTAGGACATGGGACAAAATAAAGGTTGGGGAAACATTAGTGGGGCATGGGACAAAATAAAGGTTGGGGAAACATTAGTGGGACATGGGACAAAATAAAGGTTGGGGAAACATTAGTAGGACATGGGACAAAATAAAGGTTGGGGAAACATTAGTGGGACATGGGACAAAATAAAGGTTGGGGAAACATTAGTAGGACATGGGACAAAATAAAGGTTGGGGAAACATTAGTGGGGCATGGGACAAAATAAAGGTTGGGGAAACATTAGTAGGACATGGGACAAAATAAAGGTTGGGGAAACATTAGTGGGGCATGGGACAAAATAAAGGTTGGGGAAACATAAGTGGGACATGGGACAAAATAAAGGTTGGGGAAACATTAGTAGGACATGGGACAAAATAAAGGTTGGGGAAACATTAGTGGGGCATGGGACAAAATAAAGGTTGGGGAAACATTAGTAGGACATGGGACAAAATAAAGGTTGGGGAAACATTAGTGGGGCATGGGACAAAATAAAGGTTGGGGAAACATTAGTAGGACATGGGACAAAATAAAGGTTGGGGAAACATTAGTGGGGCATGGGACAAAATAAAGGTTGGGGAAACATTAGTGGGACATGGGACAAAATAAAGGTTGGGGAAACATTAGTGGGGCACGGGACAAAATAAAGGTTGGGGAAACATTAGTGGGGCACGGGACAAAATAAAGGTTGGGGAAACATTAGTGGGGCATGGGACAAAATAAAGGTTGGGGAAACATTAGTGAGGCATGGGACAAAATAAAGGTTGGGGAAACATTAGTGGGACATGGGACAAAATAAAGGTTGGGGAAACATTAGTGGGGCATGGGACAAAATAAAGGTTGGGGAAACATTAGTGGGGCATGGGACAAAATAAAGGTTAGGGAAACATTAGTGGGACATGGGACAAAATAAAGGTTGGGGAAACATTAGTGGGACATGGGACAAAATAAAAGTTGGGGAAACATTAGTGGGGCACGGGACAAAATAAAGGTTGGGGAAACATTAGTGGGGCACGGGACAAAATAAAGGTTGGGGAAACATTAGTGAGGCACGGGACAAAATAAAGGTTGGGGAAACATTAGTGGGACATGGGACAAAATAAAGGTTGGGGAAACATTAGTAGGACATGGGACAAAATAAAGGTTGGGGAAACATTAGTGGGGCATGGGACAAAATAAAGGTTGGGGAAACATTAGTGGGGCACGGGACAAAATAAAGGTTGGGGAAACATTAGTGGGGCACGGGACAAAATAAAGGTTGGGGAAACATTAGTGGGGCACGGGACAAAATAAAGGTTGGGGAAACATTAGTGGGGCACGGGACAAAATAAAGGTTGGGGAAACATTAGTGGGGCACGGGACAAAATAAAGGTTGGGGAAACATTAGTGGGGCACGGGACAAAATAAAGGTTGGGGAAACATTAGTGAGGCATGGGACAAAATAAAGGTTGGGGAAACATTAGTGGGGCATGGGACAAAATAAAGGTTGGGGAAACATTAGTGGGGCATGGGACAAAATAAAGGTTGGGAAAACATTAGTGGGGCATGGGACAAAATAAAGGTTGGGGAAACATTAGTAGGACATGGGACAAAATAAAGGTTGGGGAAACATTAGTGGGGCATGGGACAAAATAAAGGTTGGGGAAACATTAGTAGGACATGGGACAAAATAAAGGTTGGGGAAACATTAGTGGGGCATGGGACAAAATAAAGGTTGGGGAAACATTAGTGGGGCATGGGACAAAATAAAGGTTGGGAAACA
Organism: Bulinus truncatus; assembly: GCA_021962125.1. Classification (NCBI taxonomy): domain Eukaryota; kingdom Metazoa; phylum Mollusca; class Gastropoda; family Planorbidae; genus Bulinus; species Bulinus truncatus. The sequence goes on along the minus strand of JAGDYQ010000145.1, from coordinate 1,984,969 downwards.
TTAGTGGGGCACGGGACAAAATAAAGGTTGGGGAAACATTAGTGGGGCACGGGACAAAATAAAGGTTGGGGAAACATTAGTGGGGGCACGGGACAAAATAAAGGTTGGGGAAACATTAGTGGGGCACGGGACAAAATAAAGGTTGGGGAAACATTAGTGGGGCACGGGACAAAATAAAGGTTGGGGAAACATTAGTGGGGCATGGGACAAAATAAAGGTTGGGGAAACATTAGTGAGGCATGGGACAAAATAAAGGTTGGGGAAACATTAGTGGGGCATGGGACAAAATAAAGGTTGGGGAAACATTAGTGGGGCATGGGACAAAATAAAGTTTGGGGAAACATTAGTGGGGCATGGGACAAAATAAAGGTTGGGGAAACATTAGTGGGGCATGGGACAAAATAAAGGTTGGGGAAACATTAGTGGGGCACGGGACAAAGTAAAGGTTGGGGAAACATTAGTGGGGCATGGGACAAAATAAAGGTTGGGGAAACATTAGTGAGGCATGGGACAAAATAAAGGTTGGGGAAACATTAGTGGGGCACGGGACAAAATAAAGGTTGGGGAAACATTAGTGGGGCATGGGACAAAATAAAGGTTGGGGAAACATTAGTGAGGCATGGGACAAAATAAAGGTTGGGGAAACATTAGTGGGACATGGGACAAAATAAAGGTTGGGGAAACATTAGTGGGGCATGGGACAAAATAAAGGTTGGGGAAACATTAGTGGGGCATGGGACAAAATAAAGGTTGGGGAAACATTAGTGGGGCACGGGACAAAATAAAGGTTGGGGAAACATTAGTGGGGCACGGGACAAAATAAAGGTTGGGGAAACATTAGTGGGGCACGGGACAAAATAAAGGTTGGGGAAACATTAGTGGGGCATGGGACAAAATAAAGGTTGGGAAACATTAGTGAGGCATGGGACAAAATAAAGGTTGGGGAAACATTAGTGGGGCATGGGACAAAATAAAGGTTGGGGAAACATTAGTGGGGCATGGGACAAAATAAAGGTTGGGGAAACATTAGTGGGGCATGGGACAAAATAAAGGTTGGGGAAACATTAGTGGGGCATGGGACAAAATAAAGGTTGGGGAAACATTAGTGGGGCACGGGACAAAATAAAGGTTGGGGAAACATTAGTGGGGCACGGGACAAAATAAAGGTTGGGGAAACATTAGTGAGGCATGGGACAAAATAAAGGTTGGGGAAACATTAGTGGGACATGGGACAAAATAAAGGTTGGGGAAACATTAGTGGGACATGGGACAAAATAAAGGTTGGGGAAACATTAGTGGGGCACGGGACAAAATAAAGGTTGGGGAAACATTAGTGGGGCACGGGACAAAATAAAGGTTGGGGAAACATTAGTGGGGCACGGGACTAAATAAAGGTTGGGGAAACATTAGCTGGGCATGGGACAAAATAAAGGTTGGGGAAACATTAGTGGGGCATGGGACAAAATAAAGGTTGGGGAAACATTAGTGGGGCATGGGACAAAATAAAGGTTGGGGAAACATTAGTGGGGCATGGGACAAAATAAAGGTTGGGGAAACATTAGTGGGGCATGGGACAAAATAAAGGTTGGGGAAACATTAGTGGGGCATGGGACAAAATAAAGGTTGGGGAAACATTAGTGGGGCACGGGACAAAGTAAAGGTTGGGGAAACATTAGTATTCAAGGCATTCTTATAACAAAGTGAACTCCATCTGCCCTGCTGGTCCACATGGGTTAGTTTATTAGAATCAACTATTTTTATTTGTTTCTTATATCTGTAAATAATCAATGATTAGACATATACGATGATGTTACCTCATTCCACCTACTCAATTGATTTATGTAATGTGGCAGTCAGCCATCGATCGACAATAGTCGGTTCAAAACCTGAAAGTGGATGAATCATAATGACACACAAAGGTACACAAGTGTAAAACTCGAATGTTTAAACATTATTTTGACAACAAAGAACTTTGTTCATAGAGTATACACCCAAAATATTATCGGTATACAAGTGTTATGACATCATTGGTCTGAGTTATGTTTCTTATTCTGAAAAAAAAGAGCTCAAAGGGGGGGGGCGTACTAAACTATAGCGTTATATCAGAGCTTATGGGGGCCCACAATGACCTACAACGTTACATTAGAGCTCAAATGGGGCCCAACTGGCCTACAGCGTTATATCATAGCTAAGGGGGGCCCACACTGACCTACAGTGTTATATCAGAGCTAATGGGTACCCACACTGAACTATAGCGTTATATTGGAGCTCAAGGGGTGCCCACACTAACCTGCAGCGTTATATCAGAGCTTATAGCGTTTCACTAGAGTTCAAGTGGGCCCCACTCACAAGTACAAATCCTCATGAAATATTATGGTATAGGGGCCCGAAAAGGTACTTTACGCCTAGGATAAAAATATTTTTTTTATAATTCTCTGCTAAGGACCCAGTTCCTAGAACTCAGAAATATATTTAAGCTTCTGCTAAAGATATCTATGAACTAGTTTTGTAGTTCTGGTATTCTGCTATTGATCTTTTTACAGCATCGTTTAGAATTTAGACGGATGACACATAACTTTTTTTATAATTATTGTTTTTGATAGTTGACAATAAATACAGAGATTAGCCATGAAAGAGTGACATGTTATTAAACAGGAGTGACATCTGGTTTTTTTGTTGTTATTGTAAAAAACAAACGAGTTCCATGGTAACTAGAGACGCGGCAACGTTGCCAAGTGAGTTTGACGTCATTCCCTGCTTATCCGCAAGGATTTTTTCGTGTGTAAAGGTGGGGGAGGGGGCGCGAAGAGGGGCGGTGAGTGGTGGTTAAAGCTGCGCAGCTTACCGCTGAGTAAGTGTAATTACGAAGAGGAGTGAAGTAAACGATCGGGAAGAAGCCGGCAATTAGTTTGTTTATAACATGTTACTCACTACATCTGTGAATCCTGTTGGAGAAATAGACCGCCGTAGAGATTGAGGAAAGACTGCTCGCTGTTCGACCCCCGCAAAAAAAAAAATATTGTTGAAAGTAAGCAATTAGTGATGTATTGATCTGATAGAAAGATAAGCAGCGATATTACACTCAAGCAGGGTCGGTCTCAGGTCTTTGGGTGACCCCCCCCCCACCATGCAGTTGCTTATAGGGTTTGTTAAGTGCCCTAAGTACAAGTAACAGTCGGAGCCTTCTTATCAACCCCTAACCCCTGACCCTATTCAGTAGGTATGTATACTCACAGGGAGGCCCTAGGAGATGACATAATTGAAGAGATTTGCAACTGAGTTGCTCCGAAAAAAATTGCACCTCAGTAAAAATCAAAACCTTTTATCGAAGTACCACATTTAGCTGTATAGGTGTGTCCTCATTTAAACATAGGCATTACTTAGAAGTAACACATTTAGCTGTATTGCTATGTCCTCCTCATTTAAATATCGACACAAATGTCAACTAAATGGCTTATGGACCCATGGATTTCTCAGGTCATGGTTAAGGTCCCCTCTATATTTCCCGTGGTGCCTCCACGGGCCAGTGCCCTGTCGGCTATGGTAGGGATGAAAGAATGGCTCCATAAACACAGTCCCATTAGAGGTTTAAATGATCTAAGAGATTCTATCTTATCCTTGCAGGGATTTCACACACACACACACACACACACACAACACATCTGTTTTAGTCATGTCTGTAAACATGTTGCTCTCACTTTTATCTCACTGATGACATATCACATTTCAAGTTTTTTAAATTTTCGGGAATTCTCTAAAAAAAAAACAACCTGTCAAGTCCGTTGGAAAGTTTGTAAGATCTGATACTCTGTTGCCGATCCTAATTTACTCAAGAAGGAAAAAAAATGTTCTGGAAGTCTGGTGAGGAAATGGGAGATAAACTTATGGGGGGAGGGGGTGGAAGTAGTGGGATAAAGAAATAGGTGGCGGTTGTAGGTTTGTGGGGGGAGGGGTAGGAAAAGGGGGAGGGGGGTTTAGGACACACCAGCTACTGGCTATAAGATGAGCAGGTGATTACACTCACGATTTCTTCTTACATCGGTTTAAGTGGACGTTCACTGCGGCATCAGAACACGTGTCTTGGATATAAATATACAGTAGCTGGACTTGATTATTTTGTGTTGATATCATTATTACCGGGGGTAAGCTCTTCGTTAAATACATGCATGGTAATGTGCATGCGTTACTTTTGGTTTAAAACTTTAACGGTTTTATAGATGTGGTTATTTGCATACATTGGAAACATCATATTTTGTTTACCGACATGGTTATGTTAATGCGTATTTGTTTACTACGTACTTATATTGAAATGTGTTTATTTTTATGCGCAAAAATGGGTTTTTATGTTGGTAAACGGTTCGTTTAATATAACTGTGTAATGTCCTACATTCTTGTTCGACACCCACCTTTGTACATCATGAGATTTTAGGTCATACATCCATCATGAAGGCCATACACACCTTACAGCATACTTCATGTAGGTCATGCACACCTGTACAGCTTCCTGCCTCTTGTCAAACATACACACCTGTACAACATCCGTCATGTAGGTCAAAGACACCTGTACATATTTCTGCATCTTGTAGGTCATACACACCTGTACAACATCCGTCATGTAAGTCATACACACCTGTAAAACCTCCGTCATTTAGGTCATACACACTGTACAACATCCATACACACCTGTAAAACATCCGTCATGTAGACCATACTCACCTGTAAAACATCCGTCATGTAGGCCATAATCACCTGTACAACATCCATCATGTAGGTCATATATACCCGTACAACCTCTGCATCACTCATTCAATACAAAACTGTAAAAAAAAAACACTCAAATTTCTCTTTATCTTTTTTTTTTAAATATTTCACAGTATTGTATCCAATCTTATAAACTCTTGTATATAAACTGACTAATCATAGTCAATAAGTCATTACTCTGTTATACAAGTGAGGTGTTTTATACAAATTAAATGGTAAATGTATTTATGTGCATTAGCAGTTTACTTAAACTTGTTTCTGTTAAAGTTCCACAAAAAAACAATGGCTCTAGTAATGTACCTTGTACTGGGATGGTAAAAAACAATGGCTCTAGTAATGCACCTTGTACTGGGATGGTAAAAAACAATGGCTCTAGTAATGTACCTTGTACTGGGATGGTAAAAAACAATGGCTCTAGTAATGTACCTTGTACTGGGATGGTAAAAAAACAATGGCTCTAGTAATGTACCTTGTACTGGGATGGTAAAAAAACAATGGCTCTAGTAATGTACCTTGTACTGGGATGGTAAAAAACAATGGCTCTAGTAATGTACCTTGTACCGGGGTGGTCTTCTGTAAAATGTGGTCAGCTACAGTCAGAAACTATGGTCAGTGCAATTAATGGGGAATAGCTGAAGCACTTCTCCGAGCAATTTTACAGTCCAATACGTTCAATTGTCCGTTCTAAACAGGACCGTTGTTAGGTTTATTTGTGCCCTGTTCAGAAACATCTAGAGATATATGGAGGGGTGGCTAATAGTTTCATGTTTGATTTGTAATGGAGGAAGGGCCCACTGAATTTGAAGTAGGCGCCCTATGTATTGGCCTAGTTTTTCTATCCATAGGTAAAGCTCTGGTTATGGAGGTCTAGCACAGCTGGGTGGTAAGTGAGCTCACACCTGGACTATCTGCTAATGACTCACCGGTGACGTAGTTTGCTGTACTCATTGCCAGTTTAGTTGACTAATTAAAACATCACTGGCCCTTGTGGTCCACACTGTTCCTGGTGGTACACACTGGTTTTGGTGGTCTACACTGGGCATGGTGGTCCACACTGTTCCTGGTGGTCCACAAGATCTGACCTGTGTGTCAAATTAAAACATCACTGGCCCTGGTGGTCCACAAGATCTGACCTGTGTGTCAAATGTAGAAACTTTTGATTAGATTCATACATCTGTCTGTCCATTTTATATTCAGCGTGTGATTGGTTAATGTTTGTAAAAAAAAAAAACTAAAACAAAATATCAATCCAATTGTTTTGACTAAGATCTGTGTGTAAATATATATTTATTCTAAACAGATTATAATTTTTGTTTAATTGTTAAATATATTGAAATATGTCAGAAATGAAGTGATAAAATTATTTAAGATATTTATCTTTAAGGAGAAAAACTGATGTAAAATTCATGTAAAAAATATGCAGCAAACTAAAAAAAAAACAGATTTATCAGTAATTCAATCTTTTATTACTAAACAGGCTAACTATAAACACACACACACACACACAAAGAGTTATATATTCGTAAATTAAATACAAAAATTGTTATGGATTTTTTTAAATTAACCTTTTTAAGAACTGGATTTATATCTAATGGAGGCTATGTTTGGTTAAACAAATTCACAAGTAAATAAAAACAAGCAATTAAGCCTGTTTCATTCTGGACACAGGGCGTGTTAGCGCATTTTCATGTTATGTATCAGTACGTTTGTTAGCTTTCAGTAAATATTTGTAAATTTTGGAAATGTTTATAAATTCAATTGTGTAATGCATATATCTGTAAAAAAAATATTATAAAGACGTTTCTTTATATTTGAAAAAAAATTATTTTCTCTTAAATCTAACTACAAGTGGTTTGTAGTTACTGAAATAGGACTCATAATTGAAAACATTCGAAATTGTAGTCATTTAATCGTCCGAAAACTCCGTCAATTGTTGCATAGCTCTGATACTTTCGATTAAACTCAGAACACAAACTTACTATTTCATTTGATGAGTTTCTTAATAAATCTTGGTGAAACTACCTGCTGCAGTATTTTGCACCCAATGAATGGGTTATTGAACGTACAAGGTGTAGAATGGGGCTATATATATAATATATAAGCTCCTTAGGAGCCCTGAAGCCTGGCCCTCACAGATCCTATCGCGAAATGAACTTTTGATGTACACTTGGCAGGCCAAGACCTACAAAATGATATATACATCATGGGTCTAGGACTTATGGTTGTTGAGATCTAGGGTGATGACAGACAGACAGAAAGACAGACAAAACGGGGACAAAAAAAATTTCAAAAATTTCTAAAAATTTCAAACTATTCAGTTTTAGATTTTAAACTGTGTATTTACTTGGAGTGACTTGTACACAACAAATATTGAAATAATTTTACTATGGTTTGTTTCTTTAGCCCTTTTTCATTAAAAACAAAATATTTCAGAAACACAAGCAATGATTTTCCCGCCTTCAGAAACGTATTATGATTTTACCGCCTTCAGAAACACGTACTATGATTTTACCGCCTTCAGAAACGTACTATAATTTTACCGCCTTCAGAAACACGTAGGCCTACTATGATTTTACCGCCTTCAGAAACGTATTATGATTTTCCCGCCTTCAGAAACGTACTATGATTTTCCCGCCTTCAGAAACACGTACTATGATTTTCCCGCCTTCAGAAACACGTTCTCTGATTTTCCCGCCTTCACAAACGGATGTCTTCAGACACAATGCCGACGTTGAATGTGTTGAAACTAAAAGATAGAAAAAAAATAATAATAAAATCCCAGCTACAGACATGAGACGGGACTATCACAGGTTATGCCTTATGTATTTTGTTGCTGGGATTCTGGTAAATAAACATGAGAGAGGAAGAGTATAGCATAAGTTATCTCCCGTCTATCCGAGAGTTATCCTTCTTACATCTGGACCGGGTCACTGACGATGATAGATACATTAGCAA
>JAGDYQ010000145.1:1967253-1974753 GCA_021962125.1 Bulinus truncatus | reverse complement strand
GTGGAAAAGGGAGGGAGGGAGAAAGGAGGGAGAGAGGGGTTAGGTAGGGAGAGAGGGGAGGGAAGGAGAGAGGGAGGATGGACGTTGGGAGAGAGGGAGGGAGGGAGAGGGAGGGAGGGAAAGGGAGAGAGGGGTAGGGAGGGAGGGAGAGAGAGAGGAAGGGAGAGAGGGGGTAGGGAGAAAACAGAAGGTAAACAGAAAACCTTATTTTAAACCCGGGCAAAGCCGGGTACTTGCAACTAGTATATATATATATATATCTATACTTATAAGACGCATTATTTGTCTGTCTGTCTGTCTGTCTGTTCTCTTATAACTCAAGATCCAGAAAACCAAAAAACGTGAAATTCGTTACACATACACATAATTACATGGGGAAGGTTAAAGGACAGGTTTCGTTTCATCTCGATGGGTAGTTTAATCGTAATTAATTATTTTTATTTTAGTATTTTACTATATTAAAGTAATCTCGACGGCGCCATAGATAAAATTCCTCTGTGACGTCATTTCCCTATGACACATTTTTAAAAGAGGGGTAACTCCCGGAAACTCCAATTGTAAACATGATGAAATCAATAGTCATATCTATTTACCTATCGTTTTATGTATTCGGAAGATTAAAATTAAAGGTGCACTTTAATAAACCGAAATACGTTAATTAAAATGTTTCTGTGACATTATTAACATTATTAATACAATCTCAATGCGTAGTTTAATTGTAATTAATTATTTTAGTATTTTACTATATTAAAGTATCCACGGTATGGGATCGCCTTCACTATAAATAAAAATCGCGCACCAAGTGAATGTGTAATTGAACGGACGGTGAAGAAAGGGCTAGGGACGGGAAAAAAAAAATGTTGTTGTTGTTTTTTTTTCATGCTGCAAGTACCCGACTTTGCCCGGGATTAAAATAAGGTTTTCTGTTTATTTAAGAAGCGTAATTTGACGTTTAATTGTACAGAGAGAGGGAGGGGGGGAGAGAGATAAATAGAGAGGGGGCAGGGAGGGAGAGGGAAGGAGGGGGCAGAGAGGGGGAGAGAAGGAGGGAGGGAGGGAGAGAGGTGGTAGGGAGGGAGTAATGGGGAGGGAGAGAGGGAGGGTTGGGGAGAGAAAGGGAGGGAGGGAAAGAGAAAGGAAGGGAGGGAGTAGGGGAGGGAGATAGAGGGGAGGGAGTGAGAGAAAGGGGAGGGAAGGAGAGAGGGAGAGAGAGGGTGGGAGGGAGTGAGAGATAAAGAGAGAGGGGGGCATGGAGGGAGAGAGGGGGGACGGTGGTGAGAGAAGGAGGGAGGGATATAGGGAGAGAGAGAGAGAAAAGAGAGAGAGGGGGGGCAGGGGGGAGAGAGGAAAGGAGGGTAGGAGGGAGGGAGGGGAGAGAGGGAGGGAGGGAGGGGGTGGACAGGGGGAGAGTGGGAAAGGGAGCAGGGGGAGAGGGAGCAGGGGGAGAGGGAGAGAGAAAGAAGGGAGGGAGATAGAGGGGAGGGAGGGAAAGAGAGGGTGGGAGAAAGGGAGGGAGAGAGGGGTAAGGAGGGAGAGGGAGGGGGGAAGGAGAGAGGGGGAGGGAGAAAACAAAAGGTAAACAGAAAACCTTATTTTAAACCCGGGCAAAGCCGGGTACTTACAACTAGTATATATATATATATATATATATATATATATATATATATATATATATATATATATATGTATATATATATATATATATATATATATATATATATATATATATATATATATGTATGTATGTGTATTTATCTACCCAAGAAATTCGTTTGAAAATTCTGCATTCAAAAGAGTTTAATAATCATTCTTAATGAACCACTTGTTTTGAAATATATCAGTGTAATATCATCAAAGAAGCCAGTCTGTGATAATTTGGTCTTTTCCAAATTAAACTTTCTCTGTCACTTATTGACTAGGACAATGTTCATTCTGCTGTCAGCCTGTAAGATACATTTTTCGTTTGTTTACATTCTGCGTTTATATAAAAATTTCATTGCGGAGGTAAACAAATATCAGAAAGTGGCGTTCGAGTACTTTTGGGGACTCCATGCAGGGGTGGGACCTAAATTGTGAGAAGTGACGCGACCTAGGCCCCGAAAGCATCCAGTTTGACAGGAATCAATACTACTTATCACCAGCAGTTAAATAATATTATGAGTATCTGAGGGTCCTGAGGTAGTGAGGGCGGGGGGTTCTAAACCCCCCCCCCCGGTTCGTCCTAGCGTAGAAACGACTTAGCTGAGAGGGGTAACGTCATCAAGAAACATTTATTATATAACATCAAAGCACAAATGTATTCCAGCATATGCTCAGTGTTGGGGTGAATTGTTAAGGTAAAAATAAAACCAACCAACCAATTGTCAGAATGATGGGAATGTAAAATTAAAAAGACAAGCAATTTAAGTCTTTTCCGTTTCGGACAAAGGACATTTTAGAGCATTTTCGCCGGACGAAATCCGTATTTTTTTTTCCGAGTTACAGACATAAATATTGCTCCACGCTCATGAATTTTGATAAAATTAGAGAGGGAAGTAATTATGTTGAATAACTATTACAAAAATAAATAATGATTACGCCCCTTTGATTAGCTTTTATTATTTATATTTAAAATATAAGCAAAAACGGTACATAAGAAACTCTTATATTTTGGCTCTGAGTGGTCAGATTGCGAAATAGACTTTTGATGTACACTTGGCAGGCCAAGACCTACAAAATGATATTTTACATCATGGGTCTAGGACTTATGGTTACTGAGATATAGGGCGCTCCATTGTTAATATAGCTTATATAGTAAAAACGGTACTTTATAAGCCCCCTTTTACGGCCATCAGAGGTCCTATCGCGACAGACAGACAGACAAAACGGGGGACAATAGAGCATTCATTTCAAATTTCTACCAGGCTTTGGGAATAAACTGTGGCTGAGACATACGTATAAATGCAGTCTGAGATCGATACAGGAAATAATTTATAGAGCAGCTTAGGTGAATGTCGTCCAATAAAATAAGATAAAAAAAACTGTTAAAAGTGTTGGAATCTTATCAGAAATACCCAAAGCAAAAAACACATTGTATATGTTGGAGCCAGTAGCTTATGAAGGGTACAGCAAACATTGTATATGTTGGAGCCAGCAGCTATATATAGTGGACACGCATGAGGGCTATGAGAGCTGCGCCATAGACAATTTATGTAGACTTAGTCAACGACATTAACCGAATATAAGTAATAGACCAAAACAAACTGGCTTAATGGGAGCAGTACGAAACCCAACTTATACCCCCCTTCCCAAACCCTACTGTAATAAAAACGACTATTCACTTTTCCACACCCCCCTTCCCCCCGCTCTATTCAACTATGATGTAAAGTTGAATGTTAGGCCTCCTTTTTATATTTATGATCGAATTGACATCCCCCTCCCCCCCCCCACCCCACCGACTTGCTATGTTTAGGACACACCCATGACGAGGAGGGGATGGGGAATGTGGAAGCGAGGCCAGAACGAAGAATGCACATCTGGATAACCTTTTGGCATTTAACCTTTAGAAACAAGATCATGCAAGAGGTCAAAAGGCGACATTCCAATACATTACTTTTATCGACGGCAATTTTTTTCCTAAACTGTGTTGACTTTAAATGAACTACAAATAAATAAGCAGAAACAGAGGCGGCACAGTACTCGCCTGTATGATGGGGGGGGGGGAGGGGGCTTGGTGAGTTTGTCATATACAGGGTCGTTGTTTAGGCTGGGTACAAGGACCCACGCACAGGACACACCCACAGTTGAGGACCACTGAGTACATGTTGATAAATCTGATTAGTGACTAGTCAACATTTCGTGTCCTACGGAGAGAAATTTATTTTCTCAGAACTGATATGATATTATAAATTTGTCAACGAAAAGTGTTAAGAATTTTGTCAGTGTTATCATGTCCAGTATTACAACAACTGTGTGTGTCCAGTATTTATAATATTACACTGGCCTGTGTGTGTCCAGTATCTATGATATTACACTGACCTGTGTGTGTCCAGTATCTATGATATTACACTGACCTGTGTGTGTCCAGAATCTATGATATTACATACACTGGTCTGTGTGTGTCCAGTATTCATGATATTACATACACTGGCCTGTGTGTGTCCAGTATTCATGATATTACAAACACTGGCCTGTGTGTGTCCAGTATTTATGATATTACATACACTGGTCTGTGTGTGTCCAGTATTCATGATATTACATACACTGGTCTGTGTGTGTCCAGTATTCATGATATTACATACACTGGTCTGTGTGTGTCCAGTATTCATGATATTACATACACTGGTCTGTGTGTGTCCAGTATTCATGATATTACATACACTGGTCTGTGTGTGTCCAGTATTCATGATATTACATACACTGGTATGTGTGTTTTCAGTATTTATGATATTACACTGGCCTGTGTGTATCCAGTATTTATAATATTACATACACTGGTCTGTGTGTATCCAGTATTTATAATATTACATTCACTGGTCTGTGTGTATCCAGTATTTATGATATTACACTGGCCTGTGTGTGTCCAGTATTCATGATATTACATACACTAGCCTGTGTGTGTCCAGTATTCATGATATTACATACACTAGCCTGTGTGTGTCCAGTATTCATGATATTACACTGGCCTGTGTGTGTCCAGTATTCATGATCTTACATACACTGGCCTGTGTGTATCCAGTATTCATGATATTACACAAGCCTGTGTGTGTCCAGTATTCATGATATTACATACACTGGCCTGTGTGTGTCCAGTATTCATGATATTACATACACTAGCATGTGTGTGTCCAGTATTCATGATATTACATACACTAGCCTGTGTGTGTCCAGTATTCATGATATTAGATACACTAGCCTGTGTGTATTTATAATATTACACTGGCCTGTGTGTATCCAGTATTTATGATATTACATACACTAGCCTGTGTGTGTCCAGTATTCATGATATTAGATACACTAGCCTGTGTGTGTCCAGTATTTATAATATTACACTAGCCTGTGTGTGTCCAGTATTTATAATATTACACTGGCCTGTGTGTATCCAGTATTTATGATATTACATACACTGGCCTGTGTGTGTGTCCAGTATTCATGATACTACATACACTGGCCTGTGTGTGTCCAGTATTTATAATATTACTCTGGCCTGTTCTCCTGCTCGTCATTGGGTGCTTACAGTGGCTCACTTAACAGCTTCAGAATTCAGAGTGAGGACTAACTTGTTTAAATAAGACATGCCGCCCCCCCCCCTTCCCAATGTACCAAATTCTGTAAAAAAAAAAAAAAGTCATAATCTCACGTGCTTATTTCGGCGCCCTTTCAGCTCAGTGACCAGAAGTAATACCCCTCCACCCTCACCCCACCCCCATAGAGTTCTAGGTAAGCATTATGTCTGTGCCGAGTCGTCTTCCCCTTCCATCCTCCCCCCCCCCACCCCCTCAACGTTTAGCAGTTAGGACACTGAATTCTCAGGGAGACAGGCGTGAGCCGATGTCTGGTTGGATGGAAAGGGGGGGGGGGGGAGTGAGGGGGGAGAGAGGGATTCGGGGGTTGTAGAATGGAAGAAAGGAAAGAAGGGAAAGGGGGTGAAAAAAAGATCTATCAGAATGAGATTAGCTGGGTTGTTATGTTACACTGACCTCCTAACTGACCCCTTGTCTAATATCTTCTTCGGTTAGCATTGCAGGGGCGTCTCCTTAACGTGGCTTACGGTATGATACATCAGTAGGTTTTAACGATTTACAATATTACTTACACAATTACATTTCAACAACACGTTTGTAATTTATTTCCCTCTAAAATGAAAATGTCGATTGAAATGTAATTAGGTTAAATAAAAATGAAAACAAAAAAAAAACGCCTTCTTCCTTTTGGCGACCCTCCTGCCAATGTTTTATACTCTTTTTTCTTCACTTCCTGTTTCTCGGAGAGCTAGAGGTTAGAAAGTATTACGTGGTTCTGAGAGAATCGGGAAATCCTACGGCCTTGTCGTCTGCTAGCGTTCATCAAATGCGTCAAGAGAAGACAACAAAGATAAAAATACCACACATAACGTTAGCATCCGAGGCTCCTTTTATCTTCTTCTTCTGCTGGACGCGGCTATCTGCTGTAATGTATTCGGTTTATAATGACGCAATAGCGGTCAAATTGTGTCTGGGCAGATCTCTGATTACCCCGCTCGTTGTCTAGTTCTGTTAAACAACATCTGCTGCTGCAGATCTGTACTGTATATTTTAGACATTTTCAGACGTTTGTGGACATTTTTAATGTCGTTATTATTCTTGTGCAATACTTAACTAGCTTTGGACCGAAAATTCACACACAACGGATTTTCTAACTGTTGAAGCCATAATGTAGAAAAAAAAATTCTTGGAAATAGATATGTTCATTTCAGACTTATGTACAAAGATCGATAGGCAGTCGAAATAGAATCCGCGAGGCCATCAAGCGTGGCCCACAGACTGGCTGTCACATAAGGGGCGGCCACAGACTTGGTCGAAGCGCCATTCATACGTAGTCAAGAGTGCCCTCTTTCAAACATTTTCAAGAAGGGCCCACAATTCGTAAGCGACTGGGCTAAACAAGTCAATCTGAATATTAACCTGTTTGAAATTGAGATGTTGAACGCTCTACACCGCCGACCACCAACCCGCCAATATATATATATATATATATATATATATATATATATATATATATATATGTATATATATATGTGTATGTATGTATGTATATCTATATCTATATATATATATATATATATATATATATATATATATATATATATATATATAAATATTGGCGGGGACGGGTGGTTGGCGGTGTAGAGCGTTCTACACCGCCAACCACCAACCCGCCAATATATATATATATATATATATATATAGATATGTATATATATATGTGTATGTATTTATGTATATCTATATCTATCTATATATATATATATATATATATATATATATATATATTGGCGGGGACGGGTGGCTGGCGGTGTAGAGCGTTCGACTGTCGACCGGAGAGTCCTGGGTGAGAACCTTGGGATTTTTTTTGTAGGTCCTGGTGTAAGTCCTCAAGTCTACCCAGCTTTAAATGGGTACCCGACTTTAAGTTGGGGGAGTAAAGGCGGCTGGGCGTTGTGCTAACCACACAATCCATTTATATGCCGAGGTTATACAGAAGCGTACGAAGGTTAATGCTGGTTGTGCTATGAAATGTTTTTGCACTTTTTAGATTTTTTTGGAAGGCGCCAAAATGCAACTCGCACGGGGCGCCACAATAGATAGCCATTTGTGAACTTGTTCATTCTATAATTAACGTCTGTGTTAATTAAGTGCAATGACTGGTAAACTAATGACTGGTCAACTAATGACTTTTCATCTATAGCTCTGGTCAACTATAGCTCTGGTCAACTATAGCTCGGGTCAACTATAGCTCGGGTCAACTATAGCTCGGGTCAAC